>CM038142.1:519379693-519894295 GCA_021437245.1 Aegilops speltoides | reverse complement strand
TTTACTCGTTCCGTAATACATCATCTCACAACTAACTCATTAGTTGTAGTGCTTGCAAGGCTTCGATGATGTGCATTACCGAGAGGGCCGAGAGATACCTCTCCGACAATCGGAGTGACAAAACCTAATCTCGAAATCGCCAACCCAACATACGCCTTTGGAGACACCTGTAGTACTCCTTTATAATCACCCGATTACGTTGTGACGTTTGGTAGCACCAAAGTGTTCCTCCGAAACAGGAGTTGCATAATCTCATAGTTACGAGGAACATGTATAAGTCATGGATAAAAGCAGTAGCAACATACTAAACGATCGTGTGCTAAGCTAATGGAATGGGTCATGTCAATCAGATCATTCAACTAATGATGTGACCTTGTTAATCAAATAACAACACCTTGTTCATGGTTAGGAAACATAACCATCTTTGATTAACAAGCTAGTCTAGTAGAGGCATACTAGTGACATATTGTTTGTTTATGCATTCACACATGTATCATGTTTCCGGTTAATACAATTCTAGCATGAATGATAAACATTTATCATGAAATAAGGAAATAAATAATAACTTTATTATTGCCTCTAGGGCATATTTCCTTCAGATCTAACCCACCCCAAAAAACTAGCCCACACTAGAGGAGCTTATTTGGGTTAGTTCTCTTGGACCCACTAGAAAAAATAGTAAAAAAGTTACCCCTCCCATTCAAACAAGGTCCAAAATAGTCAAATGATTAAGAGAGAATATTTTATTGTCAATCTAACCCTACCATCCAAACAGCTTTTTGGTTAGAGTTAGTTTAGGGTTAGTTTAGAGTTAGAATCTAACTCTAACCTCTAACTGAGTTAGAATATCCAAACAGGGCCAGAGACGCCTTAGGATTAACCATATTCAACACATGTTTTTTGTTGTTTTGTGTGAACACCGAGGCCATCACCGGCGAGCGTGAGAAGAAGGATAAGCGGCAACACAAATATGATGCCTCGCAAAAATAAAGGAGATAGACCTATTGTGGTCTTGAGTGATGGTTGTTGAGTTAAAAGTGTGTGTTATGTTTTCTCTCCCGTTGCAACGCACGGCTCTTTTGCTAGTATTATTTATAAACTGTGACGAACCCTAAAGAAACTAGCAAAAACCAACGTCGGAAACCAGCAATAATAAAACCAGAAAACCCACAGATCCAAATCAACTTACAGGGACACTGTATAATGGGCCGGGCCATGAAGGAGCCCCTATAGGCGAGCGGAGCAATCGAACTCGCTGCGGCCAATACCTAGACGCTCCCAGCTTCGATTCCCTCCACCCGCCGCCGCCGGAGACGCCACACCCTCCGCCGTCGTCGACCTGCCGGAGGTTCTCAGAAAGCAGAGGCGGAGAGATGTGGTACCTTTGCGTCTTCTACCACCGGCTACTGGACTACCGGCGGCCGGAAGTGCAATCGCTCGCCGAGGTCTTCGGTGGGCCCGGCGCCGGGGACGCCGTCCAGTGGCGTATGCCCGAGAACCACCACGAGGACTCCCCCTTCCACCTCGTCCGCCTCCCCGGCGACGAGCGCCTTGCCGCCCAGATCGCCAACCGCAGTAAGCGAGCTCCCCTCGCCATCCTTTATCGATTTATACTGTAGTACCTAGCATCTCGCGTTTATCCCGGACACTGCTTGCATGTGCCAGGCCTTCTGGTGAAGGGGATCTATGAACTGTGGGGACAAGGCGCCACCTACGACGAACTGGAGAAGGCGATACGGGAGTACCCCGACGAGAGGAAGCTGCCGTACCTGACGCCCGAAAGCTCGTTCAAGATTGTCGTCGACAGCTTCGGCAAGGTGATCAGCTTCGAAGAGCAGAATGAGATCATAAAGGGGTTCACTTACATTCCATTCGAGGTTGCTGCCACAGTTCTTCTACTACCTTGTAGTTGTACTATTAATTCCAGTTTCCAGAGGCAGGCATTTGTGGATGCCAATTGTTCCTTCTTCTTATGATGGGTGTTGTTTCTTTTTTGTTTTAGGGTCGTGTTAATTTGAAGAAGCCCGAACACAAGTTCTTTGTCTTGGAGACCGATGATTACGGGTCACAAAATGGCCTCCCACCAGTTGTCCAGAAGACGGTATTCTTTGGCCGGGAGGTTGGAGCAGCAGATAGGCATCTATTGCCGATGTATCAGTTGAAGAGCAGGAAGTACATTGGTCCGACTGCAATGGATTGTGAGATGGCGTTTCTCATGGCCAACCAAGGGCTCGCACGGCCTGGGAAACTTGTGTATGACCCTTTTGTTGGCACTGGGAGTATTTTAGTCGCCGCTGCACATTTTGGAGCCATGACTATGGTTTGTGCTTATTGCAGAAATAAATACATAGCTGTGCTTTTGCTAGTCAATGTCTCGCTTATAAAGTTCTTTCAGGGTGCAGATATTGATATAAGGGTTGTGCGGGATGGTCGTGGCCCTGATTGCAACATTTGGAGCAACTTTGAGCAGGTAATTAGGTGGACTTGACCAGATTTCAGTTCAGAGAAGCTTCTTGCATGTCTGCCATGAGACTCGTCTGAATCATCATTATTAGATCCTGAAGTAGTACATCTTCTTATTTAGTTTGTGATTTGCTGGATACCTATAATTCATCTAATGTATTGACCATATTATGTTATCCAGTACAAGTTGCCAGAGCCTTTGTGTGTGCTGCGAGCAGATAACAACCTGCCACCTTGGCGTCCAGGCTTGAAGGAGGTACACTATCCTACATTTTGTGTTATTTGTGCAATGTTTCGGTGCATCACTGTTGCAGTTTTGGAATTGTTCATCAGTGACTGGTCGGAAATGAAGAAAATCATCAGCAACTACACCCCTTTTGCATAAATGCATGCTGCAGAATGTTCGTAGCTCTGCTTGAAGTCTTGCATGGACACATAGGACATGATATTCACATAGTCACATAGTCGAATGCTTATATGACCTTCTTGTGGTTGGTATATCTAGCTTAATTTGTAAAAAAGTTCACCATGAAATGTTTGTTTTCTAGTCCCATGAGAAAATTAATTGATGGTTATTGTTTGATTAATAATCCTTAAAAGCATAGTTAAAAAAATGAAGCCTAGGCTCTAGGTGATAGCAAAACGCCTAGCACTTAATCTGCGCGTCCCATGAGAAAATTAATTGATGGTTATTGTTTGATTAATAATCTTTAAAAGCATAGTTAAAAAAGTCAAGCCTAGGCTCTGGTGATAGCAAAATGCCTAGCGCCGCAAGGCAGTGGCAAAGTGCACAAGTGCCTAGCGCTTTTTTTAACTATGCTTAAAAGCAGTACCTGGAGCATACTGTATAAACTACTGTGTGATATATCAACTGAATTACCATGTCGAAAAACCTTTAGATTATCATGAGATAGAACAACTGTATTATGTTAAAATTGCTTTGTGATTGTGATTTCAATTGTGCTTATATGATGCTCAGTCACATAGTTGAATGTTTATATGACCTGCATGTGGTTCGTATATATCCATTTTAATTTGAAACAAGTTCACCATGAAATGTTTGATTTGTAGTCCCATGAGAAAGTAATTGATGGTAAATATCTGCTTAATACTCCTTCAAAGCAGTACCTGGAGCACACTGTATAAACTACTGCGAGATATATCAACTGAATAACTATGTGAAAAAATCTTTAGACTATTGTGTGATAGAATAACTGTACTATTTTAACATTGCTTTTTGTTTGTGGTCTACAACTGAACATTGCATCTTTCCTTAGATGCTACTCACTCCGTCCCATAATATAAGAACGTTTTTTGACACTAGTGTAGTGTCAAAAACGCTCTTATATTATGGGACAGAGGGAGTATTACGAGGTTATCTTCTGTGCAAGCTGCATGCTGCTACTCCTCGGATACTGTCTAATTCTATTGTCTTGGTCACAAGAAATGATAAGCTACTGCTGCTTTGTCCATCAGATATTTGATGCAATCATTTGCGACCCCCCATATGGTGTCCGAGCTGGTGGGCGCAAGTCGGGTGGTCGGAAGCTCCTGAAAGGAATCATCCCTCCGTACACAGTTCCGGACGAGAAGAGAGAGAACCACATTCCATCAACCGCGCCATATAGCCTTGCCGAATGTGTTCACGACCTGCTCCACCTTGCTGCGAGAATGCTGGTGGTTGGCGGCAGGCTCGTCTTCTTCTATCCAATGTTGCGGGAGGATGATGCTGCCGGCGTGGCGAAATTTCCGGAGCACCCCTGCTTCAAGCTGGTGTCCTCCTGCGAGCAGATCCTGAGCCTGCGGTACAGCCGGGTCCTGCTGACCATGGTGAAGGTCGGGCCCTACACGGAGGAGGTGGAGAGGATGGGCGAGGAGCGGCACCAGGAGTTCAGGGAGAACCACCAGAAGTGGATGGAGGAGGGCAACCTGCACTCTGCCGTGTTCAGCCCGGCGGAGCATGATAAGAAGCCCGAGTCTGATAGAGGCTCCAAGCCCAAGTACAGAGGCAAGTACGTGTAGTGATGGAAACACTCCGGGATCGATGACAAATTTTGTTGATCTTCTGTTGTTTGTATCTTTCAGCGATGGCTCTTGTATGGCTTGTGCTAGGTTTGCAAGCTAGCGCCAATTAGTGCAAGGAACTGTATGATGAACTCTCAACTTGATATCATGCGAGGCTAGCTCCTTTTGATGATGAACTGTAGTTTTCTTACTTGTTTTTCCTGGTTTGATGATGAACTGTAGTTTTCTTACACTTGTTTTTCCTGGTTCGCGTCTCGGGCCACTGCTTTTTTCTAGGACATAAACTGCTCTGCTTTACTCAGATATAAAAATGATACAAATGTGGTTTTACACAACGGACTTTGCAAGACAGAAAAATAACAATCCCTAGTACCGATGGGTTGCCTTTGACGAGAATCATCCACACCGTGAAGAGCATCACTGTAGCAAGGAACCACACATAACAGACATTGCAAGACAAAAAAAAAAAAATAGCAAGACCTAATACCAATGAGTTGCCTTTGACGAGAATCATCCACACCGGGAAGAGCATCGTTGTAGCATGGAACCATCTGCGCCGTCGTGAGGACTCCACCAAGGAAATCCTCCATAATTTTTTTTTTTTTGAAGTCACTTGAGCCACCTGAGCTATTCGTACATGAAACCAGTGAATGCATCTTGGCTGTGACGGCAAAGTGCTTGGATCAGCGAGGTCTTCGTTGCCGAAGAAAGAAACCAAACTGTAGCTAGGCTTGTGCTAGGTCAAGCTAGCGCCAATTAGTGCAAGGTGTTGTATGATGAACTCTCAACTTGATATCATGCCAGGCTAGAGGCTAGCTCATTTTGATGATGAGTTGTAGCTTTTTTTTTTTATTCAACACGGGTGCAGATGAGCCCGGGCTCAGAAAATGATTTTTGCTTTTTTTTACTTCACTTTCCCGGCTACTACTTAGTCCCATGTATTGTAGCTCTAATCAATCCAAAAAAACCTTTACTGCCAAAACCTCGTTGTTTTTAATAGCGCACTCTAACATATCCCAGTAGAGCTTAAAATCCAAAAGAAAATGGGGGCCCCTCTGTCCTGAAACATTGGCCAAACGTCCCCATCGAAAATCATCCCAACCTGTGAAATTCAGGTGGGAAACTTCTTGGTTTCCATCTGCTGCCGGCCATGAAAAGACAAATGAAAACAATTCTAAGAGCATCTACCACCAGACTTGCCACATATGAGCGCATATATGTCCATGAGCGTGCCCGCGGATAGCGCCTGCTCACTCCTCATTTGTCTGCATCCGCGGCCGTCCCTCTCATATCCAAACCTCCAAATCCATACATTCACATGCAACGTAGATCAACACAACATAACTTTAACACATAGGATATCATGGGACATAGCAAGTTCATTACAACAAACACAAAACAAGTTCACAAAAGATTAGATAGTTCGTTAAACTAGCTACGTCTATAAAAAATGCGACTAGGAAGGAGTTGGAGTTCATCACTTCCTTGTCGGGCTCTTCCCCTTGGCGTCTCTGGAGTGGCGGTAGTACTACTTGGTGTATGTGTTGGCGGCCAGAGGGGCATCATCGTCGTCGTCACTGATGGTGCCGACGATGAACGAGGACAAGGAGGGGAGCCCCACTAGACGCCGGGCAGCGTGGGCCTGCTCCTTGGCAAACCGCTCGGCTTAAGCTGTCTTGGCAGCCTTCTCCTTGGCAAGCCGCTTGGACACCTCGAGCTCAAGTGTAAGTGCATCTAGTGCCCCTTAGTGATTTTGGTGTATTGAAGACTTATAGGTTAAGTAACTGATGCGTTTGTGAGTGTACACAGGTCTATAAGTCTATGAGGAGTTTGATATTCTGAGAGAAAGTCGACCCTAAAAATGAAGTTCTTCAATGAAGACTTTGATATTCGAAGACTTTCGAAGACTTTGAAAGTGAAGAAATTGGTGTGACCACGAAGACTTGATATTCATTCGAGGAATATGAAGCGTGAAGACTTTTGTTTTCGTAGTTTTATTTTCTCTTTCTTGAGTCATAGGAAACACCGTCTTTGTTAAAGGGGTCGAGGAAATACTAAGGAAAAATTTCCATGTGATGCTCAACTCAAAATCCTACACCTACCAATCCCTTGAGTGAAGCCATTGGAAATCTCATACAGTTCAGTCAAATTCTTGATGTGAGACGCAGTTCTTACAGTCATTGATGACTTCTTTCGATCGAGAGTTAGGAATTCGCCAGGTCTGAATTGCCTACACATGAGGATCATGATAGCCCCGAGGACTTTGAGAGTCAAATTTCCGACCGTTCTTTGTGCTTCTGGCCGGCGGACCAAAATATCTTATCCACCTAACGGTCATATCATTGAAGGGCATTTATGTCTTATCATGTCGGGCTGCTCCTAGGCTATAAATAGCCGCCCCCTACAACCACTAGTTGGTTGGCTGCTCCGAGAGAACTTGACACTTGTCATTTGAGAGCAACCCATCCTCTGAGGACTTTTAGCAAAAATCATCAAGTGAGGAAAATCCCAAAACCAAACCCACAAAACCCAAGTGATTGAGCATCATTTGAAGAAATTGATCTGCGTGGATCCGGCGCTTTATACCTTTGAAGACGTGCTTCTTCCAGACGGTTAGGCGTCAAGGTCTAGAACATCCAAGAGGAATTGTGGATCGCCGAGTGACCAAGTCTGTGAAGGTTTGGAAGTCACCAAGACTTACCACGAGTGATTGGGCGAGGCTGCGTGGTCTTAGTTCAAGGAGAATACGGTGAGGACTGGGTGTCTGAGTTGCGGCTCGAGATCGGGGTGTCCGGATGTGTGTCCTCGAGTTTAAATACTCGGCCGCTCCAACCAGACGTATAACCGAGACAGCGATTGGGCTGGTTTACCAAATCATTGTCTTCACCAACCGACCGGTTCTATTTCCTCAACTCATCCATTTCCTCATTACATGTTGCATGTTGTTCATATCGTGCTTGAAGACTTTGATGAAGACTTTCACAAATTCCTCGGTTCAATTTCTTGATCTGTTTGTCTTCATCTTGTTATCTTGTGTTTACGCTTCACATACTCTGTTCTAGTCTTCATTTCATCATCTTGACTATGTGTAATCTGTTATGTTTACCTCTGAGTACATATTCCGCTGCAAATAGTTCTTCGCTAAGGAATTTCCTCACCGGCAAATTCCTCATTGAAGAATTTCATAAAAATCGCCTATTCACCCCCCCTCTAGTCGATATAACGCACTTTCAATTGGTATCGAGCAAGGTACTCCTTGTTACGTGTGATTTTGGTTTAACCACCGGAGTTCTAGTTATGTCGACCGCATGTATGATCAAGGTCTCGGTGGGTGTCCTACCTTTGATGGAGCGGACTACCCCTCTTGGAAGGACAAGATGCGAATGCATCTTGAGGCAATTGATAATGATCTACGGTATGTTGTGGAAAATGGTGTCCCCATCCTTTGAAACACCGACCGCTCTTGATGTGAAGAGATTCAAACAACTCGACTCTCAAGAGAAGAATATCATCTGTGGCCATCGAGCAAAGGACGGTATGGAAGAGTGAGTGCTTTGGAAGCTGCCAAGCTAATGCAGGATAGGCTGTCCAAAGTAAATGAAGGAGTCTCAACTCAGCGTGACTCTCGAGTTGATGTTCTTGGAATCTCTTCAACCGCTTCAAAAGACTCGACAACGAAAATGTCCAACAAACCTTGATCGCCTCACGACATTTCAAATGAGCTTCAAGCCACAGGTGCCACCGACATCACGATCATGAAGTTGTGAAGAAACCGCTAAGATAAACGATTCCTCATTTGATACTCTGGGACCGATGATACAAGAGCGTCTTGACTACAAGTCACTTGATCCTGCCGATATCCTCGAAGGCTTAACACTCACGAGTTCGACTTGCTGAAAAGAGAGATCTCTATGGCTCAAACTATGGCAAACCACGTGCCTCAAGGCTAAGGTTGTGTCGACTCAAATGTGAGGATTACGGTAGTAGCCTTGGTGATCTGAAGAATCGAGCCAGATCTAGCTCTCCTTGTGAAGAAATTCAGAAATTCACAAGGCGTGGTCGCTTTGGAAAACCCTCAAGGGAAGTGATTCTTCATCCAGTGACTACAAGAGAAGACTTTGCCACAAATGCAAGAAGCCTGGTCACTATATTCAAGATTGTCCTCAGTGGGAAAAGGAAATGAAGAAGAAATACAAGGACTACAGTTCTGATGAAATGAAAAAAAGAAGAAATCATCAAAATCCTCGTCTTCAAAACCATCAAAGTCTTCATCTCACAAGAAGGGCAGCTCCAAGAAAGCTCGGGCATTCATTGGCAAGGAAATGGACTCTGAAGCTGAATCGGAGGAAAATGATGAAGAGGAGGAGTCTCAAGAATCTGAGTGCAGTGTGGCGAGTCGGCGTTGCTACTGACTTTTCGTCGACAAGTCCATCTTCAACATCAAGAAACCGATTCCACCAACAAGCCCGATGAAGATAATGATGGCTACGCTCCCACCTATTGCTTCATGGAAAAAGCAGCTAAGGTACTCAAATACAACTCCTCTGATTCTAGTGAAAATGAATCTGATGAGGATTTTAAGCCTAGCTACTCTAAACTTGCTTAAATTGCTGTGAAACAACAACGGGCTCTTGAAAAGGTTCAAAACATGCTAGATAAAAGTGATGATATGTTGGGTGAAGAAATGGATCGCACTAAAGCCCCGACCGAAAATCTTGAGACTTGATCTAAGTATGATAACCTTCAAGGTCATCATAACTCCCTCTTGTCGATCATGAGAAACTTTCTTATGAATTTCTTCAAGAAAAGCAAGACAATGAGAAGCTTTCTCTTGAAGCTATTGAAAGAAAGGCAGATCTTGAAAAGCTAAGAGTATGTTATGAAGATCTTCAGAAGGAGCGTGATTCATTACTAGCTCAACAAATAAGCGCTTCTCAGGAAGAATTTGTTCCTCCATGCTTAAAGTGCATTGAACGTGAATCTGCTAATTCTTCACCTGAATGTTCAAATGCTTCAAATGTTACAAATTCTTCATCTGCCTCTGCTATCACTAATTCCTCATCGAGGATTTTGCTAGTATCACTTGACAATGCAGGTTGAAGGAATTGTACATGACAGGCATGTACAAAAGCCTCAAAGGGCATCGAGACACTTTGTGATGTGCTCAAAAGCAGATCCTCAACGAAACCCTAGGAAAGAGGTATTGCCTTTGAGAGGAAACGAATGCCGATGGAACATATTGGAAACCCGAGGAGTATCCCAAAACCTCATGGGTTCTTTGCAAAGGGACCTCCAGTTGATCCATCTAACTTATCGGCTTTACATGTGAATCTCCTCATTCTTCCGATGAGTCATTTGACTCAACTATAAACTGTTCAAAAATCGTAATGATGAAGTATTTGCTAGATATGTTGGCACTAATGCAGAGCGGTTCCCCTATGAAGAAAATCTGGGTTCCCAAAAGCTGTGTTGAAAGTCTTGGTGAATGTCCTCATGACACCACCAAAGAAGAACAGGAACCCCGGATCAAATTCTTCATATGGACCAAATTCTTCACGAGGATCAAATTCCTCAACTGGATCAAAGTCCTCATATGATTATCATCGTGCTAACAAATCATCTCATGAGGTAAAGCTAAGGGCTATGAATATGTGCATTATTCTTCAAACCACTATGTTCATAAGTCCTCGAAGAATTACTCGCTTATTCATATGCTTACCCTAACCCTCCTATGCTAAGCGAAATGGTTTGGCATCTTTGCCACCTTTCTCACATGGTGCTCGCAGGGATGATGAACTCTTTGCCACCCCTCCGGATGTGGGTGGTGAAGAAAAGAACTAATCTCTTCTGCGGGGTCAGGTCTCGGGCGTGCTTGAGCGTCTGAAGAATTTCTTGGGGACGACAAAATGCCCGAAAGGACGCAGCAAATCATGATGAAATGAACCTTCATTTCACACGTCCTCATATTGCTATATCATTTCTTCGCTTGATGAAATTCATCGATGAACTTGATATCATATTCTTCACCGATGAAGCATATGAGATTGTAAGTTACACTAATTCATCTGCAGGATGACCAACCCAAAACTCTGAATGGGTCCTTGATAGTGGATGTACAAATCACATGGTGGTGACAAGAATCTATTGATGGATGCTCCTTTATCACCGTCACCTCTGAAGCATATCATATTTGGCTTGACAAAGGCAAAAGTCGTATTGGGTCTTGGTAAGGTTGCTATCTCTAAGGATAAGCACATGGACAAAGTCATGCTTGTTGAATCCTTAGGATACAATCTCATGTCGATCTCAATGCTTTGTGATCTTGATATGGTTGTTGTCTTTGGCAAATATCATTGTGTTGTGATTATGGAAGTCGACAATTCCAAAGTCTTGAAGGCTTTAGGAGAGGAGATCTGTATATTGTTGATTTCTCTCGGGACCACAACCAGCCATGTGTCTACTTGCAAAAGCTTGAAGGCTGGCTATGGCATCGACGACTTGGTCATGCAGGCATGAGGAATTTGAACACGCTTGCGAAGAAGAAGCATGTCATTGGCATTGAGAATGTCAAATTCCTCAAGGATCACTTATGCGGAGCATGTGAAGCGGAAAAATGACCAAGGCCAAGCATCCAAAGAAAGACTATCATGACCACTACCCGTCCATTGAATTGCTTCACATGGACCTCTTGGACCTAATCATTATTCAGCGGTCACTAATGATGCATCGTATATGATTTTGTCATTGTTGATGATTATTCTCGATATACATGGGTACACATTGTTACTTACAAACATGAAGTGCGTGAAGTCTTCAAGCGATTTTCCTCGAGGGCTTCAACCAACTTTGGTGTGAAGATCAAGCATATCGAAGTGACAATGGGCCGAGTTCAAGAATTCTGGTCTTGATGCCTATCTTGATGAACTTGGTATTACTCATGAATTATCTCGCTCCTTATACTCCTCGGCAAAATGGCGTCGTGGGCGCAAGAACGAACTCTTGTTGAGATGGCTCGCACTATGCTTGATGAATACAAAAGCGCCTCGGCGTTTTGGATTGATGCAATTGATCTTGCTCGCCACATCATCAACAGTATATCTTCACAAATTCTTCAAGAAGGCGCATATGAACTCCTCAACGACAAAAACCCAATGTGAGTTATTTCAAAGTCTTTGGTGCTAAATGTTGGATTAGAGATCCTCACCACAATTCTAAATTTGCACCAAAAGCACATGAAGGTTTTATGCTTGGTTACGGAAAGGACTCGCACACCTCTGAGTCTTCAACATTGTGCTTCACAAGATTGTTGACCTTTGTAGATGTGCGGTTCGATGAAACTAATGGCTCGCAAAGAGAGCACCTACCTACTGTGTTAGATGAACCAGCACCAAGATGCTATCAAGCTCAAGGCAACCGAGGATGTCATTCCTCTTGAAGAATCTGTTGAAGAATTCATTCCTGTTCGTGAAGAACATCGAGTGATGCACTGAAGAACATGATGAGGAAAATGGTCTTTGAGGAAAATCTGATCAAAATCCTCGGCGACAACCCACTCATCCACGTGTTGCAAAAGAAGTGCAAGTTGAGAAGATCATCGATGACATCAGGGCACGAGTCCTCTCACCCGCTCAAAAGCTTCACACTTATCTAACTTTTGTGGGCACTATGCTTTTGTCTCTATCTCGAGCCCACTAAGGTAGATGAAGCATTTACGGGCGGAGTGGATTCAGGCTATGCAAGAAGAATTACATCATTCGAGCTGAACAATGTCCAGGAATTGGTCAACCGCCCAGATCCTCGCAAGCATAATATCATCGGCACAAAGTGGATCTACCGCAACAAGCAAGATGAAAATGGCCTTGTGGTGAGGAATAAGGCACGACTAGTAGCTCAAGGCTACACACAGGTTGAAGGAATTGATTTCTATGAAACTTTTGCACTGTTGCTAGACTTGAGGCTATTCAGATTTTACTTGCCTATGCTAACCATCATGATATCATCTTATATCAAATGGATGTGAAAAGTGCATTCCTCAATGGTAAGCTTGAGGAAGAAGTATATGTAGCTCAACCCCGTGCTTTGAAGATCCCAAGAATCGACAAAGTCTTGAGACTAAATAAGGCTCTCTATGGCCTCAAGCAAGCCCCTCGGGCGTGGTATGACACTGCTGAAGGAATTCTTCGTGAAGAATGGCTTCACACCCGTTCACTTGACCCTACTTTATTTACTAAATCATATAATGGTGAACTGTTTGTGTGCCAAATATATGTTGATGATATTATCTTTGGCTGTACTAACCAACGATATAGTGATGAATTTGCCTATATGATGAGTGAAGAATATCAAATGTCTATGATGGGAGAGTTGAAATTCTTCTTAGGTCTTCAAATTAAATCGGCAGCGAAATGGCATATTCATATCTCAGGAGAAATACCTCAAAGATGTACTGAGGAAATTCGGCATGCAAGATTGCAAAGGCGCCAAAATTCCTATGCCCACAAATGGTCATCTATGCACTGATGAAAATGGTACTGACTTCGATCACAAGCGTTCCTTGAAGAAAAACTGCATACTTCTTCAGAGTGCTCTATTGTTCAAATTCCTCACCTGAAGAAAATGGCAGAAGGCAAGAGACCACAGAAGGGAGGAAAGAAACCGGAAGTCATGACTGCTTTTGAAATTCCTGAGGAAATATACAAAGACTATCGCACACCGATGAATCCAAGTTTGGCAAGGAGACCAAGAACCAGTATAAAGTGCGATCTGAGAGAATAGAAAGGAGATGGGCACGAGAATGGCGAGAATACCGCTATGTCACTCCTAAGTACATGAGGAAATTCGCTCTGAATCCTCCATGCCCAAGAGCTCCTCTGGCACCTAGCCAAATCGCAGATCCCACTAGCATCAAGAGTGGTGAAGACTTTCCTGAAGAATGGTCCAGGCGCCAAGCCAAATTGGCAAGACAGGCCAAGGAGGCAGTGAGGAAATTCAATGAGGATTCTGCTTGCTGCTGCGCATTCTTGAGCCCTCGGTCAAGCCGAGGAAATCAATGCCAAAGAAGCCTGCACGCAAGCCAAGTGCTTCACCGTCAGCGCCCTCACAGCCCAGTTCCTCAGCCGCGCCCTCACGGCAAATTCCTCAGATTGCTGCTGCTCATGCAAAATCCTCAGTAGCTCCCTCCAAGTCCTCAACACCTGTGCATCTGGCTACTTGTCAAAGGACTCATGGTTTCTCAATTGCCTCTGGTGTTTCAGCAAGTTCCTCAGCTGCACCAATGTCCTCAACAGGCCCCACTCTGCTGAAGACAAAAGCAACTGCTGGACGCGGTCCTCGGCCAAGTCCAAAGAAGAAACAAGTTGCATTCAACGTTCCCTCTGATGATGAAGCCTCTGATGAAGAACTTGAAGAAATCATCAGAGACAAACTGACCAAGGCCGCTAGAGCCAAAAGAACAAGTGTGCCTCTGCTTTTGGATCCGAAGAAGATCCTTGACTTCATTGACCTATGGCATCAGGATCCTCACACTCCCATTCCGGATCTGCCATCGACTCTGGTCAAAGTCATATCTTTGAACCATTTCATCTCTCAAGAGAAATGGAAATTTGAAAAGGCTCGTGAATTGAAGAGAGCAAAAGCCGAAAAGGAGAAGCTTCGAGGAAAAACATCATCAACTTGACTCTGAAGAACTTCTTAAAGCTCAATCAAATCAAGCACTCGGCAAGGATTTTGATGCTTATAATCTTGACCGGCAAGGAGCCAAGGTGAGATTCGTCACTCGACGAAGAAAATGTCAACTATTGCAGCTCCATCGCAACAAGAAAATCCTCAGTGAAGAATCTGCTCAGCCTCTTTGAAGAACATGCCAAGATCTGCCGATGACTTTCAGCGTCTTGATGAAAACACAAGTTCGGGCTGATGACTCCATTCCATTGCTTGAAGAAATTCCCAGGGGCATCCACTAGTGGTGCGCTGAAGAATCTGAAGGAAGCAGGCAACTGCACGGTTGTGCTGAAGAAAGCTGTACCACAATCCTCGGCTCCTCCTGCGCCAACACCAACTCCAATTCTTCCTTACGCCTATGAAGTGAAGAAGACAAAGGCTGCGAGCGAGCTGCGATAAAAGAAAGGAAGGCATCAATGCGTCAAATTCTTCTGCTGCGAAGAAAATGAAGCCAATGACCAGCTCGATTGAAAATCCTATCGATGCCATTCCCATTTCCTCCATGTCATCCAAGGAAATTGTTCCCTTTGGAGAAGAATACACGATCCCAAGCGGATCAGATGAAGAAAATCAATCTGTTGCTACTTCAGAACAGCTTGATGAAGAAATTGAAGTGGAAGCTTTCCCTTCAACTCCTGTTGCTTCCTCACCCGTGCCTCAGTTCATAGTCAAGAGGCGGTATTGAGAAATTGAAAAGAAGATGAAGACGTGGATATTGGGTGCACTACACATGATGAGCGATGACTTTTGGGAAAGTCGGCACCCCAATACTCCTCTCTTCACTCCGCTTCAACAAGTTCCTCAGTCACCGGCTACTACTGTTCAAATGGGCTCTGAAGAAACTCATCCCACATCGTCTGTCAACAAAGAGATTCCAGCCACTAGCGGTGAAGAACCCACTGCTGATCCTCAAACTGCACAAGGAGAGGAACCAGAAATTCCTCAGCCTGAAGAACCTGAGCTCGTGATTCCAGAGGTTGTGCTGCAAATCACTGATATTCCTCTGCCCAAGCCAAAGAATCCATTCTCAAGCAAGCAAAAATTCAAGGCTGAAGACTTCTTTTCTGAGCACGTGTTCTTCACTGCTTACAATCCTTATGACTCTGCTCGAATGAGGAAAAGACGCTTTTGGACTCCAACACAAGCAAACTTCTATTCCTCAGTGCTATTTGACAAGGACAAGATCTTTGACCATGAGCATATTCCTCATGTGGACATGGAATCCTTTGCCGTGCTTGAGCGATTACTCCGTGTTCTTCACGATGCGAGGGCTGCTGAATTTCTGACCGATATATGTGGATTGGAATGAAGAACTCATTCTTGATTCTATGCCACCACACATCACCGGAGAGGTCAAGACATCAACTCATGGGTTCTGGATTGAATGATGAAAATACTCACTACAAGGCACCAACAAATGAATTGCTTCGTGTCCTTCCTCTTGATCCTCCCCATGAATCTGCTCGTTGCCTCTACAATGAGCGTGAGTGTGTGATCACTTTATGCAAGTGCTTATGAAGCCATTGAAGCCAGGCCAAGCCCTCGAACCAAATTCCTCGTCAAGGATTTCTTTGTATGTGCCTCGGACCGTATAGAATCTTGACAAAGACAATGAGTCCAATCAAAGGCCACGACTCAAATGATGAAGACGTCGTTGGCATCATGAAGAACATGCTTTTCAATATCATTCATGGCGTTCCGTCAACTTCCATGATTTCTTCATGAGGACTCGGCCAATATTGCAATGTCACCTTTTGAGTGAAGCCATATCGCCTTGGATCATGAGATTCATAAGGGCAAGATCTTCACCGAACTATAAGGTGACACTCAACCATGGCAGCTTCACCGCCCATTGAAGTCCTCAAGCGACCAATTTCATCATCGATGACAAGGGCAAGGCAGCGGTATAATTGATGAAGGCACTCGTCCATTGGATGGTCGGTTTAGCAAAGCTGCATCTTACTCCACCAATGACGATTATACTACGCATGACACCGCCGCAAATACCTCAACCAAGCAACAGCCTCAAGCCACAAAGACCGTGGTGATGACTGATCGTGAGTTACTCCTCGGTCTTCATCGGAAGGTTGATCGCAATCGAAAATGGGTCAAGCGCCAATTTGCTGCAATTCTTCACAATATGACCTCAACGCATAATGCGGTGAAGAAAAACCAAGACTACCTTCATGAAACCCTCAACCGCACTTTGGGCTGTTCTTAATCATGTCTATTCAGCGGAAGAATTGAAGACTATGGGTCTTGAGGAAGCTTATGACCGGTCCGCACCACCTCGAAGAAATTCAAGAGAGTCAAAGTTCTGATTTGGTGGCGGTTCTTATTCTTCATCGCTGGCCGATGAATATGAAGATTTGGAAGACAACTGCGGCAGGCCCTACTTCAACAACCAACCCCGACAACACTAGCGCCTCCATCAACTTGAATATCTTGAGGCGTTAGTCCTCGCCGATCCTTTTGGTCATTTGATGACAAAGGGGAGAAATCTGAGTTAGTCTTCAAGCGGGTTTATACTTTGGGCGTTTTATTAAGTTACAACTCGTTCTTCGAAACTTTTATTGGATCGAGTTGTAATCTTAAATCCGATGGTGCCACGATACTTTTGAGCGGTGCATTGTCTTGACTTTGCACTTTGTGCTCGATACTCTTGATCGTGCTTCTGATGCTCTGATTTTGATACGTGTTATGCTCTGATGCTTTTGAAGCACTAAGCTCTGAATGTGATATTTGAGCTCTAAAACTTTTGATGTGATATTCCGCATGCTCATTCCTAGTCAATACCATTGCATGCATGCTGAATCTCATCAGGCACCATATTTCATCATGCATTTCAAATTCTTCATAGCATATGTATCAAATGCGTGTATGAATTACAAGATATAGGGGGAGTTCTCCATGATTCAATTCTTCAAATGTGCACTGCCTCAAAAGCAGATTCCTCATTATGCACATATTTAGGGGAGTTCTTCTATATCTTGCAATCAAATTCCTCAATATCGATGTTACACCTCATATGTTTATCCCGTTGAAAACTTAACCTATGTTGTCATCAATCACCAAAAGGGGAGATTGTAAGTGCATCTAGTGCCCTTAGTGATTTTGGTGTATTGAAGACTTATAGGTTAAATAATCGATCGTTGTGAGTGTACACAGGTCTATAAGTCTATGAGGAGTTTGATATTTACAGAGAAAGTCGACCCTAAAAATGAAGTTCTTCAATGAAGACTTTGATATTCGAAGACTTTACAAGACTTTGAAAGTGAAGAAATTGGTGTGACCACGAAGACTTGATATTCATTCGAGGAATATGAAGCGTGAAGACTTTTGTTTTCGTAGTTTCATTTTCTCTTTCTTGAGTCATAGGAAACACCATCTCTGTTAAAGGGGTCGAGGAAATACTAAGGAAAAATTTCCATGTGATGCTCAACTCAAAATCCTACACCTACCAATCCCTTGAGTGAAGCCATTGGAAATCTCAAATGCAGTTCATCAAATTCTTGATGGATGAGACGCAGTTCTTACAGTCATCGATGACTTTGCTCGATCGAGAGTTAGGAATTCGCCAGGTCTTGAATTGCCTACACATGAGGATCATGATAGCCACGAGGACTTTGAGAGTCAAATTTCCGACCGTTCTTTGTCTTTGCTACGGCGGACCAAAATATCTTATCCACCTAACGGTCATATCATTGAAGGGCATTTATGTCTTATCATGTCGGGCTGCTCCCTAGGCTATAAATAGCCGCCCCCTACAACCACTAGTTGGTTGGCTGCTCGAGAGAACTTGACACTTGTCATTTGAGAGCAACCCATCCTCTCGAGGACTTTGGCGAAAATCATCAAGTGAGGAAAATCCCAAAACCAAACCCACAAAACCCAAGTGATTGAGCATCATCAAGAAATTGATTCTGCGTGGATCCGGCGCTGTTACCTTTGAAGATCGTGCTTCTTCCAGACGGTTAGGCGTCAAGGTCTAGAGCATCAAGAGGAATTGTGGATCGCCGAGTGACCAAGTCTGTGAAGGTTTGGAAGTCACTGAAGACTTACCACGAGTGATTGGGCGAGGCTGCGTGGTCTTAGTTCAAGGAGAATACGGTGAGGATGGGTGTCTGAGTTGCGGCTCGAGATCGGGTGTCCGGACTGTGTCCTCGAGTTTAAATACTCGGCCGCTCCAACCAGACGTATAACCGAGACAGCGGCTGGGCTGGTTTACCAAATCATTGTCTTCACCAACCGACGGTGGTTCTATTTCCTCAACTCATCCATTTCCTCATTACATGTTGCATGTTGTTCATATCTCGTGCTTGAAGACTTTGATGAAGACTTTCACAAATTCCTCGCTTCAATTTCTTGATCTGTTTGTCTTCATCTTGTTATCCCGTGTTTACGCTTCACATACTCTGTTCTAGTCTTCATTTCATCATGCTGACTATGTGTGTAATATGTTATGTTTACCTCTGAGTACATATTCCGCTGCAAATAGTTCTTCGCTAAGGAATTTCCTCACCGGCAAATTCCTCAGTGAAGAATTTCATAAAAATCGCCTATTCACCCCCCCTCTAGTCGATATAACGCACTTTCATCAAGCCCCAATTCCTTGGCATTTTTGCGGCGACGATGGCAGGTGTCTGTCTCAGCCATGGTCAACGATTGGCGGATGACATTAAGGACGAGCTCCTCTTCCGAGTCAAAGGGCAAGGTAACTGACGCAGATCTGCATGACCGGCAGCCGAACCGGCTAGATTCGACGTGTGCCCTCTACCTCGCGTGATGAGCTGCCCACACGTTCGACTCAAAAAGCCATTGTCGCGGGCTAGCCAATGTCGGCACCAACACCCATCGCCGGTAGGGAGGAGTGGGCGTGATGGCACGAAGCTCTAAGAGCCTCGTGGGGCCACTGGGGTGGGTGTGGATTCGGAAGAACCGCGTCGGCTTGCGCGAAGGAGGAGGAGCTCTGATATGCCACCAGAGAATGCACGGAGAAGGAAGAGGAGAAGGAGTCTCCCCTTATCCACTCGCGAACGGTAGAGGGCAACTCGAATCAAGAGTTCCTCATTTGTATCCGCCGCGAGGGCCTTCCAATAGATAGGGTCAACCTCAGACAAGGAGTCGCTGGCGATCCGACCGTGGTACGATGAGGGGAGGAAAGCAAGCGGGAGAACATTGGGAGCGGGGCGGATAAGGGGAGTGAGGAAAGTGGAAGGGAAAGTGGCTAAGGTTTGATCGAGGTGGGCCAGATCCTACATGGTCGTTGTGTCCGGACCACCCCATTCTTGCCCCATATATGAGCTAGATACGAGGAGTGTTGACAGCGGAGTTTGAGGGGTCCGGTTGGATGACATTTTTGGGTCTCAGAGGTGTCCAAGCTGTCCGCCCAAACATATGGGGGGGGGGGAGGGTCTGATTGTAGATGATCTGGCGCTCCATTAGAAAAGGAACTGTCACCCCTACAGAATAAGCTTGAGCCCACATGGAAGTGTATGATAATTTTGTTGAGCCCACATGAGTTGTAGCTACTAAAACAAGATGAAACCAACCAATTCAAAGTCTCTCCTAGACCAAAATCACTATTTTGACCTTATTAACAAAGTTAAGTATGCTCTAACCCCATTTTGATTTTTTTTGCATGATCTGACCCTCGATTCTACCACCAAGCGGTGCCGGTAGGGTTAATGAGCTACCATCATGGTCAATGACGATAGCCCTTGGACCATGTTCGGCATGTAGCTGCTTACCATGCTAACATGGTAGAAGTCTATCATTGTAGCCCACGCTGGTGATGGGTCAAAAGGCTATCTTCAAAGACGCCAGTGGTAGGGCCTTAAGGCTACGTCCAACCGTGTTGGGCTGGGGCGGAGCTAGAGCAACCGGGGGCTATTGCCTAAGCTGCTCTAGCCATTCTTCATCAAATAATACAAAGACATTAAGGTCAGTATTGTTAATTGGTGGGGCAAATGCTCGACAACGTTACCATGCATAGTCGCATAGGCTTTGTCCAGGCTCCTTGAGTCGGCTGGCTCCGCCACTGGTTAGTGGTAGGGTCTTGAGGGCACCTTCAAAGTGGTGGCAGAGCTTGGACCAAATTCCTGGAGGGCCAGGGGGGGTGAGAAAATGTTGCGGGCTAGGGGACGATGACCCAGATTGGCCCTCACAGAGCTCCGCCACTGCTTCAAAGACGTCGATGGCAGGGTCTTAAGACTACTTGCAAAGGCGTCGATTGTAGGATTTCAAGCTTACCTCCAAATATGTCGGTGGCAGGATCTCAAGGCTACCTCCAAAAACGTCATAGACATATACATCTGCCACGTTAAAATAGTCAAAATGGTCTGCAGACATGGCCCGAGTGTGGATCGAGGCTATCGCTCACCATGGCGGTAACCCGGTAACCATGCCGCCTCCGTGAATGGAGGTAGGTTGAAGAGTCAGATCATGAAAACTTTTAAAATAAAATTATTTCATGCTAAACTCTAAACCCTAAACATTAAAACAAACAGTGATTTAGGCCCCTCTCTCTCCCAGACCAGCTGAAGCCTCTTAGCCGCAAATACGCTCGACGACTTGACCCGTTGACTGAACACGGGTCCTCCACTCGTTGCCATTTCCATCGCTGTCAGGTATCGGGTCCCTGAAAGAAAAATCCCCAATCCGCATCGACTGGTAGCTGAAACTCCAAAAAGCCGCCACCCTGCGTTCGTCCTCCTTTCAGTCCGGTAGTGTCATCCAAGATCTAGCTCAGCTCAAGAGCCAGCCCAAGAAACCAGCTCAAGATCCCGGCAGGGTCAGCCACAGCCAGCCATGTGCTGCAGCGACTGCGGCTGCTACGACGCGTTCTGCGACTGCTGCTGCCCCTGCGTCTCCCACGACGCGCGCGAGACCATCCTCTGCTGCGCGGCCTGCCTCGCCGTCCTCGCGGGCGTCGCCCTCTTCGCCGTCCTCCTCGCGGCCTACGGCTTCATCCGCCACGCCGAGGTGGCCGTCGTCGACGCCTCCCTCACGCGCCTCGCGCTGGCCACGGCCCCCGCCACCGCCTTCGCCTACAACCTCTCGCTCACGCTCACCGTCCGGAACAAGAACTGGGCCATGAGCGTCAAGAACACCCAGCCGCTCGAGGCCGACTACAGCTTCGACGGCCAGCGCTTCGAGCGGGTCAGGCTCGCCGACGAGGGCTCCGCGCACCCCGCCGGCAAGACCCAGGTGTACCACCTCGTCTCCGGCTCCGACGGCGCCTACGTCGCGCTCGGCAACGCCGGCGTGGCCGAGTTCAAGGAGGAGAACAAGACGGGGGTGTTCCAGGTGGAGGTGGCGCTGTCGGGCGAGGTCAGGTACCAGGCGCACTTCACCAAGTGCAAGTTCCAGGCCAATTGCCCGCTCAAGCTGCAGCTCGCGCCGCCCGGCACGCCCGCCGTCGTCTTCCAGAAGGTCAAGTGCAAGCTCGCTCCGGCAGACAAGAACTGCTAGTGGTTACTACGATTCGTGGCTTCCTTTCTCGTTTCTTTGTTCTTCAGTAGTGATTTCTGTTTGTAGATTTTAATCGGAGGAACCAACCAACTGCAGGTAGATTAGATTCTCCCCATTGGTATGCAGTCTGTTCTTCTGATTTTTTCTTCTTCCATGTAGATTAGCGTTTCAACCATGAAAAATCCCTTGATTGTTCTTGTGGCTTACCCATCTTGGCTATCTTGCTGAGCACACGCTCCTAAGGTCTTAACCTCCTTGATTGATGCAGAGGCTGGAGGTTTAACCTCCTTTTCTAAAATAAAAATACAAAATGATAGAACATGTGAACTAGCAAAAGAATCTACGCCTGTCAGTCAAATTAGTATGATAATATGTCTGTTGTAAAATATTCATGTACAGAGTCCTGTTAGTCAAGTTCCAGGCAGCACCAACAGAGGCAGCAACAATATCTGTTTAGGATAGTTAGGATCTCTAACTTAGAATTAGGATCGAGAGTTCTGTTTTCCCACGAAAAACATGACCAGGTATTCAGTACTTATCTCACTACTGCAACTAAACATTGCCAAAATCAATGTACGGACTTATCAGATTATCCATAATTTCACCAGTGTCACCATAACGGACAAGAAACTTAGTTTAGTTTCTGCAACTATGCCTGCAAACCATTACATAAACAGGTTTCTAATGTATGTTTGAGAAGCAATAACTCAAATGTACAGTCCACGTGTCTGTTTAGACACTCTGCTTCATCTAGCTTATCAAAAACAGAGTTCAATGTATTGCTCATAAGGCTTAACTGACAGCTATATGGATGAAGTCATCAGATGTTCCCCCCAATTAAAGACATACTGAAATTGAATCAAAGCCAGCACAATTTGATTAATCTCTAAAGGAAACAATATAAGAAGAGCAACAACTAGGCACACACTTTGCAATAACAGACTAATTAACTCACTAGGAGTTGTCCAAATGGCCCAAGCAGGCCCTCCAAAAGCTGCCCAGCCGACCAAATTTTTCTTTACTCCCAGGCTGTGCACACCAGCAGGCTACAGACATGAACTCGTTAAAACTCATCGGTGGACTTCCCAACTAAAAGCCGAAGGGGACAAGTAAAAACTGGTTATATTTCTTCTCCATCTCTCCACAGAGCCGGCCAGCCTTGGCACTCATATCTGCTGCAACCTGGAACTTGGTGGCAATGTTTTGTTTTTGTAACGAAAACAGAACCGGTTGACAAACTAACAACCGATGATTCAAAACCGAGTATGTTCTACTCCAAGTAAGGTTACAGGGCATATCACCTTGTTTACCAAGGATAATTACCCGTGAACAATCAGAGGGCTTGCTATTTCCTGAAGAACACTGCGTGTGACTTGGCATAACAACAGAGGTAACTCAGAGTAGCCATTAAACTAGTACAAGGCTTTAAAGGAACACCAACTCGCTCTGTTCACTAATGTAAGGCGTTTTTTGCAGTTCAAATTGAACTTCAAAAACCTTCTTAAACATTTAAAAACAGAGGATGTAACATTTTGTGACAACTAGGAAATACGTACAACGAAAGACTGAATCTTGGCAGCTGCAAGGCCAACACACGTTTCAGCAATGTAAGAAGAGAACTGAATCCTCATGGCAAGCTGATCACAAATACTCAAGTAATATGGATGGGTTCAGTGCCGTCTGTTCCTAAAAAATATCTTCAGATCTTCGTCTCCATCAGAGAAGTCCATGGCTTCGAGCGCAGCCTCCCGTGCTCTGTCGCTGCAAGCTCGGACCTGTTCCCTGTGAGCGAGGTAGTCGTCGTCGACCTCCACATAGCCATACTTGGCGTACTCGCTTCGTACCCACGCCTGGAATATGGAGAATTCCTCTGCAGCCTCATAGAAGTCGCGCGCATCAGCATACTCTGCCACCTTGAGCTCGTCCATCTCCTCTTCCGGCGAGGGAATCAGGTCAGGGTTCTGGAGCTTCAGCGCCTTGTAGCAGGAAGGGGCGCGATCTGGATGGGTCCGGCTGGAAAGGATGGAGGCCACCTCCGCCCGCGGCAGCCGCCTCATCTTCCTGCTTGGACCTGACTTGGCGTAGAAGGCCTTCTTTTTGGCGGCGAGCAGCTCGTCGTCGTCGTCGTCGTCTGCCTCCGCCTTCCTTTTGGCGGCGCACGGCTTCAGCGGGCGCTTCTCCGTCGAAGCACGCTGGCACGCCTTCAGCGGGCGCTTCTCCGCCGAAGCACGCTGGCACGCCTTCAGCGGGCGCTCCTCCTTGCCGGCGGCGACCGCCTCCTTGGCCGCAATCTCATCCGCCGCCGTGCGCGAACCCTCCTCACGGGCCATCGATCTGTTGACCTGATCTCCTGCGCTCTCGATTTGGGGGAGAATTGAAGAACCCTAGCTCTCGATCTGGGGGACAATTGAGGAAGCCTAGCTCTCGATCTGGGGGAGGAAGAACCGGCGTGGTCTCGAAATTTTATAATAAAGCCAGTGCGTCGGAGCTCACAGAGTGAGAATCGGAGTAGTAGATTACTTTTTTTTAGCGTATTTGAACACGGATTGTTTTTTTCTTTTTCAGAAAGAACAACGCCATTTTCTACATGGCGAACCACCTGAAAATTGCAACAGTTTCGAACGCCCACTAAGTCATCAGATCATGATCGCCCGGTCCAAATTAACTCCCGTCGGTTCCCTCCGATCCAACCACCCCTAGATGTTCCGCCAGTTCACCTCACACACCAGGTCAACTCCCAGATTAAAGAAATAGTCCCGATTCAATCAGAGGAACACCATCACTTTTAGCGATTGGGCTTGACCATCTTTATTATAAAAAAATCAACATTCACAATACTATATTAATATTATTAGACGCCACGAAATTAATTTTCATATTGTATAACTTTAATATTGTAAATGTTGATATTTTTTCATTTAAGTATATGATCAAACTTTTACGAAGTTTGACTTCCAACAATTCCAATATGCATAGTAAAAAACGGAGAGAGTAGTAGTAGGCTCCCAACTGGATTGAAGATTGAAGCTTTTTTCACAGCTCTCACAGTCAACTATTATACTTACTTTATTTACATGCAAGGCCTTGGTTAGGGCCAAAGCTTCCCTGCATGGTTGCATGCATAAGCTTCAACTGTCCTCACGTCTATGACTTCCTCGATGACCACCGCTAAAGCACCACAACTCCAACTACACCTCTGTTTGCCAACTTAACCACTGCATCGTCTGACCAGGTTACTTCCCACCGGATAGGCCCATGGCGACATAAGGCCCAGCTAGACCCCATGCGGGCCCAAGCCCATGAGCATCGCAGGCCAAGACAACATCTGAAGTAAGGGTGCCTTGTCAATCGGTGCGGGCACTAGTTGAGAGCTTTCCTCAGAAGTCTCGTTCATCACTAGGATGATCGTCACTCGAATTCAATATCAGGTGATCACCGTATGTCGGTTTACATTCACTTGGTATGAATCAAAGGGCAGCAACCACATGCATCAATGGTGGCATTACTCGAAGCGCCCAACTATGCATTAAAGACAGACTTTACGGGCCACAGCCAATGAAAATTATGAGTGTCCACCACCGCAGTAGTGGATATGAATTATTGTACTTTAAGACACAATGTAAAATCGCTAGCTTAGGGGCTCAAGGGAATAGCATACCATATATAAGCTTGCCTCCGACACCCACCTACAGGTTTGAAATGAAGGAAATATGCCCTAGAGGCAATAATAAAGTTGTTATTTTATATTTCCTTATATCATGATAAAATTTCATTATTCATGCTAGAATTGTATTAACCGGAAACTTGATACATGTGTGGATACATAGACAAAACACAGTGTCACTAGTAAGCCTCTACTAGACTAGCTCGTTAATCAAAGATGGTTAAGTTTCCTAACCGTAGACATGTGTATTCATTTGATGAACGGAATCACATCATTAGGAGAATGATGCGATGGACAAGACTCATCCGTTATGAAAGAACATGCGGTGCCCCCATGTTTGGTTTTGGTAATTAATTACAATCTCTATGGACTAATGGTTTCCTTGAGTTATATTTGAAGGATTTGTCCATAGGCATTTCTTGAAGTCCATGTGTTGGTTTCAAGGAGTTTATGAGTTGACCAAGGTGCTATTAAGGAATTATTCTAAGATTGGTCATGTGAGTGTTGAACTTATTGCAAGCATGTCTTGAAGAAGAAGATTATGTGATCATTCATGTTTACCTTCAAGACATCATCCAAATGAAGAGAGTTGGAAAGATTCAAGGTTGATCAAGACTAAGTCAAGAGTGAATTAAGTTGATCACCTCACAAAGCGTAGAAGATGTACCGAGAGGGATCAAGTGATCCCATGGTATGGTAAGCATTGTCCATTGCACTTTGTGTACTAACCCATGGTCTATGTGAGAGTTCTGTGTGAGGTTAGGTACGTGTTCTTGGGCTTGTGTCAAGAGGAAGATATCACTCAACCCATGGAGAGGATTACATCAAGTGGTGGTCGTCATCAAGATTGTCGTGTGCAAGTTCAAGTGGAGCATCACGAAGAGATCAAGTGCTTGAAGCTTGCCATCCATTGTGGTGTCAATGGAATTGTGAAGATATGCCAAAGAGTGGCTCACCCACAATGGAGTATGGGGGAGCAATCAACTAGTCTTCATCGAGCCAACACAATCAAGAAAGGTGGTCCAACTTGAGGAAGTCAAGATCGTCATCATCTAGCTCAAGTGGACTATGTGCAAGGCAATGGTTTTGTTGGGGAACGTAGTAATTTCAAAAAAAAATTTCCTACGCACACGCAAGATCATGGTGATGAATAGCAACGAGATGGGAGAGTGTTGTCTACATACCCTTGTAGACCCGAAGCGGAAGCGATCACAACGTAGAGGAAGTAGTCGTACGTTCTCCTCACGATCCGACCGATCCCGGCGCCGTTACTCCGACGCCCCCGAGTTCTTGACACACGTACAGCTCGATGACGTCCCTCGTACTCCGATCCAGCCGAGTGTCGAGGGAGAATTCCGTCGGACGACGGCGTGGTGGCGATCTTGATGTTTCACGGCGCAGGCTTTCGCCTAAGCTTCGCGACAGTATAACCGAGGTGGAATATGGTGGAGGGGCACCGCACGGCTAAGGAACGATCTCACGATCAACTTATGTGTTCCAAGGTGCCCCCGCCTCGTATATAAAGGAGCCAGGGGGAGGGGGCCATGGCCAAAGGGTGCGCCAAGGAGTCCTACTCCTCTGGGAGTAGGATTCCCCCAATCCTAGTTGGACTAGGATTCCTGGAGGAAAGAGAGAGGGGGCGGCCCCTTCTCCTAGTCCTAGTAGGACTAGGGAAGGGGAGGCGCCGCCTCCTAGGGCTGCCCTTCTCCTTTCCACTATGGCCCATTGAGGCCCATTTACCTCCCGGGGTTCCGTAACCTCCGGACTCGATAAATTCCGTTTTACCGGAACCATTCGAACTCCAAACATAGGCTTCCAATATATCAATCTTTATGTCTCGACCATTCCGAGACTCCTCGTCATGTCCGTGATCACATCCGGACTCGAACTCCTTCGGTACATCAAAATACATAAACTCATAATAACATCGCCGAAAAACCTTAAGCGTGCGGACCCTACGGTTCGAGAACAATGTAGACATGACCTAGAACTATTCACGGTCAATAACCAACAGCGGGACCTGGATGCCCATATTGGTTCCTACATATTCTACGAAGATCTTTATCGGTCGGACCGCATAACAACATCGTTGTTCCTTTGTCATCGGTATGTTACTTGCCCGAGATTCGATCGTCGGTATCCAATACCTAGTTCAATCTCGTTACGGCAAGTCTCTTTACTCGTTCGTAATACATCATCTCACAACTAACTCATTAGTTGCGAGTGCTTGCAAGGCTTGATGATGTGCATTACCGAGAGGGCCCAGAGATACCTCTCCGACAATCGGAGTGACAAAACCTAATCTCAAATCGCCAACCCAACATCGCCTTTGGAGACACTGTAGTACTCCTTTATAATCACCCGATTCGTTGTGACGTTTGGTAGCACCAAAGTGTTCCTCCGTAAACGGAGTTGCATAATCTCATAGTTACGGAACATGTATAAGTCATGGATAAAAGCGGTAGCAACATACTAAGCGATCGTGTGCTAAGCTAATGGAATGGGTCATGTCAATCGATCATTCTACTAATGATGTGACCTCATTAATCAAATAACAACTCCTTTGTTTATGGTTAGGAAACATAACCATCTTTGATTAATAAGCTAGTCTAGTAGAGGCATACTAGTGACATGTTGTTTTGTCTATGCATTCACACATGTATCATGTTTCCGGTTAATACAATTCTAGCATGAATGATAAACATTTATCATGAAATAAGGAAATAAATAATAACTTTATTATTGCCTCTAGGGCATATTTCCTTCATCTCCCACTTGCACTAGAGTCAATAATCTAGATCACATCACCATGTGATTAACATCGATAGTTCACATCATCATGTGATTAACACCCATAGTTCACATCGCCATGTGACCAACACCCAAAGGGTTTACTAGATTCAGTAATCTAGTTCACATCGCTATGTGATTAACACCCAAAGAGTACTAAGGTGTGATCATGTTTTGCTTGTGAGAGAATCTTAGTCAACGGGTCTTTCACATTCAGATCCGTTATGTATTTTGCAATTTTCTATGTCTACAATGCTCGCACGGAGCTACTCTAGCTAATTGCTCCCACTTTCAATATGTATCTAGATCGAGACTTAGAGTCATCAGATTGGTGTCAAAATTTGCATCGGCGTAACCCTTTACTTACGAACCTTTTGTCACTTCCATAATCGAGAAACATATCCTTATTCCACTAAGGATAATTTTGACCGTCCGATGATCTACTCCTAGATCACTATTGTACTCCTTGCCAAACTCGATTGTAGGGTATACAATGATCTGGTACACAGATGGCATACTTTATAGAACCTATGGCCAATGCATAGGGAATGACTTTCATTCTCTTTCTATCTTCTGCCGTGGTCGGGTTTTGAGTCTTACTCAATTTCACACCTTGTAACACAGGCAAGAACTCTTTCTTTGACTGCTCCATTTTGAACTACTTCAAAATCTTGTCAAGGTATGTACTCATTGAAAAAACTTATCAAGCATCTTGAACTATCTCTATAGATCTTGATGCTCAATATGTAAGCAGCTTTACCGAGGTCTTTCTTTGAAAAACTCCTTTTAACACTCCTTTATGCTTTGCGAATAATTCTACATTATTTCCGATCCACAATATGTCATTCACATATACTTATCGAAATGTTGTAGTGCTCCCACTCACTTTCTAGTAAATACAGGCTTCATCGCAAATCAGATAAACTATATGCTTTGATCAACTTATCAAAGCGTATATTCCAACTCGAGATGCTTGCACCAGTCCATAAATGGATCGCCGGAGCTTGCACACTTTGTTAGCTCCTTTGGATCGATAAAACCTTCGGTTGCATCATATACAACTCTTCCTCCGTAAATCCATTCAGAATGCAGTTTTACATCCATTTGCCAAATTTCATAATCATAAAATGCGGCAATTGCTAACATGATTCGGACAGACTTAAGCATCGCTACGGGTGAGAAGGTCTCATCGTAGTCAACCCCTTGAACTTGTCGAAAACCTTTTTGCAACAAGTCGAGCTTTGTAGATAGTAACACTACTATCAACGTCCGTCTTCCTCTTGAAGATCCATTTATTTTCTATGGTTTGCCGATCATCGGGCAAATCCATCAAAGTCCATACTTTGTTCTCATACATGGATCATATCTCAGATTTCATGGCCTCAAACCATTTTGCGGAATCTGGGCTCATCATCGCTTCCTCATAGTTCGTAGGTTTGTCATGGTCAAGTAACACGACCTCCAGAACAGGATTACCGTACCACACTGGTGCGGATCTCACTCTGTTTTACCTACGAGGTTCGGTAGTAACTTGATCTGAAGTTTTATGATCATCATCATTTAACTTCCTCACTAATTGGTGTAGGTGTCACAGGAACCAATTTCTGTGATGAACTACTTTCCAATAAGGGAACAGGTACAGTTACCTCATCAAGTTTTACTTTCCTCCCACTCACTTCTTTCGAGAGAAACTCCTTCTCTAGAAAGGATCCATCTCAAGCAACGAATATCTTGCCTTCGGATCTGTGATAGAAGGTGTACCCAACAATTTCCTTTGGGTATTCTATGAAGACGCACTTCTCCGATTTGGGTTCGAGCTTATCAGAATGAAACTTTTTCACATAAGCATCGCAACTCCAAACTTTAAGAAACGACAACTTGGGTTTCTTGCTAAACCACAGTTCATATAGTGTCGTCTCAACGGATTTAGATGGTGCCCAATTTAACGTGAATGCAGCTGTCTCTAATGCATGATCCCAAAAATGATATTGGTAAATCAAGAAGAAACATCATAGATTGCACTATATCCAATAAAGTGCGGTTACGATGTTTGGACACACCATAACATTGTGGTGTTCCAGGTGGCGTGAGCTGTGAAACTATTCCACATTGTTTTAATTGAAGACCAAACTCGTAACTCAAATATTCGTCTCCGCGATCAGATCGCGAAACTTTATTTTCTTGTTACGATGATTTTCCACTTCACTCTGAAATTCTTTGAACCTTTCAACTATTTCAGACTTATGTTTCATCAAGTAGATATACCCATATCTGCTCAAATCATCTTGTGAAGGTCGAAAATAACGATACTTGCCACGAGCATCAACACTCATTGGATCGCATACATCGGTATGTATTATTTCCAATAAGTCGGTAGCTTGTTCCATTGTTCCGAGAACGGAGTTTTAGTCATCTTGCCCAAAAGGCACGGTTCGCAAGCATCAAGTGATTCATAATCAAGTGATTCCAAAATCCCATCAAGATGGAGTTTCTTCATCGTTTTACACCAATATGACCTAAGCGGCGATGCCACAAATAAGTTGCACTATCATTATTAACTTTGCATCTTTTGGTTTCAATATTATGAATATGTGTATCACTACGATCGAGATCCAATGAACCATTTTCATTGGGTGTGTAACCATATAAGGTTTTATTCATGTAAACAGAATAACAGTTTATTCTCTTACTTAAATGAATAACCGTATTGCAATAAATACGATCAAATCATATTCATGCTCAACGTAAACACCAAATAACATTTATTTAGGTTCAACACTAATCCCGAAAGTATAGGGAGTGTGCGATGATGATCATATCAATCTTGAAACTACTTTCAACACACATCGTCACTTCACCCTTAACTAGTTTCATTTATTCGCAACTCCCATTTGAGTTACTACTCTTAGCAACCCAACCAGTACCAAATACCGAGGGGTTGCTATAAACACTAGTAAAGCACATATCAAACACACAGTATATCAAATATACCCTTTTCACTTTGCCATCCTTCTTATCCACCAAATATTTAGGGCAGTTCCGCTTCAAAGGACCATTTCCTTTGCGATGTAAGCACTTTCGGTTTCGGGCTTTGGTTCAGCTTTGGGCTTCTTCGTGGGAGTGACAACTTGCTTGTCAATCTACTTGAAGTTCCCTTTCTTTCCTTTGCCCTTTTCTTGAAACTAGTGATCTTGTCAACCATCAACACTTGATGCTCTTTCTTGATTTCTACCTTCGTCGATTTCAACATCACGAAGAGCCCGGAATCATTTTCGTCATCCCTTGCATACTATAGTTCATCACGAAGTTCTACTAACTTGGTGATGGTGACTAGAGAATTCTGTCAATCACTATCTTATCTGGAAGATTAACTCCCACTTGATTCAAGCGATTGAAGTACCTGCACAATCTGAGCACATGCTCACTAGTTGAGCGATTCTCCTCCATCTTTTAGCTATAGAACTTGTTGGAGACTTCATATCTCTCAACTCGGTATTTGCTTGAAATATTAACTTCAATTCTGGAACATCTCATATGGTCCATGATGTTCAAAACATCTTTGAAGTCCCGATTCTAAGCCATAAAGCATGGTGCACAAAACTATCAAGTAGTCATCATACTGAGCTAGCCAAACGTTCATAACGTCTGCATCTGCTCCTGCAATAGGTCTGTCACCTAGCGGTGCATTAAGGACATAATTCTTCTGTGCAGCAATGAGGATAAACCTCAGATCATGGATCAAATCCGCATCATAGCTACTAACATTTTTCAACACAATTTTCTTTAGGAACATATCAAAATAAACATATGAAAGCAATAACGCAAGCTATTGATCTTACAACATAATTTGCAAAATACTACCAGGACTAAGTTCATGATAAATTTAAGTTCAATTAATCATATTACTTAAGAACTCCCACTTAGATAGACATCTCTCTAGTTATCTAAGTGATCACGTGACCCAAATCAACTAAACCATAACCGATCATCACGTGAGATGGAGTAGTTTTCAATGGTGAACATCTTATGTTGATCATATCTACTATATGATTCACGCTCGACCTTTCGGTCTCCGTGTTCCGAGGCCATATCTGCATATGCTAGGCTCGTCAAGTATAACCCGAGTATTCTGCGTGTGCAAAACTGGCTTGCACCCGTTGTAGATGGACGTAGAGCTTATCACACCCGATCATCACGTGGTGTCTGGGCACGACGAACTTTGGCAACGGTGCATACTCGGGGAGAACACTTCTTGATAATTTAGTGAGAGATCATCTTATAATGCTACCGTCAATCAAAGCAAGATAAGATGCATAAAGGATAAACATCACATGCAAATCAATATAAGTGATATGATATGGTCATCATCATCTTGTGCTTCGTGATCTTCATCTCCGCAGCACCATCATGATCACCATCGTCACCGGCGCGACACCTTGATCTCCATCGTAGCATCGTTGTCGTCTCGCCAATCTTATGCTTCTACGACTATCGCTACCGCTTAGTGATAAAGTAAAGCATTACAGGGCGATTGCATTGCATACAATAAAGCGACAACCATATGGCTCCAGCCGGTTGCCGATAACCGGTTACAAAACATGATCATCTCATACAATAAAATATAGCATCACGTCTTGACCATATCACATCACAACATGCCTGCAAAAACAAGTTAGGCGTCCTCTACTTTGTTGTTGCAAATTTTACGTGGCTGCTACGGGCTTAAGCAAGAACCAGTCTCACCTCGCATCAAAACCACAACGATATTTCACAAATAGACTCGTTTAACCTTCTCAAGGACCGGGCGTAGCCACACTCGGTTCAACTAAAGTGAGAGAGACAGCACCCACCAGTCACCTTTAAGCAACGAGTGCTCGTGGCGGTGAAACCAGTCTCGCGTAAGCGTCTGGCGTAATGTCGGTCCAGGCGCTTCATCTCACAATACCGCTGAACCAAAGTATGACATGCTTTGGTAGGTAGTATGACTTGTATCGCCCACAACTCACTTGTGTTCTACTCGTGCAAAACATCAAACCATAAAACCTAGGCTCGGATGCCATTGTTGGGGAACGTAGTAATTTCAAAAAAAAAATTTCCTACGCACACGCAAGATCATGGTGATGAATAGCAACGAGATGGGAGAGTGTTGTCTACATACCCTTGTAGACCGAAGTGGAAGCGATCACAACGTAGAGGAAGTAGTCGTCGTTCTCCTCACGATCCGACCGATCCGGCGCCGTTACTCGACGCCCCGAGTTCTTGACACACGTACAGCTCGATGGCGTCCCTCGTACTCGATCCAGCCGAGTGTCGAGGAGAATTCCGTCAACCTGACGGCGTGGTGGCGATCTTGATGTTTCACGGCGCGGGCTTCGCCTAAGCTTCATGACAGTATAACCGAGGTGGAATATGGTGGAGGGGCACCGCACACGGCTAAGGAACGATCTCACGATCAACTTATGTGTTCCAAGGTGCCCCCCTTGTATATAAAGGAGCCAGGGGAGGGGCCATGCCAAAGGGGTGCGCCAAGGAGTCCTACTCCTCTGGGAGTAGGATTCCCCCAATCCTAGTTGGACTAGGATTCCTGAGGGGAAAGAGAGAGAGGGCGGCCCCTTCTCCTAGTCCTAGTAGGACTAGGGAAGGGGAGGTGCGCGCCTCCTAGGGCTGCCCTTCTCCTTTCCACTATGGCCCATTGAGGCCCATTTACCTCCGGGGTTCCAGTAACCTCCGGTACTCCGAGAAATTCCGTTTTACCGGAACCATTCGAACTCCAAACATAGGCTTCCAATATATCAATCTTTATGTCTCGACCATTCCGAGACTCCTCGTCATGTCCGTGATCACATCCGGGACTCGAACTCCTTCGGTACATCAAAATACATAAACTCATAATAACCGCCATCGAAACCTTAAGCGTGCGGACCCTACGGTTCGAGAACAATGTAGACATGACCTAGAACTATTCACGGTCAATAACCAACAGCGGGACCTGGATGCCCATATTGGTTCCTACATATTCTACGAAGATCTTTATCGGTCGAGACCGCATAACAACATCGTTGTTCCTTTGTCATCGGTATGTTACTTGCCCGAGATTCGATCGTCGGTATCAATACCTAGTTCAATCTCGTTACGGCAAGTCTCTTTACTCGTTCCGTAATACATCATCTCACAACTAACTCATTAGTTGCGAGTGCTTGCAAGGCTTCATGATGTGCATTACCGAGAGGGCCCAGAGATACCTCTCCGACAATCGGAGTGACAAAACCTAATCTCAAATACGCCAACCCAACATCGCCTTTGGAGACACTGTAGTACTCCTTTATAATCACCCGATTCGTTGTGACGTTTGGTAGCACCAAAGTGTTCCTCCGTAAACGGAGTTGCATAATCTCATAGTTACGGGAACATGTATAAGTCATGGATAAAAGCGGTAGCAACATACTAAGCGATCGTGTGCTAAGCTAATGGAATGGGTCATGTCAATCAGATCATTCTACTAATGATGTGACCTCATTAATCAAATAACAACTCCTTTGTTTATGGTTAGGAAACATAACCATCTTTGATTAATAAGCTAGTCTAGTAGAGGCATACTAGTGACATGTTGTTTTGTCTATGCATTCACACATGTATCATGTTTCCGGTTAATACAATTCTAGCATGAATGATAAACATTTATCATGAAATAAGGAAATAAATAATAACTTTATTATTGCCTCTAGGGCATATTTCCTTCAGGTTTTCCCTTGACAGGTTTTCTATTTTACCGGTCTCATAGTGGTTGTTGGGAGACCAGGTTGTAGGATCGATTGCCGTACTATCAAGGGGGGCTCTCTAGTGAGTAGCTTGATCGTATCGTTCGTCGAGAGCTCAAACCATTGCATCATTGCATCTTGTATCTTGGTTCTTGTTTGGTTCTTCTCCTTGTGAGGTTTGGAGCTTATGGTCATCCTCATGACAAGCTCGAGTTCATCGAAAACCGATTTCATGTGCATCTTCTTTTGTGTTTTCGGTGTTGGAGTTTTTACCGGTCTTAATTGAGAAAGGGTTCTCACGGTATTTTCTCAATTGCTATTTCTTGATATTTCTATCAAGATTGTCTTTGATCTTGTCCTTAGCTTTCCAACAAACTTGATTTCATCGAATTCGGAGCTCGTATGCGAAAGTTGTGGCTGTTTTGATCTTACTTGTTTTTCATAGAGAGGTTGTACCGCCCCATAGAGAGGTTGTACTGGTTGATCGGTACAACCGGTGTTTGGAGCGGTTGTACCGCTCTAGAACTGGTTCGGAGGTTGTACCGGCCATGTACCGCTCTACCACCGGACTAGTTTCTGTTGTGGTGCAGTTGTGGGCCGGTTGTACCACTTATTGCCTGTTACCGGTTGTACCGGTCCTCATAGCGGTTGTACCTCTCCTGTGTTATTCTGCACATAATGGGTAGATTCGTGAGGACCTATTTAAGGGGGTCTTCTTCCCCAATGGTTCCCTAAGTCTTGAGCTCATTTTTGCCCCCATTGTTGACCTTCTTTGAGCTTGCTAACTCTCGCTCCCTCCATGGATTTTGCTAGTTTTTGAGGGAAAAGAGAGAGGATGTCACGCCCAAGATGCGACTCTATCCTAAAGGAACTCGAAGGTCCCACCAAGGATAGAAGCGCATCTTGAAGACGCTTTTGTAAGGTGGATATCATTACATCAAACCATTACATAATAGTTGGGGATACATACAAGGCATACAAATGCCGCAAGAATACATCAATAGATACACAAGATCAATATCCGACTACGGATGAAACATTAATAGAAACTCAAACAATATCCACCCGGCTATCCCAGGCTGCCGACCTAGAACCTATCCCCTGATCGAAGAAGCAGAAGAAGAACTGCAAAACAAGTAAACATCGCTCTCGCGTCGTGAGCATCGCATAACCTGTACTTGCAACTGTTGTTGTAGTAATCTGTGAGCCACCAGGACTTAGCAATCCAATTACCATGGGTATCAAGACTAGCAAAGCTTAATGGGTAAGGAAGGGGTAAAGTGGTGAGGTTGCAGCAACGACTAAGCATGTATGGTGGCTAAATTACGGAACAAGAGCGAGAAGAGGAGCCTAGCAAATGGTCGTCAACTAGTAATGATCAAGAAGTGATCCTGAACTCTTACTTACGTCAAACATAACCCAAAAATCGAGTTCTCCTCCGAACAACCCCGAAAAGAGACAATCACGGTTACGCACACGGTTGGTGTATTTTAGAAGAGTTTACTTTAAGTTTACTACAACTGGATATTAACAAATTCCCATCTGCCACATAACCACGGGCACGGCTCTCAAAAGTTTATACCGTGCAGGGGTGTCCCAACTTAGCCCATTATAAGCTCTCACGATCAACGAAGGATATTCCTTCTCCCGGGAAGACCTGATCAGTCTCGGAATCCCGGTTACAAGACATTTCTACAATGGTAAAACAAGTCCAGCAAAGCCGCCCGGATGTGCTGACAAATCCCGATGGGAGTCGCACGTACCTCGTTCTCAGGGCACACCGGATAATTCAAGCTACGAGTAAAACCAGGCCTCGAGTTTCCCCGTGGTGGCCCCGCAGGCTACTCGGTTCGGACCAACACTCGGAGGAGCACTCGCCCGGGGGGGGGGGGGCTAAAATAAAGATGACCCTTGGGCTCCGGAAACCCAAGGGAAAAGAAAGGGCATAGGTGGGGCAAATGGTAAAACCAATGTTGGGCCTTGCTGGAAGAGTTTTATTCAAAGCGAACTGTCAAGGGGGTCCCATAAATCACCCAACCGCGTTAGGGACGCAAAATCCGGGAACATAATACCGATATGACGGAAACTAGGGCGGCAAGAGTGGAACAAAACACCAGGCATAAGGCCGAGCCTTCCATCCTTTACCAAGTATATAGATGCATTAATAATATAAGAGATATTGTGATATCCCAACATAAACATAATCCAACATGGAGCAATCTTCATCTTCACCTGCAACTAGAATGTTATAAGAGGGGCTGAGCAAAAGCGGTAACATAGCCAAACAACGGTTTGCTAGGAAGGGTGAAAAGGTTAGAGGCTGACATGGCAATTTGGGAGGCTTGATAAACAGGTGATAGGTAGCGCAGCATAGCGATAGAACGAAGCAACTAACATAGCAATGATAGTAATGAGATCCAAGGTGACGGTCATCTTGCCTGAAATCCCGCTAGGAAGAAGAACGAATCCATGAAGAAGATGAAGCCACGAAGACGAACCAAGCATAGATGAACGAATCCTCACGACCGCAATGAAACGGGAACTATCGAGCAGAAGCACACAACACGGTAAACACACCACACATGAACAAGGCTTGATGCTCAACCAAGTATGATGCATGGCAAGGCTACATGAAGCTACTCATGGCAAGAGATGATGCATACAAGAATAACACAACCAAGCAAGTTTAAATGAGGCCGGAAACAACATATACCAATTCCGGTAAGTCCTCATATGCAAATTTCGAAATTTGTCCTGATCTGAATAAACCTTATGTTCAAGTTGTTAAACAGCAAGTTAAGATGCACCACGATGATCTACACGAAATTTTAGTAAAGTTGTATATGAAGTTCATTAGATTCGGAGCTACGGCCTAGAAGATATGAGCAAAATAAGATAAGCATGGCATTGATGCAAAATGCATTCAAACATCAAGCACACACCTCAAAACATGGATGCAACAAGGTAATATGAAGCTACATGCAAAGCTAAGCAAGTTTTATATAGAGCACACTTAAAACGGAGCAACAGTTCAACACATACACACCCTTATACCTGGCCATGGGAAGCCCGGCCCGGCAGGCCCGGCCCGACGCTGCCCCCGGGCCGGGCTCGGGCCTAGATTTTGAGCCCGGCCGCAGGACGGGCAGGCCCGGCCCGTCATTTTGAGCTTTCCTAAAAGGTCGGGGCGGGCGGCCGAGTCTGAGCGGGCTTTTAGGTGTTCGGGCCGGCCTTGGGCCGAGAAAACAGGCCCGATGGTCGGGCCGGGACGGGCCTGGGTTTTTTGCGTCGGGCTTGGCTAGGCCCGGCCCGAGGTATGGCCAGGTATACACACCCTACAAGCTTAAAGGACAAGTTGTCCGAAGCAGCAACTAGGCATATTGCAAGCATCAAAATAACATGCTACAGGATCTCAACATGAAAACAAAAGGCATGGACATGATGTACAGTTAGAGCATAACAAAACATGAACACTGAGATATCTCCAGAAACTAGTAGAACATGCTCAAAAGGACATTGCAATATTGCAAATAATAACAGTTCACAGACTTGGAGGAAATCACTGGACATGGCAGAAATAACATCAGGTTGCAATGTTTTGAGCTATAAAACAACATGCTACAGGAACGGATAATGGCAACAAAGGTATGGCATGAATCTACTAATTTCATATAACAAAAGTCCCTTAATGATCATCAGCCAAAAAGGAAAAGAAGATATGATAGTGCCCATGTAAACATAGCAAGTTTCAAAAACAGATTCAGACTTGGCAGAAAACAGAGCATGTCATAAACAGTATTATGAAGGCATCTTTGCGAGCTTGAAACATTCATCAAAAGCATTGCATGACAAGAAAAACATACCTACAGCTAGAAGACATGTTCATGAAGCTAAACATGGAAAGAACAACCTCATAGCATGCATGGATATACTACAACAACCTTGGCAAAATTGATTAACACGTAAACAATCTGCCAGGAACATTTTGTAGCAAAAGTAGAGCAAGATTAATACATGCTAGGGTAGTCTATAAATGCAAGCAGGGGCATGGATGGATAGACAATAACCATATGTCCAAAACATCCGTACCGAACATACTCAAAAGAGGCATGGATATCACTGTAGCAACATGAATACAAGGCATAAAAATAACAGCAGAACAAAGACAGTAAAATTCCAAGTCACTGAAATCAGCAACATCACGGAGGCTACTTTGCAAGCTTGAAACAAACAATACATTGCATATTATGAAGAGTGGATTGCACCACAGCAAAGATGGCATGTTGTAGCTCATAACACATGTAGACTTCATGCTCAAAAGAAAATCACACATAAACATGCAAAAAATTACAAATGGGCATGTTCTGATAAGTTACAGCAGACAACATTATATAGCACTCTTGCAACGATGATTAGGGCATCAAGATGAACTCAAACAAACATGGCACAATGGAACAAAATGAAGGGCACATCCTGAGGAACATTTCGATATACTATATGCACAAATAGGAGCTACACACAAGAAGTTATGGCATGGCAAAGTGGGCACCAGAATGCAAATTATCTCAGGGACTTGGGCAAATACGGGGTCAACATGCGGGATAGATCTTGGACGGATTTTGAGGCGAGGCTGGAGGTGCTCGCCAGAGTGGACGGGGATGGCGGCGAGGTGCTCCGGCGATGTTGGGGAACGGCGCCGCGGAGGAGTTGGACGCTGGGGGCGCGGATGGGGCGGATCCGGCGGCGGCGCATCAGATCCGGTCGGTCCCGGCGCAGGCGGCGCGAGACGAGGTCGGCGGCAAGCGGAGCGGAGGAGCTTCGCCGGCGGGTCGAGGAAGACGGCGCAGCGGCAGGGTTGGTCTGGCCTTCGGGCGGAGCTCGCCAAATGGGGCGTGGGGCGCCGGCGAGGAGGGCACCGGCGACGAGGTGAATGGAGGCGGCGGTGGCGCCGGGAGCCGGGCGGCGAGGGCGCGAGCCTCAGCGACGGCGGCTGGCGGCAGCGGCTTTCGGCGCTTCGGCCCAGGCGGCGGCGGATGGATGGGCCGGGCGGGAGGCGGCCAGGCAGGCGAGAGAGAGAGAGAGGAGGCGGCAGGGCGCCACGTGGCGGCGGCGGAGTGGATCCAGGCGGCGGCAAGGCTGATGTGGCGTGCCCTGATTCGTCTGGATGAGGTGGCTGGCGGCGGTGGACTCGTCCGGCGGGGGGCGGACATGTCCGGCGGGCGAGAGGGAGGTTTGATCTAGGGTTTGCCCAAAAATTCGGGGGAGGGGACTGATTTATAGGTAGAGGGAGCTAGGAGAGTCCAAATGGAGTGCGGTTTTCGCCCACACGATCGTGATCAAACGACCGAGAGGATGGAGGTGACTTAGATGGGTTATTGGGCCACTTTGGAGGGGTGTTGGGCTGCACACAAAAAAGGCTTTTACGGTACCCCAGTTAACCGTCGGAGTATCAAACGGACTCCAAATGGCACGAAACTTGACAGGCGGTCTATCGGTGGTGTACCAAGGCCGCTTGGCAAATCACGGTCCATTCCGAGAATGTTTAACACCCGCTCACAACAAGAGACAAAAGGGGGATGCCGGAGGACATAGGAGTGTCGGATTGCAAAACGGACAACGGGGAAAATGCTCGGATGCATGAGATGAACATGTATGCAAAGTGAGATGCACATGATGACATGATAAAATGCAACACGCAAGCAAATGACATGGCAATGACGGCGAATAACTGGCAGACACCTGGAGCATCGGATCCGGGGCGTTACAGAGGAGATCCAGTTCCACACTTCCACCAATCACTTTCTCCTCTATGTGAGGGGAATCCCTTGGATCTAGATCTTGGAGTTCTTGGTGTTCTCCTTCTTGTTCTTCCTCTCATTCTCCTCCCTAGCATTAGTTGCTTTGGAGGGATTTGGGAGATAAGGACTTGGGCACTCCGTGTGCCCTTGCCATTGCATTTGGTGCATCGGTTTGAGTTCTCCACGGTGATACGTGGAAGTTACAAGTTGTCGGAGTAAATGACCACGAGTAGCCTAGCCGGCTCCCCCGGCTCTTCAGAAAAAAACTACAGGCCGATCGGGCCTTCAGCATCTAAGGCATGGGGCCGCCTTCCCTTGGCCGGTTACCTCTCAAGCCGGCTACTGCGAGGCGGCCCGGCTCTAAATTCTCATGAAGAGGCCGGCCACAAGAGGGGCCGACTCCAAGAAGCCGGCCACGAGAAGGACGACTCCAAGAACCCGGCCCCCCAACAGGCGGCCAAGATCGTACCCTCAAACTCTGCACCCACATAACGGCGATGAGATGGGGCGTGGCTACAATGAAGCCTGCCACCCCCGAATCCCGGAGCGCGTGTGGCTACAGTGCGCCGTGCAGGGCGGCCATCACCCTTCTGGCGCGGCAATGTTGCCATGTTGACCATGATGTCACCCACGGCAGGCTGTCAGTATGGCCCGCAGGCGGCGGGCCCCTTCAGTCAGAGAGATGCCCGAAGGCGGCCTGGCCTCCCCCAGTCGGCCTGAGATGTGGGCGGCTCCTAGTAGCCGGCTCGCTCCCCCCCTCGAGGAGGTGCCTCATTAAGGAGACAAGACGAGGTAAGGCTACAGTGATCACCGCCAGGCGGCAGCACTGTAGCCATGCTTACCTCGACAAAGCCCTCGTCATCAGGAGTGAGGCAACAGTAACCAGCCCCCGACAAGGCCCTCGAGCGTGGGACCTGCTTGTCGACCTGGAAGCCGGCAGCCGGCGGGACCCACCAGTCGGCGGGCACCAGCAGCCGACAGAGAAGCCGGCGAACATAGACATTGATGGCTCGGGCCCGCGCCTAGCCGGATTACCATTGTACCCCTGGGGGGTAGGCCTATATAAACCCCCCAGGGCACCCATGCAAAGGGTTGATCTCTTAGAGTTTTAGACACCACATAGAGGGAAGAGAAGAGCTAGCCTTGCCTTTCTTCTTCCTCTCGCCGAACAGATCAAGGAGCCTCTTGTAGCTACTTGTTAACTTAGTGATCACGCGGAGACCCCGCAGAGCAGCAGTAGGGGTGTTATCTCCACGGAGAGCCCCCAAGCTGGGTAAGATTCGCCGGCGTGCATGTCTTCGCCTTATCCCGTTTCCAGGCACCGGCGACGTCTTATTGGCTCTGACAATGATAAGCCACCCGTTGGCATATATCGCACCGACCACCCGACATTTGGCGCCCACCATGGGGCCAGGTGCACCGTCGTCCGGAGACCTGTTCTGGATGGGAGCCCTTTTCCTTCCCAGCGAGCGTAGCCATCCCGGCACGCCCGATGGTGCTTGCCCCGACGCGCTGCAAGGCGTCACTGACTCCTGCGCGGCGAGCTGCCTCGCCGATCTTCTTGGCGAGGCTCGCATCTCCGACGAGACCGCATCCGACGCGGGCATAGGCTGCCCCGAGAGCCACCTCATTAGCCTCCTCGACCAACTCCACGTCTCCAGCGAGCCTGCTATGGATTTGGAGTCGGTTGGCTCCACCGACCCGATGCTTGTCGACTCTGACACGGCATCGCTCGACGCTTTCCCCACCAACGTTGTGATCTTCAACGACCCGCTCCCTCGAGCCGACAGCTGTGGCAGTGCCATCACCGAGGTGCTGGTCATCAGCCACGACGCCGCCTCCGGCAAGAACGCTCACGACGCCCTGCAGGCGGCGTTGCACGACTTGTTCGTCCACCTTCTGGCCGACGCCGACGCCGAAGCCCTGGAGGCACGCCGCCTTGCCCTCATTGCGGAGGGCCGGAGGATAGCCTCCATGAGACGCCTCACCGAGGCTCACCAGCGCGAAGTCGACCGCGCCGCCTTTGGCACGCCGCCCCCTTACGAGCCGAGCTGAATCAGCGTCATCAAGAAGCGTGGCACAGCCATCGCCGACATGTTGGGAGCCGACCGCCCAGTCTATGCCATGCCCCTCGAGAACCTATGTGCAGCCCAGGCAGCCGTAGACGAGTTAGATGGACTGGGGGCCGATGAGCTCCCTTACATGGCCAGACACATCCAACAGTTGATTGACGCGGCCGCAAAGCGGCATGAAGCCGGCGTCCTCACCGAGAGCCCTTCCCCACGCCGAGAGCATGGTGCGACATCACGTATGCCGACCGCGGATAACACCCGCGCGAGGCAAGAAAAGGAGCCGGCTGCCAGCCGCAGCCGGACTCGAATCTCCATCGAGCGCGACGCAGAAGGCCGCCCTCGAGCCGTGGAGCGACGAGGAAACCCGCCTCCTCCTCCACCTCGTGGGGAGAGATATCCCACCCCGCCGCCTATCACGCATCCGACTCTCAGCGGCCGACTAGGTCACCGTGAAGGAGTCGGCGAGAACGACGCCCGCCATCGGATCGACCGCCTAGTGTGATCCCTGGCGCTAGAAGAAGAAGACGATATCGACCCGCCTTGCTTTGGCCCCCGCATCCGCGACGAGCCCTTCCCTAAAGGGTTCTCGCTCCCAAGAGACACGCCCAAGTACAACGGCTCCGTGAAGCCGGAATATTGGTTGATCGACTACTCCACTGCGGTCAGCATAGCCAACGGCAACAGGCGTGTTGCCGTGAAATATGTCCCCCTCATGCTCCAAGGCACGACACGTACCTGGCTCAACAGCCTCAAGCCGTACAACATCAACAGCTGGCTAGACTTCACAGAAGCCTTCATTCACAACTTCACCAGCACCTACAAGCGGGCTCCCAAGCCCCGACAGCTCTCCTTGTGCGTTCAAGGGCCCAACGAATCGACACGCGACTACCTCACGCTTTGGGCCGAGCTCCGCAACTCCTGTGAGGGGGTGCACGAGGTTCAACCCATAGAGTACTTCACCGCTGGGTGCCGAGAAGGCACCCTCCTCAAGCACAAGCTCCTCTGTGACGAGCCGACTACCCTTGATGAGGTGCTGGTGATAGCGGACAAGTACGCCACGACCGACTCTTCAATGAAGACCGAACTCCGAGTAAACGCCTCCGGCAAGGTGCTCAATCCGGCTCCCAAGATGCCGGCTGGGGATTCCAGCCGACGCTCGTACCAGAACGACCACAAGCGCAAGGGCCCTATGCCGCCTCCCACCAGTCGGCAGGTGGCCACAGTCGAAGATGAACAACCCGAGGGGCAGCCGGCTTTCTCCGACGAGCAAGCCCTTGATGCCCCTTGCAAGTTCCACAGCGGCGCGAAGCCGTCCAACCACACAACCCGGATATGCCACTGGATCACGCGAATCTCCAAAGGCGAAGGGCTTGTGCCGCCTCCGCCTGCTGGTCAGCGGCCTCCGGCTCCTCAACATCCGGCTGGTCGACTAGCAATCGGAGCTGCTCAAGACGAGTTCCCCGACGAGGATGCCGCCTACGTCATCTTCACAAGCCATCCCGATGACCGGCGCAGCCGGCGTCGACAGCACCAAGAAGTCAACGCGGTCGCCTCCAACAAACCTGAGTACATGCACTGGTCAGAAAGGCCCATCAGCTGGAGCCAGGCCGACCACCCAGAGGTGATGCCGTCCCCCGGCTCTTACGCATTGATTTTGGAGGCCACTGTCGCAGCAGACAGGCGTGCTGCCTGTTTCTCCCGCGTGCTGATAGACGGCGGGAGCAGCATCCACATCCTGTACCGTGACACCGTGGAGAAGCTGAACATCAAGACGAAGCAGTTCATGCCTAGTCGGACCGTGTTCCATGGCATCGTACCCGGCCTGTCCTTCTCACCGATCGACAAGATCAAGATAGATGTTCTCTTCGGGGACAAGGATCACTTCCGCCGAGAAGCAGTTTGGTTTGAGGTAGTGGATTTGGAGAGCCCTTACCATGCGTTGCTTGGCCGGCCTGCCCTGGCCAAGTTCATGGCTGTACCCCACTACGCCTACCTCAAGATGAAGATACCGAGTTCCGAGGGCATCATCACCATAGCCGGCGACTATAAGAAATCCTCCGAGTGTGCAGCAGCTAGCAGTCGGCTGGCCGAGTCGCTCGTGATCACCGAAGAGAAGAAGATGCTGGATCGGGTCGTGGCCATGGCTGGCAAGCACCCGGCCCTGTCCCCTGACCCCAAGGAATGTGATGACCAAGATTCGTTCCAGCCGGCCAAAGAGACGAAGAAGATACCTCTGGAGCCGGAGCACCCAGAAAGGTTTGCTGTCATTGGGGCAAACCTGGACAGCAAATAGGAAGGCGAGCTCGTCGATTTCCTCCGTGAGAATTGGGACATCTTCGCATGGTCCCCAAAGGACATGCCGGGTGTTCCGAAGGAATTCGCCGAGCACAAACTACACGTCCGTGCAGATGCAAAACTAGCCAAGCAGCCCCTCCGCCGACTGTCGGAGGAGAAAAGAAGGATTGTAGGAGAAGAGATAGCCCGGCTTCTGGCAGCTGGCTTCATCATGGAGGTGTTCTTTCCAGAATGGCTTGCCAACCCGGTCCTCGTGCTGAAGAAGAATAACAAGTGGCACATGTGTATAGACTACACTAGCCTCAATAAAGCTTGCCCCAAAGATCCCTTCGCCCTGCCAAGGATTGATCAAGTGATAGACTCCACAGCCGGATGCGAGCTGTTGAGTTTCTTGGATGCCTACTCAGGCTACCACCAGATAAAGTTGGATCCAGCTGATCGCCTGAAGACCGCCTTCATCACACCATTCGGAGCGTTGCATGCAGAAATGCCTCCTCAAGCAGCTCGGTAGAAATGCCCACGTCTATGTATACGATATTGTGGTGAAGACGGAGAAGCGTGACACCTTGTTGGAAGACCTCAAAGAGATGTTTGAAAACTTGCGCCGATTTCAGATCAAGCTCAACCCCGAGAAATGCGTGTTCAGAGTCCCAGCCGGCCAGCTTCTAGGCTTCCTGGTCTCCGAACGCGGCATCGAATGCAACCCAGTAAAGATCAAGCCCATAGAGAGAATGGAGATTCCCACCAAGCTGCGAGACGTCCAAAAATTCACCGGATGCCTGGCCTCCCTGAACCGCTTTATCAGCAGGCTCGGAGAAAAAGCTCTCCCCCTCTACCGACTCATGAAGAAGACCACTCATAACCAGTGGAATGACCAAGCCGACCAAGCTTTCCACGAGCTCAAGAAGATGCTGGCCACGCCGCCTGTCTTGGTGGCACCGACTGAGAAAGAGCCCATGCTCCTTTACATTGCTGCTACAAGCCGGGTGGTCAGCACCGTGATCGTGGTTCAGCGCCCGGAGGAAGGCCGAGCTCAGCCAGTCTAGAGGCCGGTGTATTATTTAAATGAAGTACTCTCCACCTCAAAGCAGAACTACCCGCACTACCAGAAGATGTGCTATGGTGTGTACTTCGCCGCCAAGAAGCTCAAGCCCTACCTTCAAGAGCATCCCATCATGGTCGTGTGCACTGCCCCACTCGCCGAGATCATAGGCAGCCGGGATGCATCCGGCCGGGTGGAAAAATGGGCCATTGAGCTGGCCCCTTACACGATCTTCTACCAGCCTCGCACCGCCATCAAGTCCCAAGCATTGGCCAACTTCCTTGTCGACTGGGCCGAGACCCAGTACCTGCCGCCGGCCCCCGACTCCACTCATTGGCGGATGCACTTCGACGGGTCCAAGATGCGCACCGGCTTGGGAGCCGGCATCATCCTCACCTCTCCCAAAGGCGACAAGCTCAGATACACATTGCAAATTCATTTTGCCGCCTCCAACAATGTGGCCGAGTACGAGGTGCTCATACATGGGCTCCGTCTAGCCAAAGAACTCGGCATCCGCCGGATCCTGTGCTATGGCGACTCGGATTTGGTAGTTCAACAATCATCCGGCGATTGGGACGCCAAGGACGCAAACATGGCGAGTTACCGCTTCCTCGTTCAGCAAATCAGCGGATATTTTGAAGGATGCGAGTTCCTCCATGTGCCACGGGCCGACAACGAGAAAGCAGATGCCCTGGCACGAATAGGCTCCACCCGACAAGCTATACCAACCGGTATCTCTCTCCAACGCCTCCTCAAGCCGTCTATCAAGCCGTCTCCAGAATCCGATTCCATCTTCGTACCGCCTAACCCCGACGCAGTCGGATCCGGCTTGGGGAACCGAGCAGGCGGCTCGGGGACTTCGATAGGCGGCTCGGGGACTTCAACAGGCGGCTCGGGGACTTCCATAGTATCACCCGGCCCGGGGGCTTCAGAACCCGGCCTGGGGACTACGGCAGTCGGCCCGAGGACTGCATCGACACAACAGGCAGTGGCCGACTCCAGCTCTTCACCACCCAGCCCACCCGCCCTGGTCACCGTAGCCATGTTGGCAATAGAAGAAGTCACAGCTCCATCATGGGCCCAGCCCATCCTCAACTTCCTGGTAAACAGAGAGCTGCCGACTGATGAGATTGCGGCAAGACAAGTCCAACGCCGAGCCGAAGCATACACCATAGTTAACCGAGAGCTCGTTAGGCGTAGCGTCACTGGAGTCTTCCAGCGCTGCGTCGAGCCAGAGAAGGGCATAGCAATCCTCAAGGACATTCACCAAGGCGAATATGGGCACCACGCGGCCTCAAGATCACACATCGCCAAAGCGGTCCGCCATGGATTCTTCTGGCCGACTGCTTTGGATGACGCCAAGGAATTAGTCAAGTACTGCAAAGGGTGCCAAGTCTTCAGCTCCAAGCAACACCTGCCGGCTACTGCACTCAAGACCATTCCCCTCACCTGGCCCTTTGGCGTCTGGGGACTGGATATGGTGGGCCTGTTCAAGACGGCGCGGCATGACACATCTCCTCGTTGCCGTGGACAGATTTACCAAGTGGATCGAAGCAAAGCCGATCAAGAAGCTGAATGGGCCGACTGCCGTGACATTCATCGCATATATTACAACTCGGTACGGTGTACCACACAACATCATCACTGACAATGGCACAAATTTTGCCAAGGGAGCACTGGCACGTTTCTGCGCGACACAGGGCATCCGACTGGATCTAGCGTCCGTTGCCCACCCGCAGTGAAACGGCCAAGTGGAGCGAGCAAACGACCTCATCCTCTCCGGCATCAAGCCCCGTCTGGTCGTACCCCTGGAGCGTTCGGCCGACTGTAGGCTTGTCGGGGGTTGGGTGCAACATATGCCAAAGGATGGCTTATCATGGTGGGGGCGAGTAGAACGCCACCGGTGCCTGGAAACGGGATGAGGCGTAGACATGAACGCCGGTGAATCTTACCCAGCTTCAGGGCTCTCCGAGGAGATAACACCCCTACTGCTGCTCTGTGGGGTCTCCGAGGAGATAACACCCCTACTGCTGCTCTGCGGGGCCTCCGCATGATCACTAAGGTGAAGTGAATACAAGGTTGCTCCTAGAGCTGTTTCGGGTAGTAGGAGAGGGCAAGGCTAGCTCTCTCCTTCCTATGTGGTCTGTCTAATGCTAATGGATTCGAACCCTTTGCATGGGTGCCCTGGGGGGGTTTATATAGGCCTACCCCCCAGGGGTACAATGGTAAAACCGACTGGAGCGGGTCCCAACCGTCTGTCTCTCAGGCGCGGTCTTTCCTGCCGACTCTTGGGGCTCGCCGACTGGTGGGTCCCGCCGACTGGCCTGGTACAAGGGCGTCAGCCTGTGCCCGCCTCGGGTGGGTCTTGTCGGCTGCAGATCACTGTAGCCGCGCTTCTAATGACGCGGGCTTGGTCATGGGGTCGTGGCGACAACGCCGCCGCCTGGGGGGCGATCACTGTTGCCATTCCCCTGTCGTGTTTGGTTAATGGCTTGGGGGACCCGTGGGAGGGGCCGGCCGACTCTGGGGGACCGACTCCCAACGGGTCCGACTCTTGGCACTCTTGCCATCTTTAGCGCTCCCGCTGACTGGTAGGCCCCGCTGTCTCGGGGCCGTGCAGACAGGTCGTCGTGGGTACAGGGCCCCGCCCCAAGGGATGATGTCAGGGTTGGTATGGCAACAGTGCCGCGCCGGGTGGAGATCTCCGAGGGTGCGGCGTACTGTGGCCATACCTGCCCTTTAATCACAGGGTGGTTGGAGTTGCAGGCCGACTCCCGTAATGGGCTTCTGGGGAGTCGCCCCTGGGACTCGGTTCGTCTTGGAGTCGCCTTGGGGACTCGGTTCGCCTTGGAGTCGCCTCTGGGACTCGGTTTGTCTTGGAGTCGCCTCTAGGACACGGTTTGTCTTGGAGTTGCCTCTGGGACACGGTTTGTCTTGGAGTCGACGCATGCACTTGAGGGGCGCAGTTTGCCCCGATGCTTTGAAAGGTTCTAGGACTTGGGTTTGCCTACCCGTGGCCCATTACTCCGACAGTAGTCCCCGAAGCTGGTGAGGCTCCGAGGATGACAGGTCGCGGGCCTCAACAGTTTCATTCCTCCGGCGGCAGGATTCAAGCCTTGCTCGCCGTCTTCCATCGAGTCGACTGGCCGGAGTCGGACTCGCAGAGGGCCGTCCTGCTCAAGCCAGCTAGCTGGAGTCGGACCCATCAAGGACCGTCTTGCCCTTTGAGGAGTTTCGAACGCCGCGGCAGGAATCAGGCGGCGTGCTCGATACGCCTCATGATCGCTTTTCGCGCGCGCCACGCGCCACGTGGCGGGCGGCCCACCCACGCCAGCGCGTGATGGGACAGGCTGTTAGGCGGGGCCCACCACCATCGTGCCTCGGCCCGTGAACGCCGTTGCGGTCGTGCGGGCGGTTGGGTTCCTGAAAGTGCAACTAATCCCCGGGTGGTTTTGGTAATTAATAACAACATATATATCATTGAACTAATAGTTACATGAGAATCATTTCAGAAAGTTCAAAGATATGGGTATGGCAAGGATCAAGAAGTGGACCCCTCAAAATGCTAAGGCAAGCATTGGCAAAAGCTCAAGACTCCATTTTTGGTTTAGTGATCCAAGATCACATTGAGTCCATAGGAAAGCCAATACTATTAAAAGGGGATGAGGTTATGTTGATGATCTGGTTGCTCAAAGTGCTTAGTGATACATCTCCTAAACTATCAGCAACTCTCACTGCAATATACACTCATAAGTAATCTCGGTCCCACCGATTTTCCAAACCCAATCACACCGAGATGAACCACCTCAGCCACAAAGCCAAACCCTAGAAATTTCGGATTTTCCGATTCTGAACTCGGTCTCACCGAAACTTGAGTTGCCAAGCTTCTGTAACCTTCTGTCATCAAATCGGTGTCACCGAGATGATGAAGTCGGTCCCACCGAGATTGGCAAGCTCTTGTCTTTGCACGAATCGGACAAACCGAGATTGTATTTTAGGTCCCACCGAAAATCCGAACGTTCACATGATTTGAACTTTCGGTCTGACCGAGTTGTCAACTTTGGTCCCACCGAGATTGGTCAAATGTGTGTAACGGTTGGATTTTGTGTGGAGGCTATAAATACCCCTCCACCCCCTCTTCATTCGTGGAGAGAGCCATCAGAAAGAACTACCACTCCTACCTTACATTTCTGAGAAGAGAACTACCTACCCTTGTGTTGAGATCAAGTTGCTCCACTCCCACCATATGAAGCTTGATCTCTAGCCTTCCCAAGTTGCTTTCCACTCAATCCTTTCTTGCACCACAGCCAAATCAGTGAGGAGAGTTGAGTGTTGGGGAGATTATCATTTGAAGCACAAGAGCAAGGAGTTCATCATCATCAACACCATCTATTACCTTTTGGAGGGTGGTGCCTCCTAGATTGGTTAGGTGTCGCTTGGGAGCCTCCGTCGAGATGTGGAGTTGAACCAAGAAGTTTGTAAGGGCAAGGAGATCGCCTACTTCATGAAGATCTACCCCGAGTAAGGCTAGCCCTCCGTGGGCGTAGGCCATGATGGCATAGACAAGGTTGCTTCTTCGTGGACCCTTCGTGGGTGGAGCCCTCCGTGGACTCTCGCAGCCGTTACCCTCCGTGGGTTAAAGTCTCCATCAACGTGGAAGTACAATAGCACCACCTATCGGAACCACGAGAAAAATCACCGCGTCTCCAAAATTGCGTTTGCTCTTCTCCACCTCTCTTTACTACATGTGCAATTTACCTTCCGCTGCCTATACTCTAGAATTGCATGTGTAGGGTGATACTTGACTTGATCATTATTGTGAATCTGCCAAAAACTTGTCTTTGTCAAAAGGCTGAACTTTTATATTGTCAAGTAGTCTAATCACCCCCCTCTAGACATACTTTCGATCCTACAAGTGGTATCAGAGCTTTGGTCTCCATTGTATTGGTTTCCATTGCATTGGACTCCATAAGATTGGTTTCACAACCTAGGAGAGTATGGCGTCTAGTGAGGGTAATTTTCGTAGAGGTCCTTACTTTGATGGTACAAACTTTGCTAGTTGGAAGCATAAAATGAAAATGCATATTCTTGGCCATAACCCAGCCGCATGGGGCATTATTTGTGTTGGTATGCAAGGTGAATTCTTCGAGGAAGGAAAAGTTCGGATCGCCAAGCTTACAACGGATGAATTGCGGATGTTACAAAACAATGCTCAAGCTTGTGACATTCTCTTCAATGCCTTGTGTCCCGAGGAGTTCAACAAAATCAGCCGCCTTGAGAATGCAAAAGAGATTTGGGATACTTTGGTTGAAATGCACGAAGGTACCGAGTCGTGAAGGAATCAAAGCTAGATGTTCTTCAAGGTCAACTTGACAAGTTCAAGATGAAGGAAGGTGAAGGAGTCGCTGAAATGTACTCTAGGCTTGCTCTCATCACAAATGAGATTGCCGGCTTAGGAAGCGAAGAAATGACCGATCGATTCATCATCAAGAAGATTCTCGAGCTTTGGATGGAAAGTATGACACCGTGTGCACTTTGATCCAAATGATGCCAAACTACAAGAATCTCAAGCCAACCAAGTCATTGGAAGAATTGTTGCTCATGAGATGACACTTAAGGATAAGGAAGAGCTTCACAACAAGTCAAGTGGTGCTTACAAAGCTACAAGTGATGCTCCCACAACCTCAAGTGACAAGCTAGTTTCCAATGAAGAGATAAGCCTAATGGTCAAGAACTTCAACAAATTCTACAAGAGTAGAAGCAAAGAGAGAAGCTCAAAGTCTAGATCATATGATGAAAAGAGATCTTCTAGTCGTGATCGAATCTGCTACAATTGTGGAAGACCCGACACTACTCAAATGAGTGTACGGCTCCCCACAAGAGAAGAGAAGAATCTCCAAGAAGAAGAAGCTCAAGAGATGAGTCACCTCGGAAGAGAGAAGGAGTAGAGATGATCGTTATGAACGAAGACCCTCTCGGAGAAGCAAGGATTCGGAGAGGAAAGACAAGTCATCAAGGAGCTACACAAGAAGAAAACATCAAGCTCATGTAGGTGAATGGGTCTCGGCTCCGACTCAGACAATCAATCCGAAAGAAGCTATCACTCCAACTCCGACTACAGTCAAGATGAAGGTGTTGCGGTCTTGCTCTCAGTATCCTCCAACTCCAACTCCTACGACTTATTTGATTCACCAAATGAGGGAATTGGAAGATGCTTCATGGCTAAAGGCCCCAAGGTATCACACCCTGAATTCATTGACTTTGATAGTGATGAGGATGACTTGCTTGGTGAAGATGAGCTTTTACATGATAAATCTAGTGAGCCTAGTAATGATGAACATGCTAGTAGTCTTTATAGTCGAGAAGAGTCGAATGACAATGCTATGAAGGAGATTGAGCGCCTAACTAAAGAACTAAACACTCTTAAGTTAGCTCATGAAACAACTCAAGAAGATCATAGAGAGCTCCTAAGATCTCATGAGAAGCTACGCTTGAAGCTCACTCTAGAGCAAGAACATGAGTTTCTAAAAGCAATCAATGACGATCTTCAAAGAAGAGTTCTTCATATCTTGCCAAACGACTTCTCTTGTCTAATTTCTTACCTCCCATTAAAACTAAGCATGACAAGCATAAGAAAAATTCTTCATCTAGTAGTAACAATAACCATGCTAAATCCAATATTGTTGCTTCTAGTAGTTCTCTTGATTCCGCTAACAATGTTTCAAGCCAAGTTACACTTGAGCAAGAAAATAGTTTATTGAAAGGGATTATAGAGAAAGGTGTCTACAAGAGCCTTGCCGGAAGCAAGAACTTTGAGGAAATTGTTTGCAAGCAAGGAAGGCACCGGAAGAATCAAGGAATTGGTTTTGAGCAAAAGTTCAACGCCGAGGGTGTTGAATGGGAAGAAGGTCAATATCCCACTCCACAGTTTGTTTCTCAAAAGGAGAAGTATGATCCTACTTCTTCCAATGTGGAACAAGCTCAAGATGACCTTCCACCACAAGACCACAAGGTAAAAGGCAAGGGCAAGCTTCAAGAGGAGATTGATGCATTTGTTGAAGCACCTCAAGCCATGGTCAAGTGGGTTCCCAAGGGAACATCAAGTTCTACTTCTTCAAGCTCAACTACAACCCCAAGGATTCCCATCAAGATGATGTGGATCCCGAAGAAGAAGAACTAGAGAGTTCTTGAGGGTGACTCCGCCAACATACTTCACTCACATTCATTTTGGCAAAAACTTGTGCAATCAACTTCCACATCTTGCACTAGTTCATGGAGTCACAAACCCTCTTGTTGGTAAGTCAAGGACAAGGTAATCATTGCTTTCATGGACATCATCTATTGTGAACTTCAATCTATGTCCATGGATATCCTTGTTTGTTCCTTGTGGGACTAACCCATGTAGGTATTGAAAGTGCCGAATCCAAAGGATTGCTCCCAACACTTGATGATCTACATCAACATTGAGCATCCACATCTTCAACATCTACATGAAGTCTTCTCGACAACCCAAGGTTAGTTTGACCCTTTAAAAGGGTTCTCACATCTAGGGGAGCTTTGCTCTAAAGAATTGAGCTAAAGCATCTCCAAATGATGTGAACACATTAATGCTTTATGTAAAAGTGGTAACCCCACTTGTGCTTAAACGATGAGTATGACCTATGATCAAATGTTCTCATTTGACTCCTAAGTCAATATACTCATATAAAGATGACCTAGTCATCGACAAATTGTGTGATAGTTGCTAGAGTTTTTGATTGTGCATGTTTGACACATATTTCATTTGCTATCTTATTGTGTGAGCATGTTGGATGCATGATTTTATCCATTCAAGGACATCCATTTGTTGTTTTGGTCGTTTTGATTTTTCGACCAAATGGATGGACAAGAATGCCTAAGTACCTCCCTAGCTATCTATGCTTTCTTGTCTCAAATTCTATTCATGCTTACATCACAAACTTTGAACAAGTCATTTTCGGACCCTCCGAGTGAGGAGCACTCGGAGCCACCGATCCGTCAAGGGCTAACTTCCAAAACCTTCTAAGTGATTTCTGTCAGACCAACCCACTCAAACTCGGTCGAACCGAAAGCATTTGGAATGATCTAGGTTTTCACCTCGGTGAAACCGAGTTGTAATTTTCGGCGTGACCGAAGTGCATAACTGCCTGCAGTTATCCATCTTGTTGCCACCGAGTTTTACAACTCGGTCCCACCGACAGCAAAGGGGTATATATACTCCGAGGGCCGCGCGTTGATTTCTACTTCAAACGCTTCGCCCCCACACCCCTTGCTGCCGTCGCCGTGGTCTCTGGATCGTCTCCGTCGTCGCCTGTGCGCCCTCGCCACAGGTCTCCGTCGCCGTCAACGGACATCTTCTCCACGCCGTTGCCGCCAGTGAAAACTCCACCAAGTTAGGGTGAGTTTGATCCCACGTGCTCCCATCTCCGATTCAATGCACGTTTGGTTTGCCTATAATCTTGCCACGATTGCAATCTTCCTGTACACCAGATTAGTTCTTTTGGACTAGATTCGAGTAAAAGTTTTAGGGTTAGGTTTCCGCCGAACACATCTCGGTGAGACCGATTTTACATTCTCGGTATGACCGATTTGGCCTATGGCCATTGCACTGCACCCTTCGGTCCAACCGAGTTGTGCAAATCGGTGTGACCGAAATGAGGATTCTGTGAAACCCTAGTGTTTTCGGCAGGACCGAAACCCACTTCGGTCTAACCGAAAGTGGTGTGAATGCTTCTGTTTGAACACTTCGGATTCACCGAATTTTAGACTCGGTCTGACCGAAATGTCTTCTGTGAAAACCTAATACTAGAATTTGAACTCATTTGTTTGCAAAAACTTCTGCAGTTTGTGATAACTCTTCTTCTCTGCCTATACCTTATCTATTCACAGGTTGTCGGCCATGTCGATGCCGTGATATCGAGACAGGTCGAGTCACCTATTGCAGATATTCGAGGCAGCACTAGTCTCGAACCCAGCAGCTCATCAGATGATGGTGAGAGGAGTACACCAAGTGGTTTGCCTCCTGCAGCCACCAGAGCCAGGAAGAAGAGGAACTCAAATGAAGAAGACTCAGATTTTGTTGTTGAGGAAGTCACCTCAAAGCCCAAGAGGAAAGTTGTTGCCAAAGAGCCACAAGGTCAGCAGACCAAGAAGGGCACCAGGAAAGTTAAGCAGTCAACTGTTGCCAAGAAGCTGAGTTTGGAAGAGGAAACTACAAGCAAAGTGAAGAAAACTTCCAAGAGGAAGAGATTAGTGCATGATGATGCAACAGAGGAAGATGAGGATGAGGAAGCACCCCAGCCTCCTCAGAAGTCTAAGTTCATGGGTGATGCCATCAGGGCTGGAGCCACTTCAAAGCCCAAGCAATCTGCTCCAGTCAAGGCAGCTCCAGCAAAGCCTGCTGCCAAGCCAAAGAAGACAATCAGGAACATTCCAGCATCTGAGAAGAAGAAAGATGATGTGCCACCAGCTGTGTCAGATGATGAAGCACCAGTTTTGCTGAAACTTCGTCCAAAACTGCCACTACACAATGATGCTCATCCTCAAGCTGAGAACATGAAGGAAAGGAAGGATAGAGGTCTCAGGCTATGGAGACAATCTGACCCATATGCCGTGAGGAGAAGAACTGCTGTAGATCCAAGATTTCACACCAGAGAGCAGCAAGACTTCTATGAGACAGTGCTGATGGACAAGAAGCCCATAGTTGCAGACACGAGATATGTTGACTGGAAATACATTGACAGTGAAGAGCACAGAGACTTCTTTCCACATGTGCATGAAAGCTTCACTGCATGTGGTGTTGCAGACTTTGTAGGTCAGAAGTTGACAAATTGGAATGATGAGATGATTATGCAATTCTATGCCACAGGTCATTTCTATCCTGATGGAAGGATTGTATGGATGACTGAAGGCCAAAGGTTTTCTTCAACTGTTGAAGAATGGGCAGAACTTCTGAATGCTCCAGTGCAAAGAGAAGATGACATTGATGTTTATGGTATTCCAAAGAAGAACCATGAATCCATGAAGAATATGTACAAAGAGGTTCCAGCTAAAGATTTGGGAATCTGGAAGCTCGGCTCAGTGTATTATCTCCAGGCAGGTCTACCTACCACTAACACTATTCTGAGGCATACCTTGATGCCCAAGTCTGGAGATCATCGCATGATCAGAGGATACTCTATCAACATGCTGCTTATATTTGATGAGAGAGCACCTTTCAAGGTGATGGACTTGATAGTTGAGACCATCAAGAGGACTGCAACTGACCAGAAAAGGTCATGTGGATTTGCCCCGCATATTCAGATGCTTATCAATGCCAAGTTTGGCACGGGCACATACTTGTTGGATAGAGCACACTTACCAACGCAGCTTGAGCATGAGGATAATGTTGTTGTGATGGATGAGGAGGATCCAACATCGGTTGAAGGACAAGCCAAGATTGAAGCTGCCAAGAAAGCCAAAGCTGACAAGGAAGCAGCAGCAGCAGCAGCTAAACCAAAGAGTGTTGGAGAGCAGCTCCTTGAAGCTACCCAAAGGATTGAACAACGCTGGCAAGCATTATGCGATCTCGGGAGAGCCTAGAGAGGATTGTTGAAGACAAGATCCATGCTCGATGTGAAGTGGATCAAGTGCAAGTAACCGTCAACAAGCTTGAGGCAGATATTGAGGAAGCAAAGAGGAGAAGGAAGAGCTTATCGTGAGATGCAGGATGACTTAGTCCAGATGATTATCAACAGATCGCCTCTGGTTCCCACAAGACCCGATCACTGCTATTCGATGGATCGACACGGGACTACAGCTTTAGCACCTCCACAGTTCCATCAGTTGCTCCAGGCTCAGCTCCAGTGACCACTCCTCCAAAGACAGACATCACCAAGTCTTCGCCAATGCTGCCATCTCAACTCCAACATCAACCTGCACAGAGCCGCCAAAGAGTCCCCAATGGCGCTTAGCTCTATGCCTTTTGAACTTTTGGTAACTTGTTGCCAAAGGGGAGAAATTGTATAGATCATAGGACTTCGAGAGAGAGAGAGTGCTGTTGTCTTTGCGCTTTTGCTCTTTCGTTCATTTGCGGTTTCTTTGAGATACTTTTGGTTTTCGAGACTTTCAGTGTGTTTGATACTACGTTTGATCCTACTTTAATGAGTGCTTGGTCGTACTATGCCTTAATGTGTGCTTATTGCTTATCATATGCTATTCATATCTTGTATGACCATTTACTCATGTCTTGGTGATTGGGTGCATGCTATTCATTCTTATCATTTTGTGCGCTCCACCAAGATGTATGTGACATGGAAGAGTGACCCATGATCCTAATCGATTGTGCATTTGCATTCAAACACAAATCTTAAATAATGCACAAATTTAGGGGGAGCTCTTGCTTATCACATACTTCTCAAAGCGACGATATTATTCATTGATTATATCCTTTGTCGAAGCTTTGATCTATATGTAGTCATCAATTACCAAAAAGGGGGAGATTGAAAGTGCAACTAATCCCCGGGTGGTTTTGGTAATTAATAACAACATATATATCATTGAACTAATAGTTACTTGAGAATCATTTCAGAAAGTTCATGATATGGGTATGGCAAGGATGAAGAAGTGGACCCTCAAAATGCTAAGGCAAGCATTGGCAAAAGCTCAAGACTCCATTTTTGGTTTAGTGATCCAAGATCACATTGAGTCCATAGGAAAGCCAATACTATTACAAGGGATGAGGTTATGATGATGATCTGGTTGCTCAAAGTGCTTAGTGATACATCTCCTAAACTATCGGCAACTCTCACCGCAATATACACTCATAAGTAATCTCGGTCCCACCGATTTTCCAAACCAGTCACACCAAGATGAACCACCTCAGCCACAAAGCCAAACCCTAGAAATTTCGGATTTTCCGATTCTCAACTCGGTCTCACGAAACTTGAGTTGCCAAGCTTCAGAACATTCATCATCAAATCGGTGTCACCGAGATGATGAAGTCGGTCCCACCGAGATTGGCAAGCTCTTGTCTTTACCGAATCGGACAAACCGAGATTGTATTTTCGGTCCCACCGAAAATCCCAACGTTCACATGATTTGAACTTTCGGTCTCACCGAGTTGTCAACTTCGGTCCCGCCGAGATTGGTCAAATGTGTGTAATGGTTGGATTTTGTGTGGAGGCTATAAATACCCCTCCACCCCCTCTTCATTCGTGGAGAGAGCCATCAAAAAGAACTACCACTCCTACCTTACATTTCTGAGAAGAGAACTACCTACCCTTGTGTTGAGATCAAGTTGCTCCACTCCCACCATATGAAGCTTGATCTCTAGCCTTCCCAAGTTGCTTTCCACTCAATCCTTTCTTCCACCACAGCCAAATCAGTGAGGAGAGTTGAGTGTTGGGGAGATTATCATTTGAAGCACAAGAGCAAGGAGTTCATCATCATCAACACCATCTATTACCTTTTGGAGGTGGTGCCTCCTAGATTGGTTAGGTGTCGCTTGGGAGCCTCCGTCGAGATGTGGAGTTGAACCAAGAAGTTTGTAAGGGCAAGGAGATCGCCTACTGCCGTGAAGATCTACTCCGAGTAAGGCTAGCCCTCCGTGGGCGTGAGCCATGATGGCATAGACAAGGTTGCTTCTTCGGGACCCTTCGTGGGTGGAGCCCTCCGTGGACTCTCGCAGCCGTTACCCTCCGTGGGTTGAAGTCTCCATCAGCGTGGAAGCACGATAGCACCACCTATCGAAACCACGGAAAAATCACCGCGTCTCCAAAATTGCGTTTGCTCTTCTCCACCTCTCTTTACTACATGTGCAATTTACTTTCCGCTGCCTATACTCTAGAATTGCATGTGTAGGGTGATACTTGACTTGATCATTATTGTGAATCTGCCAAAAACTTGTCTTTGTCAAAAGGCTGAACTTTTATATTGTCAAGTAGTCTAATCACCCCCCTCTAGACATACTTTCGATCCTCTGAGTTCCCACGTCGTTCTGCGCTTGATAACCGTGGGAATTAATCGTGGGGGCGTGGGGCCCGTCTTGTGATTAATCCCACGCCGCCCCCTCGGCTTCTCAGCCCGTAGGCCTATAAGTAGGCGGGGGGAGCGGGACGGCGAAGCACGCGCGCCCATTCTTCCCAGCCTCCCCGCCTCCTCTTGCCTCTTCTTCTCCTTGCATCCGCTGTACCACGCCCCGCCGCTCCCGCAGAGATGAGCTCTTCCTCCGCCGTCGCGGCTCCCATCGTGCGTTCCAGCGTGTGGGACGGCTCTAAAGTGGACGACGACGCCATCGCGCACCTCCGTAGGACGCGCCGGCTCCCCGGCGCGAACCTGGTTCGAGCCCGTGCCCTGCCGGTGGGGGAAATAAGGCTGGCACCGGAGGAGGGCGAGAGGGTCATATTCCGCTCGCACCTCATGCGCGGCCTGGGCCTGCCGGTGAGCGCCTTCTTCCGCTCGTTCCGGGAATTCAACGGGCTCCAGCCACACCACCTCACTCCGAACACGGTGGTGCTGCTGGCCGCCTTCGCCACCCTGTGCGAGGGTTTTCTTGGCGTCCTCCCCACCATCGAGCTGTGGGGGAAGTTCTTCTCCTCCAAGCTTGGCACGCACGTCGCCGGCATACCGGCTCAGTGCGGCGCCTTCATCGCAATGCGACGGTCGACCGCCGACAACCCCTTTCCCTCCATGGCGCTGATCAAGTCGGTGAGGATGTGGCAGCAGTCGTACTTCTACGTGAAGAACGTCGCGCCAGAAGGCGACTGGGTCAACCTACCAGACTACGTGGCCGGCGCGCCGGCTGGGAGACTTCCCAACTTGTCTCATCGCGCCAGAACTCTGACTCCGGCTGGCGCCGCGGCTGCTGCGCGACTCCGAGTGCTGATGCAGTCGGAAGGCCTGGTCGGAGCCGACTTGCTGGCCGCCTTCGTGGCGCGCCGAGTCCTCCCGCTCCAAGGTCGACCCCATCTGATCTGTCAGATGAGCGACCACCGGGACCCGAGTCCGATGTGCACCAAGGAGATGCCCCGCACGGAGGTGGCGCACATGGTGAACCACATCGTGAACTGCGAGCTCGCGGCGGACTGGGAATTCGGCAAGGAGCCGTACTCGCGCGCCAACCCTCCACCAGCGGTAAGTCAGATCTTTGCTCCTCTGTGCTTTCCTTTGTAGCCGAATTCGACTTCTGATTTTTCCTTTGGTTTCTTCTGAGTTAGAACCCCCTCATGCAGCCCACAGCCGGCGCCACAGGGCCGCCCCGCGAATTCGTCCCCGACCGCGCGGAGAGCGACATCGACGACCCCGACTTGGGGGCGGCGGCGATGGAGGCCGACACCGAAGGCGGAGGAGGAGGAGCGGAAGGCGACTTCCGGCCCTCGGTGACCTTCGCCGATGGCCGGAGGACCAGGGCGAAGGAGAAGTCGCCACGCGCCGCCAACCGAAAGCCGGCCATCCAGGCGCGATTTCCTCCGCCGGCCCGGCTGGTCAGGTCAGCACGAAGAAGCGCCGGGCAGCGCCGATTTCGCTCGGCGGCCGACCGAAGAAATTCAAGGGAGCAGCCGCCACAACCAAGCAGGAGAAGGCGGTCGCGAAGGCCAAACACTTCCGCAAGGAAGTGAAGAAGCCTCTGCTAGTCTCTGCGTAAGCGTTCACTGTCTTTGTCTTGTTTCTTTTGACGAATCTTTTTCCGAGTCCTTATACTCTCTTTTTTGCTTCAGGGCCCCCATTTCCCTCGAGAGGGTCATCGTCCCCTCTGTTATGGGGTCGGTCGAGACGTCCTCCAATACTCGGCGGATTGACCCTGCCGCCGACCTCCGAGAGGCGACGGAGCGGAACGCGCAGGAGAAATGCGACGAGGAGGAGGCCGACCGCCGGGCGAAGGCGGAAGCCGACAAGGCGGCAGCCTCAGCCCAGAGGTGGCTGGAGGAAGCCGAAGCCGCTGTCGAGGCCAGTGGCGGGAGGCCAAAGCCTTGCGCCGCTGCCGTCGCGCTTTCGTCCTTCGAACTCCGCGCCGTCGGCCCCGGAGTTCATGGGGCAAACTGGAGAAGTCGGCGGAGAACACTCCGTCGCGGAGAAGGATGGTCGCGAGGGCTCCACGTCGGGAAGGGCCACGCCGCCACCGCCACCTCCTCCGCATGGCAAGCAGCCGGTGGGCCCGTCAGTGCCACCAACTGAGGACGAGGCGGTGGCGAGGCTGCTCCTGCAGGTCGCCTCACCGGCGCGCCGCCGTCTTGAGAAGGCGGCCTCAGCGCCGCGCCCCTTGGAGGCCGGCGCCGCCAGCTCGGCCATCCCAGATGCCGAGGCGACAAGCGCCACGCCCACTGGGTGGGTGCGAGGAGGCGGCGACGGACCGCTGAACCGGGCGCTCCTGGACGGGCAGGAGAAGCTGCGGGCTGAAGTCGAGGCCATCCAGGGCTGCACCCGGGCGCATCTGGCGTCGCGAGCGTCCATCCGAGTACGTTTTCTTTTTGACTTTGTCTCTTCTTCGTGAGGGCCAACATGCACTGCCAGGTGTAATCCCGAGTTCGGGCGGCTGATGGCGGTGGCCTGTACTCAATTTGGCGAGTTCCTCATTTTGTTCTTTGTTTGATTGTTTATCGCAAGAGTATCACAACCTCCGCGTCACCGCCTTCAACCGCAACGTTGAGCTGCTGGGGAAGCGGACTGCCGACTTGTCAGAGAGCCGCAGTAAGTTCTTCTTCTTCGCGGGGGCACGCTGGCACACTGGCGGGCTGTAGTCCCCGAGATTCGGGCCGACTGCTAAGCAGTCGGGCCGAATCTTCCCGGCGACCTTCCTTGCTGACGACTTGACGTATTTTTCCTTTTTGTGCTTCAGAGGCCAACACCGCTCTTCAGGAACGGTTGGGCCAAATCAGCACAGCCCTATGCACCAAGGAGGAGGAGTGCGACAAGATCGCCTTAGAGCACGACTTCTCGACCGCCGAGCTTGGCGGAGCGAAGGAGCTGCCGGCGGCTCAGGGGCGGCGGGGAAAAAAGAGACCGCCCTCCTGGCCGAGTTCGAGATTGAGCGCTCCTCCTGGACTGACAGGGTGGCGATGCTGACTTCCGGCTTCCACGAGATCGAAGACATCGTCGACGGTGAGTTTCTTTGTTTTCTTTCTTCGATCCGCCGATTGCAAGTCAGGCCGATTTCTGATTCTTTCTTTTGCTTCTTTCTGTCTTGGGCAGACTTCTTCCCAGGCCATTCGCAGGCAGCCATCCAAGCCATCGAGGCCGCTCGCGAGGCGTGGAGAGCAAGCGGCGAGGAGATCGCCGCCAACGCCCCCCTGGCCGTCGATGAACAGCTCCTGAGCATCGAGACTCGTCTGCGGCCGGCCCATCAGCTGCTACACCGGCTTCAATGTGCCGGGCGCCCAGCGATCTACGCCTGTGGCGTGTATGGCGGTCTGCGCACTCCTCGGTCGGATCGCCGACCGGCTGCGTGTCGCAACGGTGGCTGTCTTGAGGCTTGGAAGGCTTCCTCGGCACGGGCTGGAGCGCGTCGGGCCTTGGAGTTCGTCAAGGCTTGGTATCTAGGGCTGGACCTGGACCGACTGGCCGCGTTCCGGTCAGAGGCCCAGGCAGAGCTGGCGGTTGTGGAAGACGCCCTTGTCGAGCGTGCTGCGGCGATCGCCGACTACATCGACACCAGCGTCTTCGTTCCTGAGCGGGCCACAGACGGCGAGGAGGTGCCTCCGGAGTGGTTCGGGATGAACCCCGACTACGAAGAGGACTCGGCGGAGGTGATCGGCTCCAGCACCGAGGAGGAAGACGAGGCAGAGGATGGAGGCGAGATGGGGGCGCCAAAGGACGGAGCGGGCGACCAGCCTCAGCTCGACCGCGCCTCCAGCAACGAGCGACACTCGACCAAGCCGGCTGCCGCTGGAGACGACCAAGCCGATATTGCCCAGCCGATCGCTCCAGCACCTGACGCCGACGCTGCCTCTGACCCTCCGAACCCGCCTGCCGCTTCTTAGGCTTCTGTCTTGTTTTTACTTTTATCTGCTTTCATAGTCTTTGAAGAACTTGTTAATTTGCACAATTCCACCCGCAGGGTGTATTTTGAACTTCAGCTCGAAGGTTCGGCCAAGGGCCTATGCTATGTAAATATTCGTCCGCTTTCTATCTTTCCTCGCTCGTTGCTCTTTTGGCTTTTCCCTTTGCCACCTTCCCTTAGATGCCCACTTGCTAGTCGAACAGCCGCTCTGCGGACTGCCGTTGGATCAAGTACTTGGCTAATTTGGGGAGGCAAGTACTTGGCCGTTTAGAGTTTTTTAACAAGTCGGATAGAAAACGGTAAGCCGACTATTCGAGGTCGGTCTTGAAAAGAGGGCTGGAAGCCGGCTTGGGCTATGCTTTATGCTTTGAGTCCTTAGCCATTTTTCGTGTGTGCGCTCGTTCTTGCTTACTCTCGCCTACCAACAGTTGCTCTGCGAGCTGCGGCTTCCGACAGGAGATGGCTTGAGCGCGGCAAACTACTTTTCCGACTGCAGGAAGCATTTCATAGCGCAAGACGGCGAGTCCCCGGGCCAACTAGTCGGACCCGGTGCCAAGCGGAATAACAAAGAGTAGCATACTCGTATGCATAAATCTTATCATAGGGATAACAAAAAAGGGCAGTCCCCGAGCTCGTCTCGGGGGGCCCAAAGTCTTGGTATTTTAACACAAAGGGTAGTACGATACATACTGCATCAATTGTAAAATCTTCGGAGAAGATTTGCGTTCCATGGTCATTCCAACTCTTTGCCGGAGTCGTCCCTCTAGCGTGCTCGGGGTTTCTGAGCGTCGATCAGGTAGTAGGAGTCGTTGCCCAGTACTTTGCTGATGATGAATGGGCCTTCCCAAGGTGTCGACAACTTGTGCTGGCCGGCTGTTCGTTGAATCAACCGGAGCACAAGGTCGCCCTCTTGGAAAGTTCTTGGCTTGACCTTCCTGTTGTAGTATCGGCGCAGACTCTGCTGGTAGATGCCGGACCGGCTGAGTGCCAACAGCCGACCCTCTTCCAGCAGATCAACGCCGTCTTGGTGTGCCTCCTCTGCTTCCTCTTCGGTGTACATGGTGACTCATGGACAGTCGAATTCTATGTCCGTTGGGATGAAGGGCTTCGGCACCGTAGACGAGGAAGAAAGGCGTGAAGCCGGTTGACTTGTTTGGAGTCGTGCGCAGACTCCAGAGGACAGCTGGCAGCTCCTCAAGCCAACAGCCGGCCGAACGCTCGAGTGGCTCGACCAGTCGAGGCTTGATGCCAGACAGGATGAGGCCTTTTGCTCGCTCCACCTGGCCGTTTGACTGCGGATGGGTAACGGACACTAAGTCCAGTCGGATGCCCTGCGTCGCGCAGAAACGGGCCAAGGCGCCTTTGGCGAAATTCGTGCCATTGTCGGTGATGATGTTGTGCGGTATGCCGTACCGCACCGTGATGTCAGCGATAAAAGTCACTGCAGTCGGACCATTCAACTTTTTGATGGGTTTTGCTTCTATCCACTTGGTGAACTTGTCCACTGCGACAAGCAAATGAGTTAGGCCGCCTCGGGACGTCTTGAATGGTCCCACCATGTCCAGGCCCCAGACTGCAAAGGGCCAGGCGATGGGGATTGTCTTCAACGCAGAAGCCGGCTGGAGTGGCTTGGAGCGGAACATCTGGCACCCCTTGCATTTTTGGACTAACTCTTTGGCCTCTTCTAGGGCAGTCGGCCAGAAGAAACCGTGCCGAAAGGCTTTGGCGACGAGGGCTCTTGAAGCCGCGTGGTGGCCGCACTCGCCTTGGTGGATGTCTCTGAGAATTGCTTGGCCTTGCTCTGGCTCCACGCAGCGCTGGTAGACACCAGTGACGCTGCGCCTGACTAGCTCTCTGTTGACTATGGTGTAGGCTGCTCGACGTTGCACTTGTCGAGCCAAAATCTCGTCGGCTGGCAACTCTTTGTTCACTAGAAACTTGAGGATGGGCTGCGCCCATGAGGGCGCTGCTATTTCTTCAATCGCCACCACTTCAACTTGAACAAGGGCAGCTGGGATGGGAGGCGGCGGGCTGGAGTCTGCGGCCGGTTGCTGGATTGATGAAGTCCCCAAGCCGACTGGCGCAGTCCCCGGGCCGGGTTCTGAAGTCCCCGAGCCAGCTTTGACTGTGATCTTCTTTGGGCCGTCTGCTGGGGCTCTTGAGTCGGATCTGACTCCCTCGGGGGGAGCCGGCACAAAGATGGAGTCTGATTCTGGTGAAGGCTTGATAGACGGCTTAAGGAGGCGTTGAAGAGCGACGCCAGAGGGTATTGCTTGACGAGTGGAGCCGATTCATGCCAAGGCGTCTGCTTGCTCGTTGTCGTTCCTTGGCACATGAAGGAATTCGCACCCCTCAACGTATCCGCTGAGTTGTTGCACCAGGAATCGGTAGCTCGCCATGTTTGCATCTTTGGCGTCCCAGTCGCCAGATGACTGCTGGACCACCAAATCGGAGTCGCCGTAGCACAGGATCCGGCGAATGCCGAGTTGTTTGGCAAGCCGGAGCCCGTGAATGAGCGCCTCGTATTCGGCGACGTTGTTGGAGGCGGCGAAGAGAATCTGCAGCACATACTTGCGCCTTTAGGGGAAGTGAGGACGACGCCGGCTCCCAAGCCGGTGCGCATCTTGGAGCCGTCAAAATGCATCCGCCAATGGGTGGAGTCGGGCGCCGTGGCGATCTCGGGTCTCGCCCATCGGCGAAAAAGTCGGCGATGCTTGCGACTTGATGGCGGTGCAGGGCTGGTAGTAGATGGTGTAGGGAGCCAAATCTATAGCCCATTTGGCCACTTGGCTAGAGGCGTCTTGGCTCCCGATGATCTCGGCCAGCGGAGCTGTGCAAACCATAGTAATTGGATGCTCTTGAAAGTAAGGCTTCAGCTTCTTGGCGGCGAAGTGCACGCCGTAGCACATCTTCTGGTAGTGAGGGTAGTTCTGCTTAGAGGTTGACAAGACCTCTCGGTAATACACGGTCCTCGGACGAGGAGCCTTGCCTTCCTCTTTTGCGCCGACTACAATGGTATCTTGACTACTCGGCTGGTGGCGGCAATGTATAGGAGCATGGGCTCTTTGGGAGTCGGAGCCGCTAGCACAGGGGGAGTAGTCAACATCCTCTTCAGCTGGAGGAATGCTTCATCCGCCTTGTGGTTCCATTCAAAAAAGGTGGTCTTCTTCATCAGTTGGTACTATGGGAGGCTTTCTGCCTTGGTGATGAATCGGCCGATGATAGGCCAAGCAGCGGTGAACCTGCACATCCAACGATCGGTGGAACCTCCATCCTCTCGATGGCCTTGATCTTCACAGGGTTACACTCTATGCCGCGTTCAGAGACCAGGAAGCCAAGGAGTTGGCCAGCTGGTACTCCAAAAACGCACTTCTCCGGGTTGAGCTTGATCTGGAATCGGCGCAGGTTCTCAAAGGTCTCCTTGAGGTCTTCTAGCGGTGTTCTTCGCCCCTCGTTCACCACTACATCATCCACGTGAGGCGTGGGCATTTCTGCCGAGTTGCTTGAGGAGGCATACGCATGCTGGCGCTGAAAGGTGGCGCCCGGCATTCCTCAAGCCGAACATCATAGTCAGGTAGCAGAAGGCTCCAAACGGCGCGATGAAGGCGGTCTTCAGTCTGTCTGCCGGGTTTAGCTTGATCTGGTGATATCCAGAATATGCATCTAAGAAACTCAACAGCTCGCATCCGGCTGTGGAGTCTATCACCTGATCAATCCTTGGTAGGGCAAATGGGTCCTTCGGGCAGGCTTTGTTGAGGCTTGTGTACTCAATACACATCCGCCACTGCTTGTTCTTCTTCAACACCAGAACCGGGTTTGCCAACCACTCTGGAAAAAACACTTCCATAATGAAGCCGGCTGCTAGGAGCCGGGCTATCTCTTCTCCAACAACTCTTCTTTTCTCTTCTGACAGGCGTCGCAAGGGCTGCCTGACTGGCTTCACATAGGACCGGACGTGTAGCTTGTGCTCGGCGAATTCCGTCGGTACACCTGGCATGTCTTTAGGGGACCATGCGAAGATGTCTCGATTCTCATGGAGGAAATCAACGAGCTCGCCTTCCTATTTGCTGCCAAGGTTCGTACCCATGACAGTGTAACTCTCCGGGTGCTCTGGGTCCAAGGGTATCTTCTTAGTCGCTTGGGCCGTTTGAACGAGTCCTCAGCTTCCGACTCCTTGGGGTCGGGCGACATCTCTGGCTGCTTTCCGGCCATCGCCACGACCCGATCAAGGAGCCGCTTCTCAGCTGCGATCACCAGGGACTCAGCCAACCGACTGCTCTCCGTTGCGCAAGCGGACGACTTCCTGTAGTCGCCAGTCACGGTCAGAATTCCCTTGGTACTCGGCATCTTCATCTGGAGGTAGGCGTAGTGGGGGACCGCCATGAACTTGGCCAAGGCAGGTCGGCCAAGCAGTGCATGGTAGGGGCTTTCGAGGTCCACCACTTCAAACCAGACTGGCTCCCGACGGAAATGATCTTTGTCTCCGAAGAGGACATCTATAAGGATCTTGCCGATTGGCGAGCAGGAAAGGCCAGGTACAATGCCATGAAACACAGTCCGGCTACTCTGAAACTGTCTCTGTTTGATTCCTAACTTCTCCATGGTATCCTTGTATAGGATGTTGATGCTACTGCCTCCATCTATCAATACTCGCGAAAAGCGGGCGGCCCGCCTATCAGTAGCCAAGGTGGCACTCAAGACCAAGGCATAAGAGCCCGGATTCGGCATCACCTCTGGGTGATCTGCTTCTGCTCAAGCGATAGGCTTCTCGGACCAATGCATGAACTCGAGTGTCGATGCTACGCGTTCACTTCTTGTTCTGCAGCCGCCTTCTTCGCGTCGATCGTCGACCACACCGGTGAGATACCACGTAGGCTCCGTGCTCTTAAGGTACTCACCTTGTCTTCGCTACCGCCGGCTGGCAGTTCTTGGGGCGCGGCGGTGTGGCGGCGGCCCGGCTAAAGGTGGAGGCTGCAGGCCTTCGCCCTTGGCGATTCTGGTAAGCCAGTGGCATTTTCGGGTAGTGTGGTTGGACGGCTTCGCGCCGCTATGGAACTTGCAGGGGCCATCGAGAGTCAGCTCATAGGAGAAGGCCGGCAACCAATTAGACTTGCCGCCTTTACGCCGCAAGTCGGAGCTGCCCCTCGGTGTTGATCTTGACTGCCATGAACACTGCCGACTCTTTGAAGTCGACTCTTTGAGCCTTACACTTGTGGTCGCTTCTGCTGTTGCTGACGATTGGCGTCTCTGGCGGAGTTACGGGGCGGAAGGGCCGCCTTGCCAGTCGCGCCAACCTGAATCTCCGTCTTCATGGAAGAGTCGGCTGTGGCGTACTTGTCTGCTATGATCAGCAGCTCGTCGAGGGTCTCCGGCTCGTCACAGAGGAGCTTGTGCTTGAGGAGGGTGCCTTCTCTGCACCGGCCGTGAAGTATTTGATGGCCTGCACCTCGTGCATGCCCTCGCAGGAGTTCCGGAGCTCGGCCCAACACGTGAGGTAGTCGCGAGTGGACTCGTCGGGGCCTTGCACACACAAGGACAGTTGGCGAGGCTTGGGAGGTCGCTTGTAGGTGCTTGTGAAGTTGCGGATGAAGGCCTCGGTGAAGTCGACCCAGCAATTGATGCTGCATGGCTTCAGGCTGTTCAGCCACGTCCGGGCTGTCCCTTGGAGCATGAGGGGAACATACTTCACGGCAACTCTCTTGTTGCCGTTCGCTATGCTGACAGCCGTGGAGTAGTCAAAAAGCCAGTCTTCCGGCTTCACGGAGCCGGTGTAGTTGGGAGTATCTCGAGGGAGCGTGAACCCTTTGGGAAAGGGCTCGTCTCGAATGCGGGGTCCGAAACAAGGGGGACCCAACTCGTCTTCCTCTTCCAGCGCCAGGGATCGATGAAGTCGGTCGATCCAGTGGCGGGCGTCGTTCTCTCCGACTCCTTCTCGGCGGCCAAGGCGGTCGCCGAGAGTCGGATGCTCAACGGGTGGCAGGGAGACTTGCCTTTCTCGTCGAGGAGGGGGAGGCAGATAATCGCCCCGCCGCTCCACTGCTCTGGGGCGGCCGTCTTGGTCGCGCTCGATGGTGATGCAAGTCCGACTGTGGCTGACAGCCGGATCGTCATTTCTTCTTCCGTGGACTCCGCTGGATCGGAGTCGAGAGACGCGCGCTTGGTCTTGGCGGGAGGCAAGTCGTCGTTCGCCGCTTCTGGCGCTTCGCGTCGGCAGCGGCTTTGTTCGCGCGCCTCCGCGCCGAGGAGTCTGGACTCGCTCAAATCATCGGCGGGCGCTCTTCGGGCTTGATTCGAGTTGCTGCGTCTGCCGCCGCTGGCGCGCGGATGTTCTCATGAGCGTGGCGTGACACGGGCGGTTGGCCTCGAAACAGGTTGGCGATAGCCACGCTGCCGTCTTCTGGACCGCGCCAAGCGGCTAGGGCCTCGGGGCTGGCGAAACGCCCGGCGAATCCATCTCCGCGCTGGTAGGTCGGCGACAAGCGTCTCATGCTTGCCGGCTTCTTGGCGCCTTTCGGCGATCTCGAGGCGGCGGGCCTCCGCGTCTCGGCGTCTGCGTCTTGAGAATAAACCGCAGTCGGAGTCCACGCAGGTCGCGTCAAGCGGGTCATGAGCCGCTTCCCGGAGGCTTCGTCGTGGCTGATGATGAGCACCTCCGTGGACAGCACTTCTGCCGCTCCTCTCGCAAAGGAGCGGCTCTTCCTCGCTTTCACTGCGTTGGTGAGGCCGAGCGTCGGCGGCGGTTGTCGAGTCGACCAGCATCGGTCGGTGGAGCCCTCGGCTCCAAGTCCACGGCGAGCTACGCGGTGATATGGAGTTAGTCGAGGAGGCCCGCGAGGCGTTCTCGGGGCTGCTTCGTGCTGCGTCGGATCTGAGCTTCGTCGGGCGAACCTCGCCCGACAAGTTCGGGCGAGGGCGGCCGGCGCCACAGCGATCTCAGCGCGTCCGCGAACACCATCCGGGCGTGCTGGTGGCTGCGCTTCGCCCGAAGGAAGAGGGTTCCGTCCAAAACAGATCTCCGGGCGATGGTGCACGAGCATCATGGTGGGCGCCAAATGTCGGGGTTGGGTCGCGACATATGCCAAAGGATGGCTTATCATGGTGGGGAGCTGCTCGGTTTGGGTTACGCGGACCCTTGAGGTTCGAACACTTTGGGGTGTAGCGGAGATCAACCCCCTACCGTCTCGTTCCTCGCCGAACCGCTGGGACCTAAACTACTAAACAGAACAGCACAAGAGACACAAGATTTATACTGGTTCAGGCCACCATTATGGTGTAATACCCTACTCCAGTGTGTGGTGTGGTGGATTGCCTCTTGGGGCTGATGGGGAAAAATACAAGGAAGAACAGCCTCGCGATGGGCTATTCTTGGTGGGTGCGGCGAACTGCTAAGGGGAGTCCGGTCGCTTCTCTCTCTCTCTCTCTCTCAATTACCTCCAGATTGCTAGGTAATCGATCGCCAAAAACCTCGATTGATCGGTTGATCTGTCCCTCTACCCTGTGGGTGGCTAGTCCTATTTATAGGCAAAGGCCCTGGGCCTCTTCCCAAATATTGAGCGGGAAGGGTGCCAACAATTGGCCATTTTGAAGGGGAACAGCGGGTACACTTATCCTGACTAAAGTTGATCCTCGCCTGCCAAAGACTCTGGCGACGACGCTGGCTTGGGCTCCACGATGTCTCCCTTCCAGCCGTTGGGCTGGTCCTGGTCTTGTTGCACTGAAATGGATGCCTTTGCTTGATACCCTCGCCTACGCTTGCTCCCTTTGCACCATAGAGGAAGGAAGGACCTTTGCAGCGGGCTGGCGCCGCTTTGCTGCGCCTGCAATGCGTCATGGCTTGCGTCACGGGCACCTCGAGAGGTACCCTGCCTTGAACTCTCCGCCTCATCATGAGCCAGCATAAGCGGTACGGCGCTGAGAGCTCCTTGTCGTCCGCCCGCCAGTACCAGCCCTCGCGGTCTTGAGCTTGCGTTGATGAAGATGGGCTGTCTGGGCCTCCTTGAGCCCACGCGCGCAGGCAGAGCGAGCAAGTCTGGGGCCCCGTTCCCCAGAATGCCGACAGTAGCCCCGAGGCCCATGGCGCCCGAACGAACAAGCTGGCGAAAAGGCAAGTCTGCTCCATCGCGGGCCCCTAATACCTCTGGCCTTGAGTAGCGCATGGCGGTTGATTGGGCGTGGGTGCCTCGGCACAACAGCGAGTTGATAAAGGCTGCGTATATACAGGCTTTGCTTCTTACCTTTCTCGGCTGCTGCTCAGATCCCATTTCTTGCGCTCCTCCCTTCTTCCTCCAAAATCTCCAGATCTACACCGACCGCGCGACCTAGGGAGCCATGGCGCCACGTCAGTCCCCGACCGGAGTTTGGTACTCGGCTGCCCTGGACTCGCCGAATGTGTCGGAGGCGAGCCTCGCCCGGGTGCGCCGGATGGCAGCGGCTCAAGGCATCGACGAGGAGAAAGTGTTCAAGGCTGGCTCTGCCCTCCCTGAGGGCCAGGGGAGCACCTTCTACCCGCTCTTCGTAAGTGCCATTGCTGCTGGCCTGGTACCTCCCTTCTCCGAGTTCTTCTTCTCCGTCCTCCGCCATTATAAGCTCCAGGCTCTGCATCTCCACCCCAACTCCATCCTTCTCCTGGCGATCTTCGCCTATTACTGTGAGGCCCACGTAGGGGTGCAGCCTTCAGTGGCCTTGCTGCGCCACTACTTCTCCCTCCGGACCTCTCGTGGTTCTGCTTCTGCGTGCGCGAGCTTCGTCGCGTATGGTGGCGCCATCGCCATCTCGAACCCCGGGAAGAGGATTGAGGGCTTCAGGAGCAAGTGGGTCTTGGTTGACACTGGGCGCATCCATCCTCGGCTTATCTTGCCCACAGAGCAGCCCACGAGCTCCAGCGATTGGGGTCCGAGGCCAGGCCTCTTGGACCCCATGGCTGGTGTTGGAGAAGATGGGCGGATCTGAGGCCCGGCAACTGTGACAGCCCGACCCTGGCCCAGCGTCGGCTCTGCGGGAGTTCTGCTGCGCACCGTAGCTGCACTCGAGCAGTACTCTCTTCCGATGTGGGCCCCATCAAGGCCCGGCCTTGGGTGAAGATCGCTGCGGTCCTCCAATCTCGGTTGGGAAGCGCGTGGCCGGGCTGGGCGCTCCTATGCCCCTGTTCCTTCAAGCTGACTGGGAGCAGGTGGTGGAGTCCATGCCCGTCTTCAACGGGGACGGGCCCGTGCCCACGGAGGCTCCAGAGGACCCAGTGGACGTGTCCTCCGAAGGCTCCAGTGAAGAAGAGGAAGGAGGGGAGCGGGGAAAAGGGCATGACTCCGAGGCGACTGACGGAGAGTCGAGGGCCCCCCTTCACCGGCGCAGGTCGCGTTCTCCGCCTTTCTCTGAGTGATGACGACGAGGATGACGGCGAGCTGGGCGGCGGGAGCTTACCTCCGGTCCCGAAGAAGGACAGAACCGGGTTGATCTCAGCAGTGCCCGGCCAGGCGAACTACTGAACCGCCTTCCGCCCGGGCTTCCGGTCCAGCCCTTCGGCCCGGCTTCGGGCTTCAAGTTTGGCCAGGAGGCTCTTTGGAACCACCGGTGATGACCCGTAAGTGCTTGATTCTTGTCCTTACTCTTTTGTTCTGCTGCTGAGGCTTGATGTCCACGTCCTTGACTAGAGTACGCTGTGTGAAAAGTGAGGGGCTCGAGGCTCCATCCGTGGCGGTGCCTCTGCTGAGAAAAAAGATGTGGTTGTGCCGCCTGAATCTCTCTCTGTCCGGGCTTCTTCGCGTATTGGCTGAGCGGCAGAACAGCTCCAGCCCCCATTGCGGACGACTCTGGCGCCTTTGCTGCCACCCCGCGGCCCCGGCTGGGCTGGCGAGCTCCTGAGATCTGCGTGGTGTGCGACCATCTTCTCCTCTACTCCTGCTTTGCTGCTTCTTGAATCTTTGTGCGGATCGCGCCGTTCTGAGTGGACCGCTTCGGCAGGATCTTCTGGTGCTGACCCGCTGATGGTACGGGCGCTTGGAGCTGGCAGGGTGGATGCGTTCGATGCTTGATATGGGCGGCTGGTCGAGCCCTCGGCAACTGCGGCGAGAAAGCGAGGCTGTCTGCGGTGAAGGTTGCCGCGATGCTGCCCTAGGGGGCAGCTAGCATCCGAGGGCGCTATGAGCCAATGGAAAGCAAGGTGAAGGGCCTGCAGGGACCAACTTGCCGAGACCGCCTCCGCCAGGCGGGGAGGAGAGCATGAAGGCTCATGGTGACCATCAAGGACAGGAGGCGGGCTCAAAGCGTCGTGACCACCTAAACCTGGGAAGCGGGAGGTGGAGGCGAGAAGGTGTTTGGACTGACAAAGCGCGGGTTCTTCTTTGAAGCTCCAGCGGCCTTCATGGATATGGAGGTGAGGCTCGTTCTTCAGCAGAGGCGGCTTTCTGACGGCTTTGGAGAGTCCTGGCCGCCTTATGATGGTCTGTCAAGCTACTTCCTTCTGGTCAGCGCTCTCGAAGATGTAGCCCTTGGCCTGGCCCCTGACGAGGGGGCGTGTCTTGTCTTCTGGCGTCTGGTCCTCACCCACATCTACCTTCGCGATCCCAGCGTCGACCTGGACAGCTTGCTGGAGCCAGCAAGCGGCGAGCATGCAGCTGCCACTACCAAGGCTATGAAGGGTCGCGCGGAGGCTCTGTTGGCGAGTTCAGGCCTTGACACCTGGCCAAGGCGGCGGCTGCCCGCCCATGCTGCTTCTAAGGCGAATCCACCCATTTGCTGCTCCGCCCGACAAGTGACTTCGATTGGCTCTGTCACTGCCTTTAATTCCTGCACATGTATCATGCCTCGGGAGCGTTTAAACTTACGTTTGGTATTGTGATATGATGTGGATAATATTTGCTTTTGAATTCCTTGAAATTTGCTTCCTACTTGCTTACATTCTCTGTTGGCGAGCCGCCTTAGCGCATACCTCACCCGGCATTAGCGGCCGGAAGCAGGGCGGGACCAAAGGAAGTGAGGGGCTCGTGACCCAGATTAGGCTCTGAGTCGCGATGCTCGAGGAGTCCCCCTTAGCGCCTGAAACACAAGTAGGGAGGCGAGATCTGAGCGGATTACCATTCTCGTTTGCAGCCGGCCCAGCGCATACCTCACCCAGCATCAGCCCGGCAGGAAACCAGGGCGAGACCAAAGGTGAGGGGCTCGTCGTGACCGATTAAGGCTCTGGTCGCGATGCTCGAGAGTCCTCCTTGGCGCTCAAATGGCATTCTTACCTTCGCTCCACTTTCGGGGTAGCGTCACAGCGAACCAGGCCGGGGGCTGGTATTGGGTGGCGTCTTGTCTGGCGTGGCCAGGCGCACCCGTGCCCTAGCCTCCTGCTTGGCTCGGGGAGGCATTGCGATGAGGCGAGACAACGAGCTCTGGGCTCCACGAGGTTGATCGACCACGAGGCCACGGTTGTTTATCACCGGTGTGGAGCTAAGCGCTTCGCATCGCGTCACAGGCATAGCCACTCCTCAGCGATGTCGATTAGCAGGTCGCGAACATGGTGCTTCCAGCAGCGCGTGGGAGAAGCTCCCTCGGAAGAGCAGGCGTGATCCCAGCCATACGGCGCATGGCGGCATGGTAGGGCTGGGCAGAGAGGTGTATCTGGGCACCCGTGGGCCAGCCTTGAGGACTCAGAGGCCATACCTCCAAGCGGGTTGCGCTGGCTCTGAGCCTTATCTTCAAGTGTCCTCACTGCAATTTGGCGGATAGGTGCTCTCGTCCTCGGGTCGGCTCTCGGGCTGGTCTCGGCCGTCGGCCTGGCAAGCAAGATCACGATGCCATGGACAAGACCCGGAGGGGGCGGAGGCAGTAGGAGCCACAGTCACGATGCTCAGGCACCCCTTTCTTGGCATGCAATAGCTGGGTTAGATGTAGCAACTCTCTACATCCTCGGGTCCCTCTCGGGCTGAAGTCTCAGCCGTCGTGGCAAGCAAGCCGGTCGCGATGCCATGGACAAGACCGGAGGGTGAGGGCCGGAGAGCCGGTAGGAGCCCTGAGTCGTGATGCTCAGGCACCCCCCTTTAACGTGCAAGCTTCCGCCACCCAGGTAAAGGCACCAAATAACAAGCATGGTAGAACGAAAGCATAGCCCTAAGGAAAGTGCAGGAAGGATACATGCCCTTTGGGGACGAGGCCCGCGGCTTAGGGATGATGCAGGCCAGGCGCCCAATAGCATAGGCTAATGAGATGAAATAAAAGGCATACATGCATGAGGGAATGGACCCGTGGCACAGGAATAATGCTGACCTGGGCGCTCCCGTGCCCGAAGCGAAACTTTAAAGATGTCACCTGGCGATGTTGGGGATGAGGGGGTGTTGGTGTAGCAGACTCGGTGGGCTGCGGAAGCCGATCCTCACGAGCCCCCAGGCCCGGGAGTCTCGGGAGGATCCGGAGGTGCCGGTGGCTCCTCGCGGGCCATCTCCATCTCCGCCAAGGCTGCGGTGCGCCTGACCTCTTGAGCCTCCAGGATGCCCCGCATGAGACGTTGGTGCGCTGCAGCCGCGTTTGGCAGGCCATGGGGCATGCACTGTGGGCGTGGGGGCGGACCCTCGCAATGTCCCCCTTTCGCGAGGGCGCAGGCGCTCTCGGCGGCTGGTTGAGCCCCTGGCATATGTCGATGCAAACCACGCAGCCCACCATCCTCGCTTGGATGGGGGCCACAGTGAAGTGGCGGCGGCTGCCCCTCATGACCCTTGACTCCTAGCTCACGAATGGCATTCAGTGAACTCCACGAGGGCTCGGCCCTCCTTGCCTTGCTCCTTCTTGATGGAAGCGTCGTGGCTGCGCCTCCGTCAGTGCCCAAGTGCCTCCCTCGTGACCTTGGCGAGGTCGGCGGCCCTCGAGGAGAGCCCGAGCCCGGCTTTGAGGAGGCGTGGCCTTCCTATCTGCGATGGAAGGGAGGCTCCTGGCCAGGTAGCCTTGGGCCTGGTGGCCTGCCTCTTGAGGGGCCGGGCGGTCGATGTCTTCTTCTTCTTGGCGCTGCCTCGGAGGCCTCCTGCTGCTGCGATCTGGGTCCTCTAGTGGCGTGGCACGAAAGGCTCGCTCGAGGGAGCTGCTGCGTCTCTCTCCTCGCGAGGCACCGTGATGACCCCGCTTCACTGGCATCTTGAGGGCGTTGTAGCCGTGATGGGTTACGACCATGAACTTCGTCAGCGGGTACCGAGGATGGCGTTATGCGGCAAGCGGATGTAGGCGACGATAAAGTCGATGGGCTTCGGTCGCGGTAGTTGTCGCGATCCCGAAAGGTGGCGAGGCGGACCTGCCCGATTAGGACGTGGAGCCGTCGGTGACTCGGAAGAATGGCTCGGTTGGCTGAAGGCGTAATGGAACTTCAAGATTGTTGAATGTTTCAACGGACAGGACGTTGAGCCCTGCCCCGCCGTCGATGAGGGTCTTGGTGACTAGCACGTTGGTGATGATTGGGGAACAAAGCATCGGGAGAACTCCGGCTGTGGCTGCGCGCTTGAAGGCTGATCTGGCTAGGCTGAGCGTGATGGTGCCGCGCCGTCCACAGGTAGCGTGGCCTCGAGCTTAGGGAGGACTGCATTCACCTCACAGGCGGCTAGCGAAGATCTGTTGAGAGGCTGAGGCTTGACCTCCGCCCAGGATGTAAGCGATCGCCGCGTGGTTCTGAAGGCCCCAGCCCCTCGTCGATGTGGTCCTCTGCGGGCGATCCTCGCGAGGCTGGTCCCTACAGCCTCCCTCGCGAGGCCGGTCTTGCCAGCGGTCCTCGCGAGGTTGGTCGCGCCACCCTTGGGGCGGGCTGCGGTCTTCCTAGCGTCCTGAATTCCTTCCTCCTCCTCGGCCGTAGCCCGTTAAGCTGCGCTTTCGGGGCGTCTGCCGACCCTTCCTTGGCGCCACGGCCGGGCTCTTGGCATTCGTTGGTGTTGTGGGTGTGGAGGTGCGTGGTACCTTGATGCCGACTTCCCTTAGAGGACTCGGGCTGATCTGCTGGCTTGGTGTGTACGCCGCTCGGCAGCAATGCGGCAACCTTGTGCTTCACGTCCTTGGCCTTGGACTTCTTTCTTGGGATCCGGCGGGCATCTCGAGGAGGCGCCCCTCCTCAGCCACTGGCGCGCTTACGCCAAGTTGAACAGCTCCAAGGAGGTGCCTGAATCTTCATGCATCGCCGGCTCCTCCTTCATCTTGGCGTCGCGCGCGGTCAGGAGAAAAGCGAAGATGATGGCCTCCTCCGTTACTGCAGGGATCTTGAGGCGCGCATTGTTGAAGCGCTGGATGTATTTTGCGAGGTTTCCCCACTCTGCTGCTTGATTCGGCGCATAACGCTCCGGCAGGTGGCGGTCGCGAAGTACGGAAGTTGGCGATGAAGCGGAGTGCATCTACGCCTAGGAAGAGATCGTGCACGAGGCGGTCGAGGCCAAGTGCGGGCTCCGTCCTTGGCGCCATAGGAAACGATGCGCCCATAACCTTTTCATCCTCGTTGGCAGCCTCGATGCCTTTCGTAGAGTTGGAGGAACTTCTGTGGTCAGTGTGCCGTCGTGGCGAGGCGAGTTACGCTTGAACTTGGCGGGCCACGTGGCTGCGCGGCTTCGGAGGTGGCGCGGCAGCCAGCTGTGGCGAGGGGGCCTTGGGTGGTGGAAACTTGGTTTCTTGCGGGTCGTCGCGCAGATGCTGGTGGCAACCTGGTCTTGGCAACGTCTTTGGAAGCGGGAGGCGCTTTCGGGCAGCTTCTTGTGGGCGAGGGACTTCTTAAAGCTCTGCTCTTGCAGCGTCGGCGCGGCAGGCGGAGTTCGAGTCAGAGGCCGCGCCTTGGGGCCGGCGCCTTCTTGAGAGGAGACAATTTGGCGCCCGAGCTTCATCGCCCGTGCGGTAGCGAGTGCGCGATGCAGCAAAGGCAGAGCGGTGTGGGGCGTCTCTGCAGCCTTGGATGAGCTCGGCGACTTCGTTGAGCCATTCCTCCGTAGATGTCGTCGACGGGCGTTAAGCGGGAGCTCGTTGCGCGATAAGTGCAGCTTTCGGGCTTCCATGGCAGCAGCGCGTGACAAAAACAGCGAGGTGGCGGCGTGGCGATCGGGCCGTCCCGTCTCATGGGCCGGTCTTTGGGCAACGCTGCTGCTCGTTCCCGCCGAGCGATGGCGGCGTTAGCGGCAGCGGCGAGGGAACGGCAGCGCCCGCCCGGCAGGGGCGTCTGGCGACATGGGAAGCGGCGGCTTCGGCGCTTCAGCAGCAGGCAACAGCGTCGAACATAGTTGCGGTGGTAAGGGAAAAAAGGAGGCGGCAGAGGCGATTCGCGCACCTACAGCGCCAAATGTAAATATTCGGGTTCAGCAGACCCTTGAGTTCGGCTCTTTGGGGTGCGCGCGAGATCAACCCCCTACCGTCTCGTTCTCGCCGAACAGCTTGGGACCTAAACTACTAAGCGAGAACAGCACAAGACACAAAGATTTATCTTTGGTTGAGCCACCATTGTGGTGTAATACCCTACTCCAGTGTGTGGTGTGGTGGATTGCCTCTTGGGGCTGATGGGGAACAATACAAGGAAGAACAGCCTTGCGAGGGGCTGTTCTTGGTGGAATCTTGACAACTGCTAAGGGGAGTCGTTAAGCTTCTCTCTCTCTCAACTACCTCCTGATTGCTAGGTAATCGATCGCCAAAAACCTCGATTGATCGGTTGATCGGTCCTTCTACCCTGTGGGTGGCTAGTCCTATTTATAGGCAAAGGCCCTGGGCCTCTTCCCAAATATTGGTCGGGAAGGGCGCCAACAATTGGCCATTTTGAAGGGGAACATCGGGTACACTTATCCTGACCAAAGTTGGTCCTCGCGTGCCAAAGACTCTGGCGATGACGCTGGCTTGGGCTCCACGATGACTCCCTTCCAGCCGTTGGGCTGGTCTTGGTCTTGTTGCACCGAAATGGATGCCTTTGCTTGATACCCTCGCCTGCGCTTGCTCCCTTTGCACCAAAGAGGAAGGGAAGGACACTACGCGGGCTGGCGCCCGCCTGGCGCCCTTGATCGTCATGGCTTGCGTCACGGGCACCTCGCGAGGTACCCTGCCTTGAACTCTCCGCCTCCTCATGAGCGGCTGTGAGGCGGCTGAGAAGCTCCTTGTCGTCCGCCCCTCGAGGCTTGCCCCTCGCGAGGTCTTGAGTTCGTTGATGAAGATGGGCTGTCTGGGCCTCCTTGAGCCCACGGCGCGGGCCCGAGGATGGCAAGTCAGGGGACCCCGTTCCCGGAACGCCCGGCGAACAAGTAGAACGTCACGTGCTGGAAGCGGTATGAGGCGTGAAGCATACCTGGCCGTGAATCTTACCCGGGGGGCTCTCAGGAGATAACGCCCCTCTTGCTGCTCTGCGGGGCCTCCGCGCATGATCACTAAGGCGAGTGAATACAAGGTTGCTCCTAGATCTGTTTGAGTAGTAGGAGAGGGCAAGGCTAGCTCTCTCCTTCCTATGTGAGTGCATCTAATGCTAATGGATTGAACCCTTTGCATGGGTGCCACAGGGGTTTATATAGGCCTACCCCGGGTACAATGGTAAAACCGGCTGGGCGAGTCCCAACCGTCTCGTCTCTCGGTAGCCGTCTTTCTGTCGACTCTTGGGGCCCAGCCGTGGTGGGTCCCTTGACAACCTGGTACAAGGCGTCGGCCAGCGCCCGCTGGCGATGTGGGTCTTGTCATTGCAGATCCTTTGTCGTCGCTTCTAATGGCCGGGCTTGGTCATGGGGTCATGGCGACAACACACGCCGCTGGCGAGCGATCCTATTGCCATTCCCATGGGTGTGCAGGTTAATGGCTTGGGGACCCGTGGGAGGGGCAGGCCGACTACAGGGACCGACTCCCAGCAGATTCGACTCTTAGCGCTCTTGCCGTCTTTAGCGCTCCCGCTGACTGGTAGGCCCCGCTGTCTCCGGACGTCTTGAATGGAGTCATCGTGGGTCTGGGGCCCGCCCAGCGGATGATGTCAGGGTTGGTATGGCAACAGTGTCGCGCCGGGCGGAGATCTCCGAGTTTGCGGGGTACTGTTGCCATACCTGCCCTTTAATCACAAGGTGGTTGGAGTTGCAGGCCGACTCCCGTAATGGGCTTCTGGGGAGTCGCCCCTGGGACTCGGTTCGTCTTGGAGTCGCCTTGGGGACTCGGTTCGTCTTGGATTCGCCTTGGAGTCGCCTCTGGGATTCGGTTTGTCTTGGAGTCGCCTCTGGGACTCGGTTTATCTTGGAGTCGCCTTTGAGACTCGGTTTGTCTTGGAGTCGCCTCTGGGACTCGGTTTGTCTTGGAGTCGACGCAGGCACTTGAGGGGCGCAGTTTGCCCTGGTGCTTTGAAAGGTTCTGGGACTTGGGTTTTCCTACCCGTGGCCCATTACTCCGACATGGCTCGACGAGCTGCCGGCCGTCCTCTGGAGTTTGCGCACTACCCCGAACAAGTCAACCGGCTTCACCCCTTTCTTCCATGTATATGGTGCCGAGGCTGTCATCCCAACTGACATTGAGTTCAACTCACCTCGGGTCACCATGTACACGGAGGCGAAGGCCAAGGAAGCCGAGAAGGCGGTGTCGACCTCTTGGAAGAAAGCCGCTGTTAGCCCTCAGCCGATCGCCATCTACCGGCAAAGGTTTACGCCGCTTCCACAGTGGAAGGTCAAGCCAAGATCCTTCAAGAGGCGATCTTGTGCTCGGCTGATCCAGCGAACAGCTGTGCCACAAAGCTCTCGGCCTTGGGAAGGCCGCCGTCATCGGCGAGCATTAGGCAGCGACTCCTACTACGATCGGCCTTGCGAAGCCGAGGCACGCAAGAGAGATGATTCCGGCAAGGACTCGGAACGACCATGGAACACCAATCTCCTCCGAAGATTTTACAGTTAAAAAGCAGTATGTACTATGCTACCTTTTGTACTAAGTATGAGACAACGGGCCCCCCGAACACTCGGGGACTACCCTCTTTTATCTATGAATGATGAGTATCATGCCTGTGATTATGTCACTACATTCATTTTTCTCGTCCGGCACAGGGTCCGACCAGTCGGCCCAGGGACTTGCTGCCTTGAGTTATATCCAAGTTCTACCTGTAGTCAGACAAGTAGTGTGCCTGCACCCAAGCCCTCTGTTTTCGAAAGCCGCAGCTCGAAGAATCGGCTGTCCGGCTGGGAAGAGCTAAAGGCAGGAAAGGATGCCCACACGAAAAGCGGCTAAGGACTAACAAACTTATATCTTGAGGCTTCCCACCCGCCAACCGGTGTCGAGGCAACCGGTGGCCGACTTCCCATTCACCTTGCTACAATCTAAGAAATCTCGAGTACTTGCCTTCCCAAAATGGCCAAGTTCTTCCCCAGCCACAGACTGCAGAGCAGCTGTCCGGCTGGGAAGGCGGCGACCCAGGGAAGGCGGCAAAGGAAACAGCCAAAGGATGAAAAGCAAACAGGAATGGAAGCCAAACACACGCATGATTATATTTACACAAAAGGACTTCGAAAGGCCAGCATTCAACATAGTTTGAATACACCCCCAGTGGGTGGAACTGCGCAAATTTAATAAAAAGTTGTTCAAAAGAGTAACAAGCAGGAAAACAAAGACGGCGGATCAGGCCAAGGGACCAACAGGCGAGTCAGCCAGGTTGGTGGAGACTGTAGTGCCGGCTGGAGGAGTGGTCGGCTGGCGAGTCTTGGCATGGTCATCACCTCTGCAGGCGGCGCGCTCGCACGCGCCTCGTTGCTGGGGGCACGATCAGGCTGAGGTTAGCTGGTCACTTCACTGTCTGGCACTACGTCTTTGCCATCCTCCCCCTCTTCATCTTCGCCCTCATCGCTGGAAGTGATCTCCTCCGCCGAGTCTTCACCTCCTGTCGGGTTCAGCCTGAACCACTCCTCCAGCTGAGCGACGCTGTTATCATCCACCTTAGGAGCGAAGGCACTGGTGTCGGTGTAGTCGGTGATCGCCGAGGCACGCTGGATGATAGCCGGCCGCACCTCCACCAGCTCTTCGTCGTCCTCCTGCCGCCACGTACTCAGCTGGGCCAAGGTCAGCCCAGGGTACCAGGCTCGGACGAACTCCAACGCCCGCCTGGCGCCGGACCGGGCTGCAGAAGCCTTCCAGGCCTCGAAGCGGCCGACTGCAAACTCCAGCCAGTCGGCGGTCCGACTGGGGGTGCGAGGAACCGCCTCGTCGGGCCAGAGGGCGGCCAGCACTTGCGCTCCGGCACGCTGAAGACGGCGGAGCATGCGGTGAGCCGGCTGCAGACGGGCCTGGATCGCCAGAAGCTGCTCCTCAAGTGTTCGGCTGGCATCCGGTGCGATCTCGACTCCTTCCTGCTGGCGTGCGTCGCGGTGGGCCTCGATGGCTTGGGTGGCGGCGACGGAGTAGCCAGGGAAGTAATCTACACAAAGAAGAAAGAAGTAGCACAAAGTCAGAAGACAAATCAGAGGACAAAGGGCAAGCAAAGGGATGAAGAGGAAGGTGGCCTATCATCGATCAAATCCTCAACCCGTCCGTAGCCTTCACTTAGCGCTTGCTTCGCCCCAGCCTAGCCTGCCGCCTCGGTCTCATATTCGGCTTTGAGGGCGGCCTCGCTGTCATGCGCCGCCTTCAGGGCCGCCTTATGGCTCTCCTCCTGGTCGGCCAGTTTCATGAACGGGCGGTCACGTTCCTGGGCCAGGGCGTTGCACTCGGCTTCCTTGGCACGAAGGGCAGTCTGGACCCCGCCTAGTTGCTCCCTCAAGTCAGCGTTGTCCCCTGCAAACATGAAGAAGAAGAAAAAAGCAATAAGGAAGAAGTCGTCAGGAAAGATCCGACCCGACCCGACTTCTCAGCAGTCAGCCCGAATCTCGGGGACTACACCCAGTGGGTGCGCTGACGCGCCCCCACATGAGATAACAGATGAAGCACTTACTCCAGCTCTCAGTCAGATCGGTGGTCTTCTGGCTCATCTCCTGGCCCTAGGAGTTGAAAGCAGCCGCGCGGAGATTGTGATATTCGTGCAGATAGGACGGAGGTACGAATAAGAACAAAACCACAATCAAAGTTTACCAGGAAGTTCCAAGCCGCCTGCTCAGCAGCCGACTCGGAACTCGGGGACTACACCCAATGGGTGCGCTAACGCGCCCCCATGGAAGAAATCAAGAAGCAATCAACAAAAAGCGGGAGGACTCACGCGAATGGCCGTCCGCGTCGTGAGGAACTCTTGATTGTACCGCTTCAATGCGGCGGCCTGGGCCTGTAGCTGGCTCCGGACCTCCTGCGCCGCCACGTTCAGCTTGGTCGTCCCTCCGCTGGGTGTCCACTCAGACGAGCTGGCGCAGGCCGCCTCCAGGTCCTGAGCCGACGAGCTAGTGCCCGCGGTCTTCTACGGCTCCGGCGCTGAGGTCCCCTCCCCTGTGCGCCGACGAGGCGGTGACTGAACCACAAAATCTGCACCCACAGCCGGCTCGCCTCCAGCTGGCTGCTCGGGCGGCACGTCAAGCCGGCCGCCTTGGCCCGTTCCAATCGGCGGTGACGGTGCCACCTCCCCCTCCAGGACGATACGTCGCCCTCCTCCCTCCATCACCGGTTGATCGCGGCCGGCCTCCTCCGATGGGGGCTCTGGATGTTGGGGACCATGGTGCATAGAGGGATGACGAGCTGGGGAGGCTGGTTACGCAGGGCCTCCGCCTCCCTCTCCGCGACCGCAGCCTCCGCCTGAGCCTTGGCCTCCGTGTCGGCTTGCGCCTCGGCCGACTTCTCCATCGTCCCCCGATCCGCCCTCCGCTCCTCCGCCTCCCACTCCTCCCGTGCCTCCCGCGCGTTCCGCTCCGTCGCCTCCAGGAGATCGGCATGGGGATCCACTCGGCGGGAGCTCGCAGACCCTCCCGCAGCTCCGACTATGGAGGCGGCAGGGACCCACTCGAGGGAAAGTGGAGCCCTGATTGACAAATCAAGAAAAAGGCTTAGAAGAGCATCAACCGAAGAGAAAAAAGAGAGCCATGAGATATTCAACACTTACACAGAAACCAACTGCGGCTGCTTCACCACCTTGCGGAAGCGGGCCACCTTCGCGGCCGCCTCGTCCCGCTTGGTCGCCGCCGTGGAACCCCTGGGCTTCTTCGGCCGACTACCGAAAAGGGTCGGTGCGGCCCGGCGCTTCTGCGCGCCACCACGAGCAGCCGGTGCGGCAGATGGGCCCGCGCCCTGACGATCGACCGCCTATTGATGGCGCGGAATAACTTTGGCTTCATCGTCATCCGGCCAGTCCTCGAAGCCGGCTCCGAGCTCGGGGCCGCCGGCCTCGCCGCCTCCTCCTACAAAGGCGTCGTCCAGGGCGGCCGCCCCCAAGTCGAGACCGTCGAGGTCGTCCACCACGCGGTCGGCCATGAACTGGCGCTCCGGCCCCGCGGCTCCGGCCGCCGCTCGAAGAAGGGGACTCTGCCAAAAGCAAGCCGGCTGGTCAAGAGTCTGCCATTATGAACCCGGCAACAAGAGAAGAAGAAAGAAGGGAAGTTTACCGTAGGCGGAGGGTTGGCGCGAGAGTACGGCTCCTTGCCGTACCGCCACTCTTCGGTGAGCTTGCAGTAGGAGACGTAGTTCACCATGTAAGATACCTCATCATGAGGCATCTCCTTGGTGCTCAGCCGGCTTGGGTCAAAGCGGCCGCTCATCTGGTAAATCATGTGCGGCCGGCCTTGGAGCGGGAGCACCCGACGCTCCACGAAGGCGACCACCAGGTCGGCTCCGACCAGGCCTTCCGACTGGACCATCACCCGGCGCCGGCCGACGGCTGCAGCCCCAGCCGGAGACAGCGTCCTGGCTCGGTAGGACCATGAAGTCTGCCTCCCAGCCGGTGGGCCAGCTATGTAAGCCGGCAGATTAACGAAGTCGCCTTGCGGGGCGACGTTCTTCACGTAAAAGTATGATTGCTGCCAGAGTTTCACCGACTGGATCAGCGGGATGGGCGGAAACGGGTTGTTGTCGCCCGACCTCCACATGGCGATGAAGGCGCCACACGGGGCGGGCACGCCCGCGATGACGGTGCCAAGCTTGCACTGGAAGAACTCCCCCCAGAGCTCGAGGGAGGGGAGGACACCAAGAAAGCCTTCGCACAGAGTGACGAAGGCCGACAGTAGCATCACCGTGTTTGGGGTGAGGTGATGCGGCTGGAGATGGTAAAACTCGAGGAAAGCACGGAAGAACCCGCTCGTCGGCAGGCCGAGGCCGCGCAAGCAGTGCGAGTGGAAGATTACCCGCTCGTCCTCCTCTCGCGCCGGCGAGATCTCTGTCTTCCGCGCAAGACGAGCCCGCACGTAACCCGCGCCCAGCAGCAGCCGCGTCTTGTGGAGAAAGTCGATGTGGTCCTCATGGACGTTGGAACTGTCCCAAGAGCTGGACAGCGCCATGAGGATGAGGAAGGTTGGCGAAGGGGCAGCACGGCGGCGGAGGAAGCGCAACCCAACCAAAGGCAGAGCTACGGCGAGCCAAGAAGGATGACGGCGAGGCGCTGCGGCGGCGGAGAGGAGGAAGAAGAAGGAGAAGTGGTGGAGCGAGGGCGAGCGTGCGAGCGTCTGCCGCTCCCCCTCCTCCCCCTTCTTATAGGCTCGTGCGGCGGAGCCGAGGAGGCGCGGCGTGGGGGAACATGGGATTAACTGCGCCAACTCCCCCACGTCCCGCGTTTATCGCTCACTAAAGGCGTGTGGAAATTGCCGCTGGAAGGCAAACGGTTCGTTCGAGCCACAGAGGATCCGCACTTGGGCCGAGGCCTGGGAGTGGCAGGCCCCGGTCTACGGCGACGTCCCGTCGCGCGCGTGGGCTGGCAGGCCCATCCCGTTGACAGGTGCCATGTGGCGCGTAGGCGGCGGGCGGTCAGCGCGCAACCCGGCTCGCGTGCCACCTGGTTCCCGCCCTCGAGCTGCAAAGATTCCTAAAGACAGCGTACCTAATCAAGGCCGGCTCCTAGACGCCGGCTCTTCGGGATAGGAAGCTGATCGAGCTTCTCGTCCTTTTCTTCAGCCTCGAAGCCCAACCAGCTTCGGGGACTACTGTCGGAGTAAATGACCACGGGTAGCCTAGCTGGCTCCCCCCGGCTCTTCAGAAAAAAAACTATAGGCCGATCGGGCCCTCAAGCTTCCAAGGCATGGGCCCGCCTTCCCTTGGCCGACTACCTCTCAATCCGGCTACTGGGAGGCGGCCCGGCCCTAAATTCTCATGAAGAGGCCGGCCACAAGAGGGGCCGACTCCAAGAAGCCAGCCACGAGAAGGACGACTCCAAGAACCCGGCCCCCAACAGGCGGCCAAGATCTTACCCTCAAACTCTGCACCCACATAACGGCGATGAGATGGGGCGTGGCTACAGTGAAGCCTGCCACCCCCGAATCCCGGAGCGCGCGTGGCTATAGTGCGCCGTGCAGGGCGGCCATCACCCGTCCGGCGCGGCACTTTTGCCATGTTGACCATGATGTCACCATGGCGGTTGTCGATCTGACCGCAGGTGGCGGGCCTTGATCAAAGATGCCCGGCGGCCTAGCCTCCCCCAGTCGGCCTGAGATGTGGCCGGCTCCCAGCAGCCGGCTCGCTCCCCCCCTCGAAGGAGGTGCCTCATTAAGGAGACAAGACGAGGTAAGGCTACAGTGATCGCCGCTAGGCGGCGGCACTGTAGCCATGCTTACCTCGACAAAGCCCTCGTCATCAGGAGTGAGGCAACAGTAACCAGCCCCCGACAAGGCCCCCGAGCATGGGACCTGCTTGTCGATCTCGAAGCCGGCAGCCGGCGGGACCCACCAGTCGGTGGGACCCAGCAGCCGGTGGAGAAGCCAGCGAACATAGACACTGACGGCTCGGGCCCGTGCCTGGCCGGATTACCATTGTACCCCTAGGGGGGTAGGCCTATATAAACCCCCCCAGGGCACCCATGCAAAGGGTTGATCTCTTAGAGTTTTAGACACCACATAGAGGGAAGAGAAGAGCTAGCCTTGCCTTCCTTCTTCCTCTCGCCGAACAACTCAAGGAGCCTCTTGTAGCTACTTGTTCACTTAGTGATCATGCGGAGACCCCGCAGAGCAGCAGTAGGGGTGTTATCTCCACGAAGAGCCCTGAAGCTGGGTAAGATTCGCTGGCGTGCATGACTTCGCCTTATCCCGTTTCCAGGCACCGGCGACGTCTTATTGGCTCCCACAATGATAAGCCACCCGTTGGCATATGTCGCACCTACCACCCGACACAAGTTGAGAAGCTTATTACTCTTGGGTGCTTGGTACCCTTGAGCTTGTTCCTCTTGGGTGCTTGGGCGCCCTAGACAGTTGGTGGTGTTTGGAGCTCAATCATTGTGGTGTAAAGCTCCGGCCAAGCATCGGGGGTCTCCAATTAGGTTGTGCAGATCGCCTCGAACAATTTGACGGGTACCGATGACTGCCCCCAAGGGTTGCCAAAGTGTACGGGTTCAATGACCGCTCCCAAGGGTTGCCACTTGTACGGGTTCGGTGACCGCCCTCAAGGGTCCCTTAGTGGAATCACGACATCTTGCATTGTGCGAGGGCGTGAGGAGATTACGGTGGCCCTTCGCTGCCACATCTCTTTATGTCGGGGGTTGGGTGCCTCGGGTGATTAGCATCTGCAAGGGTGTGAACTTCGGGATACATCATCGTCTCCATGTGCCTCGGTTATCTCTTACCCGAGCTCTTTATGTCGGGGGTTGGGTGCGCCATATGCCAAAGGATGGCTTATCATGGTGGGAGCGAGTAGAACGTCGCCGGTGCCCGGAAGCGGGATGAGGCATAGACACGAATGCCGGCGGACTATACCCAGGTTTGGGGCTCTCCTAGGAGACAGCACCCCTAGTCCTGCTCTGCGGGGTCTCCGCATGATCACTAAAGCGCAAGTGAGTACACAAGTGCTCCTCGAGCTGTATGCTAGAGGTAGGAGAAGGCAAGGCTAGCTCTCCCCTTTCCTCTATGATCTGGTCTAACTATCTCAGGTTTGGAACCCTTTGCATGGGTGCCCTGGGGGGTTTATATAGGCCTACCCCCCTCCCCAGGGCTACCTTGGTAATCCGGCCGGGGGACCCGGCCGTCAGTCTCTTCTGCTGCCGGCTTCTCCGCCAACTGCTGGGGCTTGCCGACTGGTGGGCCCTGCCGACTGGTGGGGTACGGGCCGACAGGCCATACCCGCCGCTCCCGGGCCTTGTCGGTGGCTGATCAGTGTAGCCGCATCTCTAATGACGCAGGCTTGGTCAGGAGGTCATGGCTACAGCCCCACCGCCTAGCGGGCGATTACTGTAGCCACTCCCTGTCTCGTCTGGTTAATGGCGCGTGAGTCTCGAGGAAGGGGGTGGCCGACTCCTGGGGGCCGACCTCCCTCGGGTCCAACTGGTAGGGCTCTTGCCGTCTTCTGGACTCTCGCTGACTGGCGGGGCCCATCGTCCTCGGGCCGTACAGACAAGCCGTCGTGGGAACATGACTCCACCCTTACGGGGTGATGTCAGGGAAGCCGTGGAAACAGTGCCGCGCCGGGCGGGGATCTCCGTCGGTACGGCGCACTATGGCCACGCTTGCCTGATCTGGAGGAGGGGATGGGCTATACTATAGCCACTCCACGTCCCGTCCCCTCTGGCGAGGGCACGGGCTCTGCAGGTGTCCTGGGCCGACTCCCTGGGCCCGGCTTCTCTGGAAGCTGCCCGGCGGGAGTCGGCTTGACTTGGCCTTGCCTCTAGGACTCTGTCGCTTATGGGAAGCCGGCTATTCCTTCGGTCGTCTTCTAGAAGGAGGTTCTTCGTGTCGTCGTCTTGAGGGGCACAGTCAGCCCCGATGTCTTGAAAGGTTTTGGGCCTCGGGTTAGCCTACCTGTGGCCCATTACTCCGACACTTTACTTATGCACTTTACTTTGTGATAGCCATATTGTTTCTTGTCATATATATTGCTATCACCTAGTAGTTTATCTTGCTTAGCATAAGTTGTTGGTGCACATAGGTGAGCCTAGTTGTTGTAGGTTTTGTGCTTGACAAATTAACCGCTAGGTTTATTCCGCATCTGTTCAAGCCTAAACAGTAATCTTTTTAAAGCGCCTATTCACCCCCCCCTCTAGGCGACATCCACGATCTTTCAATAGGTATTAGAGCCTCATCTCTCTTTGTTAGGATTAACCGCCTAGAGAGTTACGATGTCGAATAAGGGATTAGGATTCTCTGACACTCTTAGTTTCAATGGCACAAATTTTGATGTTTGGGTAATTCGCATGCTTAATCTCTTTAGGGTAATGGACCCAAATTTAGAGCGAACTGTAGATATGGGTTTTTCTCCTCCAAAGGATCCCGAAAGATTATCTTTAGAGGATGAGAAAAACTCTTATCTCAATGCTCAAGCTTCTAATGTGCTTTTCGATGCTTTGAGCAATGTAGTTATATTTCAACTCATGCCATTCCAGGATGCTCATGAGTTGTGGACAAAGCTTCAAGATAAGTATGGCTTGTCCAAGATTTGTGAGGATGATTGTTCTTGTGGTTTTCCACAAGGTAATGAAATGGTGAGTAGTGTTGGTCATTGTAATGATGATAGTATGCTTATTGTGGATGATCCTTCATAAATATCTTATTGCAATGCATCTTCTTTGCACTTTAACACTTCGAGCACCCTACATTTTTCTCTTGCTTGTGGTGATAGTCCGTGCATATATTGTAGAAATTGCTTGACTAAATCTCATGATGATATGCTTGCTATATCTTGTTGCCAAGATAAAAATGCTTGTATTTCCTCGAGCTGTTGTGCTTATAATGTAGAGGAAACCCAACACTCCATGGAACAAGATGTGGTTTTAAATGGTGCTTCAAGGGATCCTAACATCATCATCTATTGCGGTTTGCCTTATGGCCAAGGCGTCAAAGGTATCTCCTACCTTGAACCCCAATATGTCACTTGTTGATGATGTTGATGCTAATAATGATGAGGATAATGATGAAGAGAATGATAATGTTGCCTCCTTAAAAATTAAGGGGGAAATGATTTTTAAAGCTCTTCATAAGAATAAAATTGCTCGTTCCAACTTCTTGGAAATCATGTCTATTGCTATTGAGGGCAAGAAATATATAGAGGAGTTGGAATCTCATCAAGGGAGTTTGAGGTCACCATTGAAAAAATGGAAGGTCATGAGCGTGATTACGCTAATGAGATTACAGACCTCTCTCAAGCTCTTCAACTTGAACAAATCACCAAAGAATCTCTTGAGGAGACTTTTGCTCTAGAATTATCTAGAGTGAAGGAATCTCATGATAGAGCTCTTGAAGTGGCAAATGGTTTTGAAACTAAAAATGAGAAGCTTGAAGCTGCGCATGCTAAACTTCTTGAGGACTTTGGGCACCTCGAAAATGGCTCAAGGGTCATTAAGAGTGAGCTCATAAAACTCACTGAGTCTCATGCACAACTTAAAGCTTCATATTCAAAAGAGCTTGAAAATTTGCCTTCTCCTCTTGCTATTATTTGTGATGCTTGTGCTACTAACTCTATTACTTGTGAAGCATCCATTTTGAAGGAGAATGTTGAGCTTCGGGCTCAACTTGAGTTGCTATCTAGCAATTATGGGAAATCGGAAGAAAGACATGAAAAGCTCTCAAGCTCTAATGATGATCTTCTAGTATCCCATAATGTGCTAAAGATATCTCATGAGGCCACGATTGCTAAGGTAACATCTAGTGAGCCTCATGTGGATACTAGCACTAGTTTTAGTCAAAATGCTATATTGCCTTGTGCTAGTCTGCGTAATTCATGTATGCATAACATTGGCACATCTTGTGATGAATTGCTTTCCCTGCCTTGTTGCTCTAACGATGAAGCTTATACTTCCTCTAGTGCTTGTTGAGACTAACCATGTCGGGGAAATCAAAGATCTCAAGGCCCAAGTCACTTCTTTGAAGAAAGACTTGGAAAATTGTCATGAAGGGAAATCCACACTCAATAATATCTTGAGTGTGCAAAAATCCCCCAATGACAAAGGTGGACTTGGATTCAACTCCAATAAGAAGAAGAAGTCCAAGATGGAAGGGCTAAGAACAAGTCAAGATTGTTTGCTTCAAGTCCAAAATTGAAGGGCATCATGTTAGATTTTTCCCATTGAAGAAGAAGGCCATTAGTGACAAGCAACAAGGGAAGCAGCCACAAGTTCAATCTCATGCTCAACCACAAGTTGAAGAAAGGCCTCTTCCCAAGAATACTCAAGCTAATGCTTCTCAAGTTGATAACTCAAGTGAGAAGAAAGTGAAGAGTAGACATTGCTACTTATGTCATGAGAAAGGTCACCTTGCTTCTTCATGCACTAGTGGTAACTCATCCAACCCAATTATTATTGATGATATCTATTCTCTTGGGAAGGATAAGGTTGGTAATGTGTTTGCCAAGTTTGTTGGTACTCAAAGTGGTGTCAAGCAAAGAACCATTTGGGTAGCCAAGCCTATTGTGACTAACCTCTTAGGACCCAACTTGGTTGGGGACCAACTTGCTCAAACTTGATCAATAGGTGTCTATTGAGGGCATTGGAGACTTGGCTACATTATGAAGAATTAAGGGGATTTTCATCATTCATATTTTCTCAAGCCAAGTCATTCGGATTATCAAGTTTCTATCTTATATCCAATGTTTCTCCTTGCGGTAACTCGTGCTTAAAGTGATTACATTGATAGTTAGTTGCCCCTTCGCATGGTTGGTTTTCATTCCTTGCATGTGTTTGTATATGTTGTGCTTCCAACTTGATTATCTTGAGCAATCAAGTATGTGTGTATTTGTTTGCACATCATGTACGTGTGTGTCATGCATTGAGCCTTTTGCATATTGTTTATATCTTAATTGGCTCGTGTGAGAGATTAATGGAACATCCCATTTTGGGGGACTGATCTACTTTGTGCACCTCACGGCCCCACAAATGTGTGTACATGAGGAATACCACCTAGTATTGATATTGCAAGCTTATCTAGTCACTATGTGGTATGTCTTCTCATGAGAAATTCAAATTCTAAATAGTCCATTAATTATCTCTTGTTGCATCCTCTTATTGCCTCTTGTTAAGTTTTTATTGGTATCACATTATGGGGGAGTAATATGCTATGTGCATATTACAAGCCTAGAAAATATGTACATTTGAGATATTGTCACCTAGAATTGATATTGTAAATTATCTTGTTCCTAGGTGGCATGTTAGTTCTACAAGTTGCAATTTGCTTGTGTTTGGTGTGAAGATGATGTTGGATATCCTTGCTATCTACCAACGGAATTATTTCCAAATACTTCTTGTCTTTTGACACTTTGTACTCACTTATGTGTGGTAGAAATTATTGATCATCTTTACATTGGCCTTTGCTTTTATTTGCCTCATCTCTTGCCTAGGATTGTATCAATTCCCATTGTATTCCATACCACTTGTGGATCTTGTTATTTCCTTGAGAGTGTCTAGTGTTTGTATAGATATAGTGAAAGTGGTGATCCCATCTTGTGCTTTTTGTATTCAAATGCAAATTCTCTATAATGCACAATGCTTGGGGGAGCTATCCTATTTTTCTTAGAACGCTCACCTTGTGATCCTTATCAAGTGTGTGTTGGTGGAATGCAAACCGTTTCTTTTTGGTACTTTGTGCCATCACGAAACTTTGTAGAGCACTTGGTTTGTTTGGAACCATTCTCTCTTTTGGGAGTTTCACATCATTCTTTTTGAGTGTGCCAATGGATATCTCAATCCTTGATGATCGGTTAATGATATCTTCCAAGTGATGGTTTCTCCTTTTGGTACCCTTTTCACTTGGTATCCCTTTTTCATTTGGTGTTGGTTCTTGAAAGTCTTTAGCATGCATATTTACTTCATGTATTTTCTTTGGCATGCTTTCTTTCTCTGACCCAATATATAGGGGAAACTCCACCAAGTCTCAAATTGGATGAGATGTGCATGAATTTCATGTCCATATCTATATGCACATATTTATGTGGAGTTTGTCCTATGTATATTGGTATTTCTAACTCTTTGGTCCCAATGAATTTTGGTACCATTTTGTTTGTGTTATTGGTCTAGGAACAATTGGAGATGCATTGGATGCTCGACTCACTCATAAGGGAGGTGGTGTCACCATGTGCTTATTGGAGTGAAGCTAGGATGCTCAATGAACTAATATCTGAAGGAAATATGCCCTAGAGGCAATAATAAAGTTATTATTTATTTCCTTATTTCATGATAAATGTTTATCATTCATGCTAGAATTGTATTAACCGGAAACATGATACATGTGTGAATGCATAGACAAAACAAGATGTCACTAGTATGCCTCTACTAGACTAGCTTGTTAATCAAAGATGGTTATGTTTCCGACCATAAACAAAGGAGTTGTTATTTGATTAACGAGGTCACATCATTAGTAGAATGATCGATTGACATGACCCATTCCCTTAGCTTAGCACCACGATCGTTTAGTATGTTGCTATTGCTTTTATCCATGACTTATACATGTTCACGTAACTATGAGATTATGCAACTCCGTTTACGGAGGAACACTTTGGGTGCTACCAAGCGTCTGGCGTGGCGGGTGATTATAAAGGAGTACTACAGGTGTCTCCAAAGGCGAGATGTTGGGTTGGCGTATTTCAAGATTAGGTTTTGTCACTCCGATAGTCGGAGAGGTATCTCTGGGCCCTCTCGGTAATACACATCACTGAAGCCTTGCAAGCACTACAACTAATGAGTTAGTTGTGAGATGATGTATTACGGAGCGAGTAAAGAGACTTGCGATAGCGAGATTGAACTAGGTATTGGATACCGACGATCGAATCTCGGGCAAGTAACATATCGATGACAAAGGAACAACGTATGTTGTTATGCGGTCTGACCGACAAAGATCTTCGTAGAATATGTAGGAACCAATATGGGCATCCAGGTCCGCTGTTGGTTATTGACCGTGAATAGTTCTAGGTCATGTCTACATTGTTCTCGAACCGTAGGGTCCGCACGCTTAAGGTTTCGATGGCGGTTATTATGAGTTTATGTATTTTGATGTACCGAAGGAGTTGAGTCCGGATGTGATCACGGACATGACGAGGAGTCTCGGAATGGTCGAGACATAAAGATTGATATATTGGAAGCCTATGTTTGGAGTTGGAATGGTTCGGCGGCAAATTCTGAGATGCGGGAGGTTACGGAACCCCGGGAGGTAAATGGGCCTCGATGGGCCTTGGTGGAAAGGAGAAGGGCAGCCCAAGGTGGCGCGCCTCCCCCTTTCCCTAGTCCTACTAGGACTAGGAGAAGGGCCGCCCCCTCTCTCTCTTTCCCCTCAGGAATCCTAGTCCAACTAGGATTGGGGAATCCTACTCCCGAGGGAGTAGGACTCCAGCGCGCCTCCTTGGCCGCCCCCCTCCCCTTGGCTCCTTTATATCTGAGGCAGGGGGCACCTTGGAACACACAAGTTGATCTTTAGATCGTTCCTTAGCCGTGTCGGTGCCCCCTCCACCATATTCCACCTCGGTTATACTGTCATGAAGCTTAAGCGAAACCTGCTGCGGTGAAACATCAAGATCGTCCTGCCCGTCGTCTTGTGGAACTCTCCCTCGACACTCGGCTGGATCGAGTCTGAGGGCGTCATCGAGCTGTCGTGTGTCAAGAACTTCAGGCGTCGAGATGCTGGCGCGGGATCGGTCGGATCGCGAGGAGAACGTCGACTACTTCCTCTACGTTGTGATCGCTTCGCTTGGGTCTACAAGGGTATGTAGACAACACTCTCCCCTCGTTGCTATTCATCACCATGATCTTGCGTGTGCGTAGGAAATTTTTGAAATTACTCGTTCCCCAACAGTGGCATCCGAGCCTAGGTTTTTCTATGGTTTGATGTTTTGCAGAGTAGAACACAAGTGAGTTGTGGGCGATACAAGTCATACTACCTACCAGCATGTCATACTTTGGTTCAGCGGTATTGTGAGATGAAGCGGCCCAGACCGACATTACGCGTCGCTTCTGCGAGACTGGTTTCACCGCTGCGAGCACTCGTTGCTTAAAGGTGACTGGTGGGTGCTGTCTCTCTCACTTTAGTTGAACAAGAGTGTGGCTCGCCGGTCCTTGAGAAGGTTAAAACGGAGTCTATTTGTGAAATATCGTTGTGGTTTTGATCGTGGGTGAGACTGGTTCTTGCTTAAGCCCGTAGCAGCCACGTAAAATTTGCAACAACAAAGTAGAGGACGTCTAACTTGTTTTTGCAGGGCATGTTGTGATGTGATATGGTCAAGGCGTGATGCTATATTTTATTGTATGAGATGATCATGTTTTGTAACGAAGTTATCGGCAATGGCAGGAGCCATATGGTTGTCGCTTTATTGTATGCAATGCAATACATACTGTAATGCTTTACTTTATCACTAAGCGGTAGCGATAGTCGTAATAGCATAAGTTTGGCGAGGCGACAACGATGCTGCGATGGAGATCAAGGTGTCGCGCGGTGGCGATGGTGATCATGGTGGTGCAGCAAGATGGAGATCATGAAGCACAAGATGATGATGACCATATCATATCACTTATATTGATTTGCATGTGATGTTTATCCTTTTATGCATCTTATCTTGCTTTGATTGGCGGTAGCATTATAAGATGATCTCTCACTAAATTATCAAAAGTGTTCTCCCAGTATGCACCGTTGCCAAAGTTAAATCGTGCCCGGACACCACGTGATGATCGGGTGTGATAAGCTCTCGTCCATCTACAGGGGTGCAAGCCAGTTTTGCACCGCAGAATACTCGGGTTATACTTGGCGAGCCTAGCATATGCAGATATGGCCTCGGAACACGGAGACCGAAAGGTCGGCGTGAATCATATAGTAGATATGATCAACATAAGATGTTCACCATTGAAAACTACTCCATTTCACGTGATGATCGGTTATGGTTTAGTTGATTTGGATCACGTGATCACTTGGATGACTAGAGATGTCTTTCTAAGTGGGAGTTCTTAAGTAATATGATTAATTGAACTTAAAATTATCATGAACTTAGTACTGATAGTATCTTGCTTGTTTATGTTTGATTGTAGATAGATGGCTCGTCTTTGTTGTACCGTTGAATTTTAATGCGTTCCTTGAGAAAGCAAAGTTGAAAGATGATGGTAGCAATTACGGACTGGGTCCGTAACGAGGATCATCCTCATTGCTGCCTGAAGAGCTACGTCTGGATGCACCGCTAGGTGACGAACTTCTTCTTGGAGCAACACCGGATGTTATGAGCGTTTGGCGAGCAAAGTGATGACTACTCTATAGTTCGAGTGTGCCATGCTTTACGGCTTAGAACCGGGACTTCAACGGCGTTTTGAGCGTCATGGAGCATATGAGATGTTCCAGAGTTGAAGTTAATATTCAACAGAATGCGGATTGAGAGATATGAAGTCTCCAATAAGTTCTATAGCTGCAAGATGGAGGAGAACAGTTACATTAGTGAGCATATACTCGAGAATGTGCGGGTACTATAATCACTTGACACAATTGGGAGTTAATCTTCCGGATGATTGTGTCATTGACGAATTCTCAATCACGCCACCAAGCTACAAAAGCTTCGTGATGAACTATAATATGCAAGGGTTAGTAAAGACTATACAGAGCTCTTACAATGCTAAAGGCTGCGGAGGTAGAAATCAGAAGGAGCATCAAGTGTTGATGGTCAATAAGACCACTAGTTTCAAGAAGAAAGGCAAAGGGAAGAAGAAGGAATCTCAAGAAGAACAGCAAGCAAGTTCTTTGCTCGGAGAAAAAACCCAAGTCTGGCCCTAAACACTGAAATCGAGTGCTTCTCTTGCAAGCGGTAGTCCTTTGGAGCGGAACTGCCCCAAGTATTTGGCGGATAAGAAGGATGGCAAGGTGAACAAAGGTATATGTGATATACATGTTATTGATGTGTACCTTACTAGAGCTCGTAGTAGCACACAGGTATTTGATCTGGTTACATTGCTAATATTTGCAACTCGAAGCAGGGACTACAAATTGCGAACTCGGCAAAGGGCGAGGTGACGATCTGGCGTGGGAAATGGTTCCAAAGTCGATGTGATCGCGGTCGACACGCTACCTCTACATCTACCTTGGGATTAGTTTTAGACCTAAATAATTGTTATTTGGTGCTGCGTTAAGCATGAACATTATATCTGGATCTTGTTTGATGCGAGGCGGTTATTCATTTAAATCGAGAATAATGGTTGTTCTATTTATATGAGTAATATCTTTTATGGTCATGCACCCTTGAGGAGTGGTCTATTTCTTATGAATCTCGATAGTAGTGATACACATACTCATAATGTTGAAACCAAAAGATGCAGAGTTGATAATGATAGTGCAACTTATTTGTGGCACTTGCCGTTTAGGTCATATCGGTATAAAGCGCATGAAGAAACTCCATCTTGATGGACTTTTGGAGTCACTTGATTATGAATCACTTGGCACTTGCGAACCGTGCCTCATGGGCAAGATGACTAGAACACCGTTCTCGGTACTATGGAGAGAGCAACTGATTTGTTGGAAATCATACATACTGAGATGTATGTGGTCAATGAATGTTGAGGCTCGTGGCGGATATCGTTATTTTCTCACCTTCACAGATGACTTAAGCGGATATGGGTATATCTACTTAATGAAACATAAGTCTGAAACGTTTGAAAAGTTCAAAGAATTTCAGAGTGAAGTTGAAAATCATCGTAACAAGAAAATTAAGTTTCTCGATCGATTGTGGAGGTGAATATTTGAGTTCTGAGTTTGGTCTACATTTGAAACAATGCGGAATAGTTTAGCAACTCATACCACCGGAACACCACAGCGTAATGGTGTGTCGAGCGTCGTGTCGTACTTTTTGGATATGGTGCGATCTATGATGTCTCTTACTGATTTACCGCTATCGTTTTGGGGTTATGCTCTAGAGACAGCCGCATTCACCTGAATAGAACACCGTCAAAATCCGTTGAGGCGACACCTTATGAACTGTGGTTTGGCAAGAAACCAAAGTTGTCGTTTCTTAAAGTTTGGGGATGCGATGCTTATGTGAAAAAGCTTCAACTGATAAGCTCGAACCCAAATCGAATGTGTCTTCATAGGATACCCAAAGGAGGCAGTTGGGTATACCTTCTATCACAGATCCGAAGGCAAGACATTCGTTGCTAAGAATGGATCCTTTCTAGAAAGGAGTTTCTCTCGAAAGAAGTGAGTGGGAGGAAAGTGGAACTTGATGAGGTAATAGTACCTTCTCCCTTACTTGAAAGTAGTTAAATCGCGAAACCAGTTTACGAGACACCTCACCAAGTAGTGAGGAAGTTGATGATGTTGATCATGAAACTTGAGATCAAGTTCTTCTGCAGAACCTCGTAGATCAACGAGTAAGATCCGCACAGTGATACGGTAATCCTATTACGGAAGTCATGCTACTAGATCATGATGAACCTCGAACTATGAAGAAGCGATGGTGAGCCCAGATTCCATAAAATGGCTTGAGGCCATGAAATCGAGATGGGATCCATGTATGAAAACAAAGTGTGGACTTTGGTTGACTTGCCGAGGGTAGGCAAGCAATAGAAAACAAGTGGATCTTCAAGAAGAAGGCCGACGACGGTAATATTCTTGTCTATAAAGCTCGACTTGTCGCGAAAGGTTTCGACAAGTTCAAGGGATTGACTACGATGAGACCTTCTCACCCGTAGCGATGCTTAAGTCCGTCCGAATCATGTTAGCAATTGCGCATTTTATGATTATGAAATTTGGCAAATGGATGTAAAGACTGCATTCTGAATGGATTTACGGAAGAAGAGTTGTATATGATGCAACCAGCAGGTTTTATCGATCCAAAGGAGCTAACAAAGTGTGCAAGCTCCAGCGATCCATCTATGGACTGGTGCAAGCATCTCGGAGTTGGAATAAGCGCTTTGATAGTGTGATCAAAGCATTTGGGTTTATCTGAGACTTTTGGAGAAGCTGTATTTACAAGAAAGTGAGTGGGAGCTCTGTAGCATTTACGATATTATATGTGGATGACATATTGCTGATCGGAAATGATATAGAATTCTGGATAGCATAAAGGGATACTTGAATAAGAGTTTTTCAATGAAAGACCTCGGTGAAGCTGCTTACATATTAGGCATTAAGATCTATAGAGATAGATCAAGGCGCTTAATTGGACTTTCACAAAGCACATACCTTGACAAAGTTTTGAAGAAGTTCAAAATGGATCAAGCTAAGAAAGGGTTCTTGCACGTGTTACAAGGTGTGAAGTTGAGTCGAGACTCAATGCCCGACCACTGCAGAAGATAGAGAAAATGAAAGATGTTCCTATGCTTCAGCCATAGGCTCTATCATGTATGCAATCTGTGTACCAGACTGATGTGTGCCTTGCTATAAGCCTAGCAGGAGGTACCAAAGTAATCGAGTGGATCATTTGGACAGCGGTCAAGAACATCTGAAATACGAAAAGGACTAAGGATATGTTTCTCGTATATGGAGGTGACAAAGAGCTTATCATAAGCGGTTACGTTGATGCAAGCTTTGACAACGATCCGGACGATTCTAAATCGCAGACCGGATCGTATTTACACTAAGCGGAGGAGCTGTTAGTTGGTGCAGTTCTAAACAAAGCGTCGTGGCGGGATCTACATGTGAAGCGGAATACATAGCAGCCGGAAGCAGCTAATGAAGGATGCGGATGAAGGAGTTCATATCCGATCTAGGTGTCATACCTAGTGCATCGGGTCCAATGAAAATCTTACGTGACAATCTTGGAGCAATTGCCTTAGCGAAGGAATCCAGATTTCACAAGAGGACCAAGCACATCAAGAGGCGCTTCAATTCCATCCGGGACTTAGTCGGATGGGAGACATAGAGATTTGCAAGATACATACGGATCTGAATGTTGCGAACCCGTTGACTAAGCCTCTTCCACGAGCAAAACATGATCAGCACCAAGACTCCATGGGTGTTAGAATCATTCTTGTGTAATCTAGATTATTGACTCTAGTGCAAGTGGGAGGCTGAAGGAAATATGCCCTAGAGGCAATAATAAAGTTATTATTTATTTCCTTATTTCATGATAAATGTTTATCATTCATGCTAGAATTGTATTAACCGGAAACATGATACATGTGTGAATGCATAGACAAAACAAGATGTCACTAGTATGCCTCTACTAGACTAGCTTGTTAATCAAAGATGGTTATGTTTCCGACCATAAACAAAGGAGTTGTTATTTGATTAACGAGGTCACATCATTAGTAGAATGATCGATTGACATGACCCATTCCTTAGCTTAGCACCACGATCGTTTAGTATGTTGCTATTGCTTTTATCCATGACTTATACATGTTCTGTAACTATGAGATTATGCAACTCCGTTTACGGAGGAACACTTTGGGTGCTACCAAGCGTCCTGGCGTAATCGGGTGATTATAAAGGAGTACTACAGGTGTCTCCAAAGGCGGATGTTGGGTTGGCGTATTTGAGATTAGGTTTTGTCACTCCGATAGTCGGAGAGGTATCTCTGGGCCCTCTCGGTAATACACATCACTGAAGCCTTGCAAGCACTACAACTAATGAGTTAGTTGTGAGATGATGTATTACGGAGCGAGTAAAGAGACTTGCGATAGCGAGATTGAACTAGGTATTGGATACCGACGATCGAATCTCGGGCAAGTAACATATCGATGACAAAGGAACAACCTATGTTGTTATGCGGTCGACCGACAAAGATCTTCGTAGAATATGTAGGAACCAATATGGGCATCAGGTCCGCTGTTGGTTATTGACCGTGAATAGTTCTAGGTCATGTCTACATTGTTCTCGAACCGTAGGGTCCATGCAGCAAGGTTTCGATGGCGGTTATTATGAGTTTATGTATTTTGATGTACGAAGGAGTTGAGTCCGGATGTGATCACGGACATGACGAGGAGTCTCGGAATGGTCGAGACATAAAGATTGATATATTGAAACCTATGTTTGGAGTTGGAATGGTTCGGGCAGCGGAATTCTGCAGAATCTGGGAGGTTCTGGAACCCCGGGAGGTAAATGGGCCTCGATGGGCCTTGGTGGAAAGGAGAAGGGCAGCCCAAGGTGGCGCGCCTCCCCCTTTCCCTAGTCCTACTAGGACTAGGAGAAGGGCCGCCCCCTCTCTCTCTTTCCCCTCAGGAATCCTAGTCCAACTAGGATTGGGGAATCCTACTCCCGGAGGAGTAGGACTCCCGGCCGCCCTCCCTTGGCCGCGGCCCCCTCCCCTTGGCTCCTTTATATCTGAGGCAGGGGGCACCTTGGAACACACAAGTTGATCTTTAGATCGTTCCTTAGCCGTGTCGGTGCCCCCTCCACCATATTCCACCTCGGTTATACTGTCATGAAGCTTAAGCGAAGCCTGCGCCGGTGAAACATCAAGATCGTCCTGCGCCATCGTCTTGTGGAACTCTCCCTCGACACTCGGCTGGATCGGATCGAGGGCGTCATCGAGCTGTCGTGTGTCAAGAACTTCGGGCGTCGAATGCTTGGCGCGGGATCGGTCGGATCGCGAGGAGAACGTCGACTACTTCCTCTACGTTGTGATCGCTTCCGCTTCGGGTCTACAAGGGTATGTAGACAACACTCTCCCCTCTCGTTGCTATTCATCACCATGATCTTGCGTGTGCGTAGGAAAATTTTTGAAATTACTACGTTCCCCAACAATATCTACTACCTTCAATTGGTTTCTACAACATCCTTCCAATGTTAACTCGGGAACAAATATCTTCATATATTTCATGCACACATTTCTTGGTTCAACCTTGTGTAGGTTGCATCATGGCATGTTATTCATTCTTTCTTGTGATACTTGTTTCCTTTCTCAAAGCATCCCAACGATGATCTCTTGTTGATAGTTGTGGTGTCTTTGAGGTTCGTGTGGTTGGAATTCATTTATATACAATAAGACCATATCTAGCCATGTGCTATGCTCTCAAGAAAATTTCTTATTGGTATATTTATGACTTCCTTGTGGATATCTTATTCTCTCCTTTTTGTAACTATTTCATTTGTATATCCTTCTTTATGGATTGATATCAACATGATTCATCTACCTAGAATCTTATACACTTGAGAGAAGTTACATCTGCAGTTGATATCCTTATTCTTTCACGTCCACCTTTCATTAGTGGTTACGTGAAGGATTTATCTTGAGTGCGGATCTTATCTCGTTGCATCTTGATGCACTCTTTTGTGGTGAAGATTATTTTTCTCTTGCTTGTTATGATGAGGCTGCCAATTTAATTGGTATCCCTCCTCTTAACGGAGCTTCCTTTTATATCTTTACCACGGGTTGTCACAATCATAGGTTCTTTATATGCTTATTAGTGAGCTTGTGAACCCGTTTGCTAGTTGTGTGTGGGAATGACATGCCTTGCACCGTGTATATCATTCATTCAAGACTATATTGATGCTTAATGCTCATCCGTATATTAGTCTTATCAAGTGCTTTGCCATGTCTCACACACATCCTTTTGGTTGAGCCCATTCGTAAGTTGCCTCTTCTACATGTTGCTCAACCATGTGCTTGTTGCAAGAGCTATGACTTGTCTCTTTTCTTAGCCCACTTGCACTTGTTGTCAGTTTCTACTGATTTTGGGCGAGTAATGATCCTATTTTGTGCACTTGGTATCCTAGTGCAAAAATTCTTATGTGTGCACAAATCAACGGGAGCTTCTCTAGTTTCTTTAGAACATTCCTTTGCTCATATCGTAATATCCTTTTTTGTTTTGGCTCATAGGTTCTTTGATCTAGTTGGTTCAATTGATATCCTTTGATTGCTTGCTTCAATTGGTATCTTTTGATTGCATGATTGCTTGTTTCCCTCTTTGCTATTAATACGTCTCCAATGTATCTATAATTTTTTATTGTTTCATGCTATTATATATTATGTTTTGGATGTTTAATGGGCTTTATTATACACTTTTATATTATTTTTGGGACTAACCTATTAACCGGAGGCCCATCCCAAATTGCTATTTTTTCCTATTTTAGTGTTTCACAGAAAAGGAATATCAAATGGAGTCCAAACGGAATAAAACCTTCGGGGACATGATTTTTGGAACAAACGTGATCTAGAGGACTTGGAGTGGACGTCAAGAAACGAACAAGGAGGCCACGAGGCAGGGGCGTGCCTACCCCCTGGGCGCGCCCTCGCCCCTCATGGGCCCCTCGTAGCTCCACCAACCTACTTCTTCCTCCTATATATACCTACGTACCCCCAAACCATAAGAGGACGAGCAAAACCCTATTTCCACCGCCGCAACCTTCTGTACCTGTGAGATCCCATCTTGGGGCCTTTTCTGGCGCTCCGCCGGAGGGGGCATTGATCACGGAGGGCTTCTACATCAACACCATAGCCTCTCCGATGATGTGTGAGTAGTTTACCTCAGACCTTCGGGTCCATAGTTATTAGCTAGATGGCTTCTTCTCTCTCTTTGGATCTCAATACAAAGTTCTCCTCATTTCTCTTGGAGATCTATTTGATGTAACTCTTCTTTTGCGGTGTGTTTGTCGAGATCCGATGAATTGTGAGTTTATGATCAAGATTATATATGAACAATATTTGAATCTCCTCTGAATTCTTTTATGTATGATTGGTTATCTTTGCAAGTCTCTTAGAATTATTAGTTCGGTTTGGCCTACTAGATTGATCTTTCTTGCAATGGGAGAAGTGCTTAGCTTTGGGTTCAATCTTGCGGTGCTCGATCCCAGTGATAGTAGGGGAAACGACACATATTGTATTGTTTCCATCGAGGATAAAAAGATGGGGTTTATATCATATTGCATGAGTTTATCTCTCTACATCATGTCATCTTGCTTAAAGCGTTACTTCGTTCTTATGAACTTAATACTCTTGATGCATGCTGGATAGCGGTCGATGTGTGGAGTAATAGTAGTAGATGCAGGCAGGAGTCGGTCTACTTGTCACAGACGTGATGCCTATATACATGATCATACCTAGATATTCTCATAACTATGCTCAATTCTATCATTTGTTGGACAGTAATTTGTTTACCCACCGTAATACTTATGCTATCTTGAGAGAAGCCACTAGTGGAACCTATGGCCCCCGGGTCTATTTCCATCATATTAATCTTCGGTCAAACAAGCTATTTATATCTTTATTTACTTTGCTATCTTTACTTTTACTCTTTATCATAAAAATACCAAAAATATTATCTTATCATCTCTATCAGATCTCACTCTCGTAAGTGACCGTGAAGGGATTGACAACCCCTTTATCGCGTTGGCTGCGAGGTTCTTATTTGTTTGTGTAGGTGCTTGGGACTCGAGCGTATTCTCCTACTGGATTGATACCTTGGTTCTCAAAAACTGAGGGAAATACTTACGCTACTTTACTGCATCACCCTTTCCTCTTCAAGGGAAAACCAACGCAGTGCTCAAGAGGTAGCAAGAAGGATTTCTGGCGCCGTTGTCGCGGAGTCTACGCACAAGTCAAGACATACCAAGTACCCATCACAAACTCTTATCCCTCGCATTACATTATTTGCCATTTGCGTCTTGTTTTCCTCTCCCCCACTTAACCCTTGCCGTTTTATTTGCCCTCTATTTTTGCTCACCTCTCCTTTGCCATGGCCGAATCCAAAGGGGCTAGGGGTTCTTTCCTAGGTTTCAATGCCTTGGAAAGCCCTTCCGTCCTCTCTAAGCTCATAAATAATGATGCTATGGAAAAACCTACCGGGGTTGTCAATGAGAATCTGAATAATTTCAATGAAGATGATCCCGAAATATTTCGTTATTTGCTTGATGAGTCTTTGAAAGATGCTTGGGATAGGTTACTGAGAATCCGGGCTAGCTTTGTGCCCCAATATCAAATTGAAATATACTTAAAAAGCTTTTATGTTGCCTTACCTTCGTCGTTTAAGCATGTCTTAGACTCTATTTTTGAAGAACGTTTTCTTGAAGGGGATGCCATAGATACCAATGAAAAGATGAAAACCATATTTGGGCACCCCATGAATGAGAAGGTCAAATCTACCTCTCTTTTGCTTCCCTATCAAAACGAAACTATCAAAGAGATGAAGGCTAGCTTAGACGCAAATTTCCGTAACGTGCTTAATCTTTCTTCTACCATTAATAGCCATGTGCTTTATCAGAACAGAAAAATTAATGACATAGATAACAAGTTTGCTCTTTTCTTCCCTAAAACTAAAATGGCAATACCTAGATCTATCCTTGTTTTTATGCCTAGCTAGGGGCGTTGAACAATAGCGCTTGTAGGGAGGCAACCCAATTTTATTTTAGTTTTTTGCTTTTTGCTCCTGTTTAGGAATAAGTCTTTGATCTAGCCTCTGGTTAGATTTGTTTTTGTGTTTTAATTAGTGTTTGTGCCAAGTTAAACCTATAGGATCTTCTTGGATGATAGTTATTTGATCTTGCTGAAAATTCCAGAAACTTTCTGTTCACGAAAACAATTGTTAAAAATTACCAGTGCGTGATAAATTACCGATTCTTTCTGCAGTAGATCAGTAAAATTGTCCAGGTTGTCCTAGTTTTTCAGGATTTTTTGAGTTACAGAAGTTTACGAACAAATCTGATAAAAATATTACAGACTGTTCAGTTTTTGACAGATTCTGTTTTTCATGTATTGTTTGCTTATTTTGACGAGTCTATGGCTAGTAAAATAGTTTATAAACCATAGAGAAGTTGGAACACAGTAATTTTAACACCAACAAAAATAAAGAATGAGTTCAATACAGTACCTTGAAGTGGTGTGTTTGTTTTCTTTTGCTAACGGAGCTCACGAGATTTTCTGTTAAGTTTTGTGTTGTGAAGTTTTCAAGTTTTGGGTAAAGATTTGATGGATTATGGAACCAGGAGTGGCAAGAGCCTAAGCTTGGGGATGCCCAAGGAACCCCAAGGTAAATCTAAGGACACCAAAAAGCGAAAGCTTGGGGGTGCCCCGGAAGGCATCCCTTCTTTCGTCTTCGTCCATCGTTAACTTTACTTGGAGCTATATTTTTATTCACCACATGATAAGTGTTTTGCTTGGAGTGTCTTGTATGATTTGAGTCTTTGTTTTTTTACCACAATCTTCCTCACTGAACACACTTTTGAGAGAGACACACATGATTCAGAGTTTGTTAGAATACTCTATGTGCTTCACTTATATCTTTTGAGCTATATAGTTTTTTCTCTAGTGCTTCACTTATATGTTTTAGAGCACGGTGGTGGCTTGTTTTATAGAAACTATTGTTCTCTCATGCTTCACTTATATCATTTTGAGAGTCCTACAAAATAGCATGGTAATTTTCTTTAATTCTGAAATTAGTCTTAATATGATAGGCATCGAAGATAAGTAAAAACTTTCTTGTAAGTGTGTCGAATACTAAGATAAGTTCGATACTTGATAATTGTTTTGAGATATGAAGATGGTGATATTAGAGTGATGCTAGTTGAGTGGCCATGAATTTGATAAATACTTGTGTTAAAGTTTGTGATTCCCGTAGCATGCACATATGGTGAACCGTTATGTTATGAAGTTGGAGCATGATTTATTTATTGATTGTCTTCCTTATGAGTGGCGGTCGGGGACGAGCGATGGTCTTTTCCTACCAATCTACCCCCCTAGGAGAATGCGCGTAATACTTTGTTTTGATAACTAATAGATTTTAGCAGCAAGTATATGAGTTCTTTATGACTAATGTTGAGTCCATGGATTATATGCACTCTTACCCTTCCACCATTGCTAGCCTCTCTAATACCACGCACTTAACGCCGGTATCATACACCCACCATATACCTTCCTCAAAACAGCCACCATACCTACCTATCATGGCATTTCCATAGCCATTCCGAGATATATTGCCATGCAACTTACCATCGTTCCGTTTACTATGTCACGTTCCATCATTGTCATATTGCTTTGCATGATCATGTAGTTGACATCGTATTTGTGGCAAAGCCACCGTTCATTATCTTCATACATGTCACTCTTGATTCATTGCATATCCTGGTACACCGCCGGAGGCATTCATATAGAGTCATATTTTGTTCTAAGTATTGAGTTGTAATACTTGAGTTTTAAGTAAATAAAAGTGTGATGATCATCATTATAAGAGCATTGTCCCAAGTAAGGAAAGGATGATGGAGACTATGATTCCCCCACAAGTCGGGATGAGACTCCGGACTAAAAAAAGAGGCCATAAAAAAAGAGAAAAGGCCCAACAAAAAAATGTGAGAGAAAAGATAGAAGGGACAATGCTACTATCCTTTTTCCACACTTGTGCTTCAGAGTAGCACCATGATCTTTACAGTAGAGAGTCTCTTGTTTTGTCACTTTCATATACTAGTGGGAATTTTTCAATATAGAACTTGGCTTGTATAATTCAATGATGGGCTTCCTCAAATTGCCCTAGGTCTTCGTGAGCAAGCAAGTTGGATGCACACCCACTTAGTTTTCATTATTGAGCTTTCATACACTTATAGCTCTAGTGCATCCGTTGCATGGCAATCCCTTAGACTTATAGCTCTAGTGCATCCGTTGCATGGCAATCCCTACTCACTCACATTCATATCTATTAATGTGCATCTCCATAGCCCGTTGATACGCCTAGTTGATGTGAGACTATCTTCTCCTTTTTTTTCTCCACAACCACCATTCTATTCCACCTATAGTGCTATATCCATGGCTCACGCTCATGTATTGCGTGAAGATTAAAAAAGTTTGAGAACACTAAAAGTATGAAACAATTGCTTGGCTTGTCATCGGGGTTGTGCATGATTTAAATATTTTGGGTGGTGAAGATAGAGCATAGCCAGAATATATGATTTTGTAGGGAGAACTTTCTTTGGCCAAGTTATTTTGAGAAGACATGATTGCTTTATTATTATGCTTGAAGTATCATTACTTCTATGTCAATATTAAACTTTTATCTGGAATCTTTCGGATTTGAATATTCATACCACAAATAAGAGAATTACATTGAAAATTATGCTAAGTAGCATTCCACATAAAAAATTCTGTTTTTATCATTTACCTACTCGAGGACGAGCAGGAATTAAGCTTGGGGATGCTTGATACGTCTCCAACGTATCTATAAATTTTGATTGTTCCATGCTATTATATATTCTGTTTTGGATGTTTAATGGGCTTTATTATACACTTTTATATTATTTTGGGACTAACCTATTAACCGGAGGCCCAGCCCAAATTGATGTTTTTTTTGCCTATTTCAGTGTTTCGCAGAAAAGGAATATCAAACGGAGTCCAAACAGAATAAAACCTTCGGGAACGTGATTTTTGGAACAAACGTGATCCAGAGGACTTGGAGTGGACGTCAAGAAACGAACGAGGAGGCCACGAGGCAGGGGCGCGACTACCCCCAGGGTGCGCCCTCCACCCTCGTGGGCCCTTCGTAGCTCCACCGACCTACTTCTTCTTCCTATATATACCTACGTACCCCCAAACCATAAGAGGAGGAGCCAAAACCCTATTTCCACCACCGCAACCTTCTGTACCCATGAGATCCCATCTGGGGGCCTTTTCCAGCGCTCCGTCGGAGGGGGCATTGATCACGGAGGGCTTCTACATCAACACCATAGCCTCTCCGATGATGTGTGTGAAGGAAATATGCCCTAGAGGCAATAATAAAGTTATTATTTATTTCCTCATATCATGATAAATGTTTATTATTCATGCTAGAATTGTACTAACCGGAAACATAATACATGTGTGAATATATAGACAAACGGTATGTCACTAGTATGCCTCTACTTGACTAGCTTGTTAATCAAAGATGGTGATGTTTCCTAACCATGAACAAGGAGTTGTTATTTGATTAACAAGGTCACATCATTAGTTGAATGATCTGATTGACATGACCCATTCCGTTAGCTTAGCACACGATCGTTTAGTATGTTGCTATTGCTTCCTTCATGACTTATACATGTTCCTATGACTATGAGATTATGCAACTCCGTTTACGGAGGAACACTTTGTGTGCTACCAAGCGTCTACAACGTAATCGGGTGATTATAAAGGTGCTCTCTGGTGTCTCCAAAGGTACTTCTTGGGTTGGCGTATTTGAGATTAGGATTTGTCACTCCGAATGTCGGAGAGGTATCTCTGGGCCCTCTCGGTAATGCACATCACTTAAGCCTTGCAAGCATTACAACTAATGAGTTAGTTGCGAGATGATGTATTACGAACGAGTAAAGAGACTTGCGATAACGAGATTGAACTAGGTATTGGATACCGACGATCGAATCTCGGGCAAGTAACATACCGATGACAAAGGGAACAACATATGTTGTTATGCGGTTTGACCGATAAAGATCTTCGTAGAATATGTAGGAACCAATATGGGCATCCAGGTCCCGCTATTGGTTATTGACTGGGGACATGTCTCGGTCATGTCTACATTGTTCTCGAACCGTAGGGTCCACCGCTGCAGGTTTCGATGATGGTTATATTATGAGTTTATGTATTTTGATGTACGAAGGTTGTTGAGTCCGGATGTGATCACGGACATGACGAGGAGTCTCGAAATGGTCGAGACATAAAGATTGATATATTGGACGGATATATTTGGACACGGAAAGGTTCCGGAGAAGTTTGGAGCTCCGGAGGTTCTGGAACCCCGGGAGGTATATGGGCCTTATTGGGCCCATGTAGGAGGAAGGAAGAAGGAACAAGGGAGGCGCGCCCAAGCCCAAACCGAATTGGGAAGGGGCGGCCCCCTTTCCTTTCTCCTTCCCCTCTTCCTAATCTGCTACTAGTACTACTTCCTAATACTAGTACTCTTTCCTTCCCCTCCAAATAAGATAAGGAAAGGGAGGAAACCTACTTGGAGTAGGTTTCCCCTCCTCTATGGCGCCCCCTTGGGCCGGCCTCCTCCTCCCTCCTCCTTTATATCACGGGGTAGGGGCACCCTAGTACACACAAGTTGATCATTGATCGTTCCTTAGCCGTGTGCGGTGCCCCCTCCACGATATTACACCTCGATCATATTGTAGCGGTGCTTAGGCGAAGCAACTGCGACAGAGAACATCAAGATCGTCACCACGCCATCGTCTTGTGGAACTTCCCCTCGGAGCCTCTCTGGATTGGAGATCGAGGGTGCGTCATCGAGCTATCTGGCGTGTCAAGAACTTCGGAGGTGCGAATAACGGTGCTTGGATCGGTTGGACCGGGAGGACGTCGACTACTTCCTCGATGTTGCGTCAGCGCTTCGCTTCGGTCTCACGAGTGCGTAGACAACACTCTCCCCTCTCGTTGCTATACATCACCATGATCGTGCGTGTGCATAGGAATTTTTTTGAAATTACTACGTTCCCCAACAGTGGTATCAGAGCCTAGGTTTTTATGGTTTGATGTTATATGCACGAGTAGAACACAAGTGAGTTGTGGGCGATATAAGTCATACTGCTTACCAGCATGTCATACTTTGGTTCGGCGGTATTGTTGGATGAAGCGGCCCGGACCGACATTACGCGTCGCTTCTGGCGAGACTGGTTTACCACCGTGCTTTGCACACAGGTGACTAGCGGGTGTCAGTTTCTCCAACTTTAGTTGAACCGAGTGTGGCTACGCCCGGTCCTTGCGAAGGTTAAAACAGCATCAACTTGACAAACTATCGTTGTGGTTTTGATGCGTAGGTAAGATTGGTTCTTGCTTAAGCCCGTAGCAGCCACGTAAAACTTGCAACAACAAAGTAGAGGACGTCTAACTTGTTTTTGCAGGGCATGTTGTGATGTGATATGGCCAAGACATGATGCTATATTTTATTGTATGAGATGATCATGTTTTGTAACCGAAGTTATCGGCAACTGGCAGGAGCCATATGGTTGTCGCTTTATTGTATGAAATGCAAACACCCTGTAATTGCTTTACTTTATCACTAAGCGGTAGCGATAGTTGTAGAAGCAATAGATGGCGTAAACGACAACGATGCTATGATGGAGATCAAGGTGTCGCGCCGGTGACGATGGTGATCATGATGGTGCTTCGGAGATGGAGATCACAAGCACAAGAAGATGATGGCCATATCATATCACTTATATTGATTGCATGTGATGTTTATCTTTTATGCATCTTATCTTGGTTTGATTGACAGTAGCATTTTAAGATGATCTCTCACTAAAAATTATCAAGTAGTGTTCTCCCTGAGTATGCACCGTTGCCAAAGTTCATCGTGCCCAGACACCACGTGATGATCGGGTGTGATAAGCTCTCGTCCATCTACAACGGGTGCAAGCCAGTTTTGCACCGCAGAATACTCGAGTTATACTTGACGAGCCTAGCATATGCGCAGATATGACCTCGGAACACGGAGACCGAAAGGTCGGCGTGAATCATATAGTAGATATGATCAACATAAGATGTTCACCATTGAAAACTACTCCATCTCACGTGATGATCGGTTATGGTTTAGTTGATTTGGATCACGTGATCACTTAGATGACTAGAGAGATGTCTCTAAGTGGGAGTTCTTAAGTAATATGATTAATTGAACTAAAATTTATCATGAACTTAGTACTGATAGTATCTTGCTTGTCTATGTTGTTTGTAGATAGATGGCCCGTCTTTGTTGTTCCGTTGAATTTTAATGCGTTCCTTGAAAGCTAAGTTGAAAGATGATGGAAGCAACTACGCGGACTGGGTCCGTAACGAGGATTATCGTCATTGCTGCCGAGAAAAATTACGTCTGGAAGCACCGCTGGGTGCCGAACTGCTTGCTGATGCTGGCCGACGGCGTTAAGAATGTCTGGCAGAGCAAAGCTGATGACTACTCGATAGTTCAATGTGCCATGCTTTACGGCTTAGAACCGGGACTTCAACGACGTTTTGAACTTCATGGAGCATATGAGATATTTCAGGAGTTGAAGTTGATATTCCAGAAGAATGCCCGGATTGAGAGATATGAAGTCTCCAATAAGTTCTATAGCTGCAAGATGGAGGAGAATAGTTCTGTCAGTGAGCACATACTCAAGATGTCTGGGTATTGTAATCACTTGATTCAACTGGAAGTTACTCTTCCGGATGATTGCGTCATTGACAGAATTCTCCAATCACTTCCACCAAGCTACAAGAGCTTCGTGATGAACTATAATATGCAAGGGATGGATAAGACGATTCCCGAGCTCTTCGCAATGCTAAAAGCTGTGGAGGTAGAAATCAAGAAGGAGCATCAAGTGTTGATGGTTAACAAAACCACTAGTTTCAAGAAAAAGGGCAAAGGGAAGAAGAAGGGGAACTTCAAGAAGAACAGCAAGCAAGTTGCTGCTCAAGAGAAGAAACCCAAGTCTGGACCTAAGCACAAAACGAAGTGCTTCTCTTGCGCAGCGGTATTCCTTTGGAAGCGGAACTGCCCAAGTATTTGGCGGATAAGAAGGATGGCAAGGTGAACAAAGGTATATGTGATATACATGTTATTGATGTGTACCTTACTAGAGCTCGCAGATAGCACTGGGTATTTGATACTAGTTACATTGCTAATATTTGCAACTCGAAACAGGGACTACGGATTAGCGAACAACGGCAAAGGGCGAGGTGACGATGCGGCGTGGGAAAGCGGTTCCAAAGTCGATGTGATCGCGGTCGACACGCTACCTCTACATCTACCTTGGGATTAGTATTACACCTAAATAATTGTTATTTGGTGCCGCGTTGAGCATGAACATTATATCTGGATCTTGTTTAATGCGAGACAGTTATTCATTTAAATCAGAGAATAATGGTTGTTCTATTTATATGAGTAATATCTTTTATGGTCATGCACCCTTGAAGAGTGGTCTATTTTTTATGAATCTCGATAGTAGTGATACACATATTCATAGTGTTGAAGCCAAAAGATGCAGAGTTGATAATGATAGTGCAACTTATTTGTGGCACTGCCGTTTGGGTCATATCGGTATAAAGCGCATGAAGAAACTCCATACTGATGGACTTTTGGAGCCACTTGATTATGAATCACTTGGTACTTGCGAACCGTGCCTCATGGGCAAGATGACTAAAACCCGTTCTCGGTACTATGGAGAGAGCAACAGATTTGTTGGAAATCATACATACTGATGTATGTGGTCCAATGAATGTTGAGGCTCGTGGCGGATATCGTTATTTTCTCACCTTCACAGATGATTTAAGCGAGATATGGGTATATCTACTTAATGAAACATAAGTCTGAAACATTTGAAAAGTTCAAGGAATTTCAGAGTGAAGTTGAAAATCATCGTAACAAGAAAATAAAGTTTCTACGATCGATCGTGGAGGAGAATATTTGAGTTCGAGTTTGGTCTACACTTAAAACAATGTGGAATAGTTTAGCAACTCACGCCACCCGGAACACCACAGCGTAATGGTGTGTCCGAGCGTCGTGTCGTACTTTACTTGATATGGTGCGGTCTATGATGTCTCTTACAGATTTACCGCTATCGTTTTGGGGTTATGCTCTAGAGACAGCCACATTCACGTTAAATAGGGCACCATCAAAATCCGTTGAGACGACACCTTATGAACTATGGTTTGGCAAGAAACCAAAGTTGTCGTTTCTTAAAGTTTGGGGTTGCGATGCTTATGTGAAAAAGCTTCAACCTGATAAGCTCGAACCCAAATCGAATGTGTCTTCATAGGATACCCAAAGGAGACAGTTGGGTACACCTTCTATCACAGATCCGAAGGCAAGACATTCGTTGCTAAGAATGGATCCTTTCTAGAGAAGGAGTTTCTCTCGAAAGAAGTGAGTGGGAGGAAAGTAGAACTTGATGAGGTAATCTGTACCTACTCCCTTGTTGGAAAATAATACATCACAGAACCGGTTTACGTGACGTCAAAACCAACTAGTGAGGAAGTTGATGATGATGATCATAGAACTTGAGATCAAGTTATCTAGAACCACGTGGGTCGAGCAGAGTAAGATCCGCACTGAGTGTGTACGGTAATCCTATTCGGAAGTCATGCTAATAGATCATGATGAACCTATGAACTATGAAGAAGCGATGGTGAGCCCAGATTCCATAAAATGGCTTGAAGCCATGAAATCGAGATGGGATCCATGTATGATAACAAAGTATGGACTTTGGTTGACTTGCCGATGGTCGGCAAGCAATAGAGAATAAATGGATCTTTAAGAAGAAGACCGACGCCGACGGTAATATTATCGTCTACAAAGCTCGACTTGTTGCGAAAGGTTTTCGACAAGTTCAAGGGGTTGACTACGATGAGACCTTCTCACCCGTAGCGATGCTTAAGTCTGTCCGAATCATGTTAGCAATTGCGCATTTTATGATTATGAAATTTGGCAAATGGATGTAAAGACGCATTCTGAATGGATTTACGGAAGAAGAGTTGTATATGATGCAACCGTAAGGTTTTATCTATCCAAAGGAGCTAACAAAGTGTGCAAGCTCCAATGTTCCATTTATGGACTGGTGCAAGCCTCTCGGAGTTGGAATAAGCGTTTTGATAGTGTGATCAAAGCATTTGGTTTTATCTGAGACTTTTGGAGAAGCTTTGTATTTACAAGAAAGTGAGTGGGAGCTCTGTAGCATTTCTAATATTATATGTGGATGACATATTGTTGATTGGAAATGATATAGAATTCTGGATAGCATAAAGGGATACTTGAATAAAAGTTTTTCAATGAAAGACCTCGGTGAAGCTGCTTACATATTGGGCATTAAGATCTATAGAGATAGATCAAGGCGCTTAATTGGACTTTCACAAAGCACATACCTTGACAAAGTTTTGAAGAAGTTCAAAATGGATCAAGCAAAGAAAGGGTTCTTGCCTGTATCGCAAGGTGTGAAGTTGAGTAAGACTCAAAGCCCGACCACTGCAGAAGATAGAGAGAAAATGAAAGGTGTTCCCTATGCATCAGCCATAGGCTCTATCATGTATGCAATGTTGTGTACCAGACCTGATGCGTGCCTTGCTATAAGTCTAGCAGGGAGGTACCAAAGTAATCCAGGAGTGGATCACTGGACAGCGGTCAAGAACATCCTAAAATACCTGAAAAGGACTAAGGATATGTTTCTCGTATATGGAGGTGACAAAGAGCTCATCGTAAATGGTTACGTTGATGCAAGCTTTGACACTGATTCGGACGATTCTAAATCGCAAACCGGATACGTGTTTACATTAAATGGTGGAGCTGTCAGTTGGTGCAGTTCAAAGCAAAGCGTCGTGGCGGGATCTACATGTGCATCGGAAGACATAGCTGCTTCGGAAGCAGCCAATGAAGGAGTCTGGATGAAGGAGTTCATATCCGATCTAGGTGTCATACCTAGTGCATCGGGTCCAATGAAAATCTTCTGTGACAATACTGGAGCAATTGCCTTAGCGAAGGAATCCAGATTTCACAAGAGGACCAAGCACATCAAGAGACGCTTCAATTCCATCCGGGATCTAGTCCAGGTGGGAGACATAGAAATTTGCAAGATACATACGGATCTGAATGTTGCAGACCCGTTGACTAAGCCTCTTCCACGAGCAAAACATGATCAACACCAAGACTCCATGGGTGTTAGAATCATTACTGTGTAATCTAGATTATTGACTCTAGTGCAAGTGGGAGACTGAAGGAAATATGCCCTATAGGCAATAATAAAGTTATTATTTATTTCCTCATATCATGATAAATGTTTATTATTCATGCTAGAATTGTATTAACCGGAAACATAATACATGTGTGAATATATAGACAAACAGTATGTCACTAGTATGCCTCTACTTGACTAGCTTGTTAATCAAGGATGGTGATGTTTCCTAACCATGAATAAGGAGTTGTTATTTGATTAACAAGGTCACATCATTAGTTGAATGATCTGATTGACATGACCCATTCCGTTAGCTTAGCACACGATCGTTTAGTATGTTGCTATTGCTTCCTTCATGACTTATACATGTTCCTATGACTATGAGATTATGCAACTCCCGTTTACCGGAGGAACACTTTGTGTGCTACCAAACGTCACAACGTGGCGGGTGATTATAAAGGTGCTCTCTGGTGTCTCAAAAGGTACTTGTTGGGTTAGCGTATTTGAGATTAGGATTTGTCACTCCGAATGTCGGAGAGGTATCTCTGGGCCCTCTCGGTAATGCACATCACTTAAGCCTTGCAAGCATTACAACTAATGAGTTAGTTGCGAGATGATGTATTACGGAACGAGTAAAGAGACTTGCGTAACGAGATTGAACTAGGTATTGGATACCGACGATCGAATCTCGGGCAAGTAACATACCGATGACAAAGGAACAACGTATGTTGTTATGCGGTTTGACCAATAAAGATCTTCGTAGAATATGTAGGAACCAATATGGGCATCCAGGTCCCGCTATTGGTTATTGACCGGAGACATGTCTCGGTCATGTCTACATGTTCTCGAACCATAGGGTCCGCACGCTTAAGGTTTCGATGACGGTTATATTATGAGTTTATGTATTTTGATGTACGAAGGTTGTTGAGTCCGGATGTGATCACGGACATGACGAGGAGTCTCGAAATGGTCGAGACATAAAGATTGATATATTGGACGGATATATTTGGACACGGAAAGGTTCCGGAGAAGTTTGAGCTCCGGAGGTTACTGGAACCCCGGAGGTATATGGGCCTTATTGGGCCCATGTAGGAGGAAGGAGAAGGAACAAGGGAGGCGCGCCCCAAGCCCAAACCGAATTGGGAAGGGGGCCCCCCCTTCCTTATCCTTCCCCTCTTCCTAATACTACTACTAGTACTACTTCCTAATACTAGTACTCTTTCCTTCCCCTCCAAATAAGATAAGGAAAGGGAGGAAACCTACTTGGAGTAGGTTTCCCCTCCTCTATGGCGCCCCCCTGGGCCGGCCTCCTCCTCCCTCCCTCCTTTATATACGGGGGTAGGGGGGCACCCTAGTACACACAAGTTGATCATTGATCGTTCCTTAGCCGTGTGCGGTGCCCCCCTCCACGATATTACACCTCGATCATATTGTAGCGGTGCTTAGGCGAAGCCCTGTGACAGGAGAACATCAAGATCGTCACCACGCTGTCGTGCTAACGGAACTTCCCCTCGGAGCCTCTACTGGATTGGAGATCGAGGGTGCGTCATCGAGCTGTACGCGTGTCAAGAACTCGGAGGTGCCGGAGTAACGGTGCTTGGATCGGTTGGACCGGGAGGACGTACGACTACTTCCTCTACGTTGCGTCAACGCTTCCGCTTCGGTCTACGAGGGTACTAGACAACACTCTCCCCTCTCGTTGCTATGCATCACCATGATCTTGCGTGTGCATAGGAATTTTTTTGAAATTACTACGTTCCCCAACAGTGTGAGTAGTTTACCTCAGACCTCCAGGTCCATAGTTATTACCTAGATGGCTTCTTCTCTCTCTTTGGATCGCAATACAAAGTTCTCCTCGATTCTCTTGGAGATCTATTTGATGTAAATCTTCTTTTGCGGTGTGTTTGTCGAGATCCGGTGAATTGTGGGTTTATGATCAAGATTATCTATGAACAATATTTGAATCTCCTCTGAATTCTTTTATATATGATTGGTTATCTTTGCAAGTCTCTTCGAATTATCAGTTTGGTTTGGCCTACTAGCTTGATCTTTCTTGCAATGGGAGAAGTGCTTAGCTTTGGGTTTAATCTTGCGGTGCTCGATCCCAGTGACAGTAGGGGAAATGACACATATGGTATTGTTTCCATCGAGGATAAAAAGATGGGGTTTATATCATATTGCATGAGTTTATCCCTCTACATCATGTCATCTTGCTTAAAGCATTACTCCGTTCTTATGAACTTAATACTCTAGATGCATGCTGGATAGCGGTCGATGTGTGGAGTAATAGTAGTAGATGCAGGCAGGAGTCGGTCTACTTGTCACAGACGTGATGCCTATATACATGATCATACCTAGATATTCTCATAACTATGCTCAATTCTATCAATTGCTGGACAGTAATTTGTTTACCCACTATAATACTTATGCTATCTTGAGAGAAGCCACTAGTGAAACCTATGGCCCCCGGGTCTATTTCCATCATATTAATCTTCGGTCAACAAGCTATTTATATCTTTATTTACTTTGCTATCTTTACTTTTACTCTTTATCATAAAAATACCAAAAATATTATCTTATCATCTCTATCAGATCTCACTCTCGTAAGTGACCGTGAAGGGATTTACAACCCCTTTATCGCGTTGGTTGCGAGGTTCTTATTTGTTTGTGTAGGTGCATGGGACTCGAGCGTAGTCTCCTACTGGATTGATACCTTGGTTCTCAAAAACTGAGGGAAATACTTACGCTACTTTACTGCATCACCCTTTCCTCTTCAAAGGAAAACCAATGCAGTGCTCAAGAGGTAGCAGCTATCTCTTTGTGGCATATCTTTCTTTTGCAATCTTTGAGCCTCAATATAGTTTGCATTCCTCCAAGTATTTACCGTTGGATATGTGTATTGCATTCCACTCTGTTATGGAGAAATACACAATTTATGGAGAAACACAATTTATATTGGCCTTGTAAGCTTTTCTCCCATTTTGGCAATCGATGCCAATGGGGGAGAAGTTTCAGAGAGTTTTGTGGAGAAGTTTAGAGAGTCATCTTTTCTTGCTTTGGTTGTGTTCCCAAGCATTTGCATCTCCTACGCATGCAATATTGGTTGTTGCATTGCATGGTGATGCATAATTCCTTATATAAACTCTCTTGAAAGTGATTTTCATCAATTACCAAAATGGGGGAGATTGAAATAACATGCGGTACCCCCATGTTTGGTTTTGGTAATTAATGACAATCTCTATGGAATAATGGTTTCCTTGAGTTATAATTGAAGGATTTGTCCATAGGCATTTCTTGAAGTCCATGTGTTGGTTTCAAGGAGTTTATGAGTTGACCAAGGTGCTATTAAGGAATTATTCTAAGATTGGTCATGTGAGTGTTGAACTTATTGCAAGCATGTCTTGAAGAACAAGATTGTGTGATCATTCATGTTTACCTTCAAGACATCATCCAAATGAAGAGAGTTGGAAAGATTCAAGGTTGATCAAGACTAAGTCAAGAGTGAATCAAGTTGATCATCTCACAAAGCGTAGAAGATGTACCGAGAGGGATCAAGTGATCCCATGGTATGGTAAGCATTGCCCATTGCACTTTGTGTACTAACCCATGGTCTATGTGGGGTTAGGTACGTGTTCATGGGCTTGTGTAAAGAGGAAGATATCACTCAACCCATGGAGAGGATGACATCAAGTGGTGATCGTCATCAAGATAGTCGTGTGCAAGTTCAAGTGGAGCATCACGAAGAGATCAAGTGCTTGAAGCTCATTGTGGTGTCAATGGAATTGTGAAGATATGCCGAAGAGTGGCTCACCCACAGTGGAGTATGGGGGAGCAATCAACTAGTCTTCATCGAGCCAACAGAATCAAGAAAGGTGGTCCAACTTGAGGAAGTCAAGATCGTCATCATCTAGCTCAAGTGGACTATGTGCAAGGTAAAGTTTTGCCCTTGATATGTTTTCTATTTTACCGGTCTCATAGTGGTTATTGGGAGACCGGGTTGTAGGATCGATTGCCGTACTATCAAGGGGGGCTCTCTAGTGAGTAGCTTGATCGTATCGTTCGTCGAGAGCTCAAACCATTGCATCCTTGCATCTTGTCTCTTAGTTCTTGTTTGGTTGTTCTCCTTGTGAGGTTTGTAGCTTATGATCATCTTCATGACAAGCTCGAGTTCATCGAAAACAGATTTCATGTGCATCTTATTTTGTGTTTTCGGTGTTGGAGTTTTTACTAGTCTTAATTGAGAAAGGGTTCTCACCATTTTATTTTGGGTATTTTCTCAATTGCTATTTCTTGATATTTCTATCAAGATTGTGTTTGCTCTTGTCTTTAGCTTTCCAACAGACTTGATTTCATCGAATTTGGAGCTCGTATGCGAAAGTTGTGGCTGTTTTGATCTTACCTGTTTTTCATAGAGAGGTTGTACCGCCCCATAGAGAGGTTGTACCGGTTGACCGGTACAACCGGTGTTTGGAGTGGTTGTACCGCTCCAGAATTGGTCCGGAGGTTGTACCGTGCATGTACCGCTCTACCACCGGACTAGTTTCTGTTGTGGTGCGGTTGTTGGGCAATTGTGGGCCGGTTGTACCGCTTATTGCCCTGTTACTGGTTGTACCGGTGCTCATAGCGGTTGTACCGCTCCTGTGTTATTCTGCACATAACGGGCAGATTCGTGGGGACCTATTTAAGGGGGTCTTCTTCTCCAATGGTTCCCTAACTCTGGAGCTCGTTTTGCCCCCATTGTTGACCTTCTTTGAGCTTGCTAACTCTCGATCCCTTCGTGGATTCTTGCCAGTTTTTGAGGGAAAAGAGAGAGGAGATCCAGATCCACACTTCCACCAATCACTTTCTCCTCTATGTGAGGGGAACCCCTTAGATTTAGATCTTGGAGTTCTTAGTGTTCTCCTTCTTGTTCTTCCTCCCATTCTCCTCCCTAGCATTAGTTGCTTTGGAGGGATTTGGGAGAGAAGGACTTGGGCACTCCGTGTGCCCTTGCCATTGCATTTGGTGTTGAGTTCTCCACGGTGATACGTGGAAGTTACAAGTTGAGAAGCTTATTACTCTTGGGTGCTTGGTACCCTTGAGCTTGTTTCTCTTGGGTGCTTGGGTGCCCTAGACGGTTTGTGGTGTTCGGAGCTCAATCATTGTGGTGTAAAGCTCCGGGCAAGCGTCGGGGTCTTCAATTAGGGTGCAGAGACCGCCCCGAGCAATTTGATGGCTACCGGTGACTGCCCCCAAGGGTTGCCTAAGTGTACGGGTTCGGTGACCGCTCCCAAGGGTTGCCATTTGTACGGGTTCGGTGACCGCCCTCAAGCGTCCCTTAGTGGAAGCACATCATCTTGCATTGTGCGAGGGCGTGAGGAGATTACGGTCGCCCTAGTGGCTTCTTGGGGAGCATTTTTTCCTCCACACCGCTCCAAACGGAGATTAGCATCCGCAAGGGTGTGAACTTCGGGATACATAGTCGTCTCCACGTGCCTCGGTTATCTCTTACCCAAGCTCTTTACTTATGCACTTTACTTTGTGATAGCCATATTGTTTCTTGTCATATATATTCTTGCTTAGCATAAGTTGTTGGTGCACATAGGTGAGCCTAGTTGTTGTAGGTTTTGTGCTTGACAAATTAACCGCTAGGTTTATTCCGCATTTTTTCAAGCCTAAACCGTAATCTTTTTAAAGCGCCTATTCACCCCCCCCCCTCTAGGTGACATCCACGATCTTTCACGTTAGCTTAGCATTATGATCGTTGAGTTTTATTGCTATTGCTTTCTTCATGACTTATACATGTTCCTGTGACTATGAGATTATGCAACTCCCGAATACCAGTGGAACACCTTGTGTGCTATCAAACGTCACAACGTAACTGGGTGATTATGAAGATGCTCTATAGGTATCTCCGAAGGTGTTTGTCGGGTTGGCATAGATCGAGATTAGGATTTGTCACTCAGAGTATCAGAGAGGTATCTCTGGGCCCTCTCAGTAATGCACATCGTAAGAAGCCTTACAAGCAATGTGAATAATGAGTTAGCTGCGGGATGATGTATTAGGAACGAGTAAAGAGACTTGCTGGTAACGAGATTGAACTAGGTATGAAGATACTGACGATCGAATCTCGGGCAAGTAACATACCGATGACAAAGGGAATAACGTATGTTGTCATTACGATTCGACCGATAAAGATCTTCATAGAATATGTAGGGACCAATATGAGGATCTAGGTTCCGCTATTGGTTATTGACCCGAGAGGTGTCTCAGTCATGTCTACATGGTTCTCGAACCCGTAGGGTCCGCACGCTTAACGTTCGATGACGATTTTGTATTATATGAGTTATGTGATTCGGTGGCTGAGGGAGTCCTGGATTAGGGGGGTCCCCGGACAGCCGGACTATATCCTTTGGCCGGACTGTTGGACTATGAAGATACAAGATTGAAGACTTCGTCCCGTGTCTGGATGGGACTCTCCTTGGCGTGGAAGGCAAGCTTGGCAACACGGATGTGAAGATCTCCTCCCATTGTAACCGACTCTGTGTAACCCTAGCCCCCTCCAGTGTCTATATAAACCGGAGGGTTTAGTCCGTAGGACAACAACAATCATACCATAGGCTAGCTTCTAGGGTTTAGCCTCTACGATCTCGTGGTAGATCAACTCTTGTATTACTCATATCATCAAGATCAATCAAGCAGGAAGTAGGGTATTACCTCCATCGAGAGGGCCCGAACCTGGGTAAACATCGTGTCCCCCGCCTCCTGTTACCATCCGCCTTAGACGCACAGTTCGGGACCCCCTTCCCGAGATCCGCCGGTTTTGACACCGACATTGGTGCTTTCATTAAGAGTTCCACTGTGCCGTCACGACAAGGAAGGATGGCTCGTCTCGTTGTCAAGGACAACATCACCTCTGGAGGAGCCCTGGCTGTAGGCCAAACTCTCCGGCTAGGCGGCCTCGTCATGACCGCCTGTTCGGCCGCTGCATCGACGATGACTTCTCGGGTCATCGAAAACAGCCTTCACATCGGCTCGGAGTTTACCGAGCAGATGAACCCAATGGAGCTCTCCTCTTTGAACGAGCTCTTGGATCACATCGCCACTTTGGGAGTCGCTATGTACTATGATCGAATTGGGCTTAAACCCGACCAAAGGGAGATTAACTCTCCGCCGGTCACCCATCAGATAGCGGTGGTGGCAGAGCAATATGGTGATCCTTCTTCTATCTTGAGGATAAACTATGTCCGGGTTCCCGAGCTCTCCGAGCCGGATACCCGTCTATGGGAGGACACCGCCCAAACCCTAAACCTAGAATCAGGCGGTGGGCCGGACCTATTGGGCAACATCCTGGAGCCCAAACTTCCAAGATCGGAAACTCCTCTGCCCCTGGGTCCCGGATCGGGTCAAAGTTCGGACTTAAATCCACCCACCCACCCAAATACAAACAATCTTTCCCACATTAGGCAAGAGCCCCAGGAAACAGTACATCACTATTGGGCCAGATTCCTCCTTGTAATGAACAAGGTAAAGGACTGTCGCGAGGAAGACGCAATTTCATTCTTTTGCAATAATTTCATGGACAAGGGAATCCTCAACGCCATAAGTCGCCGTGATATTACACACTTCGCAGACTTGGCGGCCATAGTACAGAAGTACTGTGCGATGGAAAGCGCCTGGAAAACCCAAACAACATTCTGGGATAATCCGGCTCTGACTAAACACCCAGTCCGAATTAAAAGGGTGCACTCTCACAAGTCGTCTGACTCAATTACAAAGAAGCAAAAGCCCAATACAGGGCGTGGAACCGTATTGGAGGGATGGCTTAACGGACCCTGCAAAATCCATAGTACAGCGGATACCATACCAACACACAGCCTTAGAGCATGTTGGGTACTCCGGCAGGTGGCCAAGAGCGGTGAGGATCTCCTCATTCAAAACACCGCAGAGCACCATCCCGTGGACAGTATTGACAGTCTTCGTGACCTTCGCCTCAAATAATAGGCGTAAACGAGCACTTCGCGGCCTCGCCGAAGTCTGCCACGTGGCTGCAATAAATCCATGGAGCGACACGGCTATCACCTTCAATGCTAGTGACGAACCCAAATTCCGAACAGCCCGAGCACCAGCCGCCTTGGTCCTCAGTCCAATTGTGGACGGCTTTAGACTTACTAAAGTACTCATGGACGGCGACAGCGGATTAAACCTCATTTACGAGGAGACTCTTCAAAAAAAGGAAATAGACAGGAACCGCATTGAGCAAAGCAGCACGACCTTCAGAGGAATCATCCCTAGTCGGGAAACACGATGCGCTGGGAAAATCACACTAGATGTGGTATTCGGCACGCCGGAGAATTATAGGTCCGAAGAAATCACATTCCAACTGGCCCCGTTCAGTAGTGGATACCACGCCCTTCTAGGGCGGGAGGCATTCACGATCTTCCAAGCCATACCCCATTACGGGTACATGAAGCTCAAAATGCCCGGGCCCAATGGAATCATCACTCTAGCTAGTGATCTTGACATAGTACTCCGCGCCGAAAACAAAACAGCCGCACTGGCCCTCGAGGCATTATCCGAAGCCCTCGCGGCCGAGGAATTAACTGTGATGCGCTCCACAGTGGACAGGGACGACGTGATACCCGACAAGAGATCCAAGTCCACCTCTTTTAAACCAGCGGATAAAATAGTCAAATTCCAAGTCCACCCAACAGACCCTAAAAAAACAGCTTCCATCGGGGCACAGTTAAACCCCGCTGTAGACGCTGCACTACGGGAGTTCCTGCGCGAGAATTGGGACATATTTGCCTGGCGTCCCTCAGACATGCCAGGAATCCCACGCAGGCTGGCCGAGCATAGCCTTAACATCCTAAAGGGATTCAAGCTGGTCAAGCAGACTCTTCGGCGTTTCTCTGAACCTAAGAGACAATCCATGGGAAAGGTGCTAGCCAAGTTACTGGAGGCCAGATTCATTAGAGAAATAAAACATCCGGACTGGCTAGCAAACCTAGTGATGGTACCAAAGAAGGATAAATCCTGGCGCCTATGTGTGGATTTCAAAGACCTGAACAAGGCTTGCCCCAAGGATCCCTTCCCCCTCCCCTACATCGATCAAATTATTGATTCTACTGTAGGACACGACTCATTGTGTTTCCTCGATGCATACTCCGGATACCATCAGATTAAGATGGCGGAGTCCGACCAAAGCCGCAACAGCATTTATCACCCCATACGGCCCCTTCTGTTTTAACACTATGTCTTTTGGGCTTAAGAACACCGGTGCAATGTATCAACGCATGATTCAGACATGCCTGGAAAAACAGATCGGCAAAATAGTGGAGGCATCCGTAGACGATGTGTTTGTTAAAACTAGACACGTCGAATCCCTAATAGACGACTTGAGGCTCACGTTTGACAATCTCCTAACATACGACATCAAGCTCAATCCGGAAAAATGCGTTTTCGGCGTGCCCGCCGGAAAGATTCTAGGCTTCATCGTCTCTAGTAGAGGAATTGAAGCAAATCCGGCTAAAATCCGAGCCCTGTCACAATTGGCTATCCCAAATGACCTCAAGCAAATCCAGAAATTAACTGGATGTATGGCGGCCTTAAGCCGCTTTATCACCCGATTAGGAGAAAAGGCGTTACCCCTTTATCGCCTTCTTCGACGCACCGAACACTTCGAGTGGACGGACGCGGCCACGGCCGGATTGGAAGAAATAAAGGCTATCCTAGTCACCAACCCAATCCTGGCAGCGCCAAACATTGGCGAACCAATGCTGCTATAGATAGCGGCAACTCATCAAGTTGTAAGCGCAGGGCTCGTCATCAAACGAGAAACAGACGGACATAAATTCCCACTTCAAAAGCTGGTATATTATGTATCCACTGTCCTCACTCCATGCAAATCACGGTACCCGCATTATCAAAATATAGCATACGCGGTATTCATGGCTTCCTGGAAACTACAACACTACTTTCAAGAGTGTTCAATCACAGTGGCCTCGGAAGTACCGCTCAATGACATAATAAACAACCGCGATGCCACGGGCCGGATTGCCAAATGGGCCATCGAGCTCCTCCCATTCGACATAACATATAAACCTTGGCGGGCCATTAAGTCGCAAGTACTGGCCGATTTCGTTGCCGAATGGACAGAAGCCAAACTCCCTAAAGAGTACGACACGTACTCCAATTGGATCATGCACTTCGACGGCTCTAAAATGCTGGCTAGTCTGGGGGCTGGCGTCATCCTGACGCCCCCCCCACCGGAGATACAATCCAATATGTACTCCAAATACTGTACACAGACTCCAACAACGCAGCCGAATACGAGGCCCTGTTACATGGTCTTTGGATGGCAGTTTCCATGGGCATTCGACGCCTGGAGGTGTGATACGTCTCGTCGTATCTACTTTTCCAAACACTTTTGCCCTTGTTTGGACACTAACTTGTATGATTTGAATAGAACTAACCCGGACTGACGCTGTTTTCAGCAGAATTGCCATGATGTTGTTTTATGTGCAGAAAACAAAAGTTCTCGGAATGACCTGAAACTCCACGGAATATCTTATAAAAAATAATAAAAAATCCATGCCAAAGATGAAGACCAGGGGGCCAACACCCTATCCACGAGGGTGGGGGGCACGACCCCCCTAGGGCGCGCCCCCTACCTCATGGGCCCCCTGGAGACCTTCCGACGCCAACTCCAACTCTATTTATTTGCTTTCGGGAAGCAAAAATCAAGGAGAAGAAATCATCGCGTTTTACGATACGGAGCCGCCGCCAAGCCATAAAACCTCTCGGGAGGGCTGAACTGGAGTACGTTCGGGGCTCCGGAGAGGGGGATTCATCGCCGTCGTCATCCTCAACCATCCTCCATCACCAATTTCATGATGCTCACCGCTGTGCGTGAGTAATTCCATCGTAGGCTTGCTGGACGGTGATGGGTTGGATGAGATCTACCATGTAATCGAGTTAGTTTTGTTAGGGTTTGATCCCTAGTATCCACTATGTTCTGGGACTGATGTTGCTATGACTTTGCTATGCTTAATGCTTGTCACTAGGGCCCGAGTGCCATGATTTCAGATCCGAACCTATTATGTTTTCATGAATATATGTGAGTTCTTGATCAATCTTGCAAGTCTATAGTCACCTACTATGTGTTATGATCCGGCAACCCCGAAGTGAAAATAATCGGGACCACTCCCGGTGATGACCATAGTTTGAGGAGTTCATGTATTCACTATGTGCCAATGCTTTGTTCCGGATCTCTATTAAAAGGAGGCCTTAATATCCCTTAGTTTCCATTAGGACCCCGCTGCCATGGGAGGGTAGGACAAAAGATGTCATGCAAGTTCTTTTCCATAAGCACGTATGATTATATTCGTAATACATGCCTACATTACATTGATGAATTGGAGCTAGTTCTGTGCCACCCTATGTTATGACTGTTACATGATGAACCGCATCCGGCATAATTATCCATCGCCAATCCAATGCCTACGAGTTTTCCATCTACTGGTTTACGCTTATTTACTTTCCCGTTGCTACTGTTACAATCACTACAAAACACCAAAAATATTACTTTTGCTTTCATTACTCTTTTGTTACCGTTACCAGCACTATCATATTACTTTGCTACTAAATACCTTGCTGCAGATATTAAGTTATCCAGGTGTGGCTGAATTGACAACTCAGTTGCTAATACTTGAGAATATTCTTTGGCTCCCCTTGTGTCGAATCAATAAATTTGGGTTGAATACTCTACTCTCGAAAGCTGTTGCGATCCCCTACACTTGTGGGTAATCAAGACTAATTTCTGGCGCCGTTGCCGGGGAGCATAGCTCTATTCTTTGAGTCACTTGGGATTTATATCTGCTGGACACTATGAAGAACTTGAAAGACGCTAAAACAAAAATTTATCCCTCAACTACGAGGGGAGGTAAGGAACTGCCATCTAGATCTGCACTTGATTCACCTTTTGTTATGAGTAAGCTTGCGACACCTAAACCTGCTTTTGCTATTCGTTTCGATATGTCGCATGTTATTGATGATGCCACTTCTGCTATGCATGATACTTATGATGAAACTACTTCTATATATGCTTGATACTACTGTCCCCCTTAGTGAATTTCTTGATGAACAAATTGCTAGGGCTAGAGAGAAAGAAATTATTGAACCTGGTCATGTTAATGAAATTGATGATGAAATTATGCCTGTTATTCCGGAGGGTTATCTTTTTGATAAGGAAGCTTCTGCGGCTATTTTAGCTTGCAGAGATAATGATGAGCTTAGAAGGCTATTAATTAAATGGAATAAAGAATCACTTCGAGATAAAATGAGGCCTGCCCCTGCTTTTGCTACTTCACCTATTTGTGTTCCTGATAAAGATTATGAATTCTCTGTTGATCCTGATATAATTACTTTGGTTGAATCTGATCCTTTCCATGGTTATGAATCTGAAACTGTTGTGGCACATCTTACTAAATTAAATGATATAGCCACCCTGTTACCTAATGATGAGAGATATTGCTACTTTTATATCCTTAAAATATTTCCATTCTCATTAAAGGGTGATGCTAAGATATGGTTTAATTCTCTTGATCCTGGTTGTGTGCGTAGTCCCCGGGATATGATTTATTACTTCTCTGCTAAATATTTCCCTGCTCATAAGAAACAAGCTACCTTAAAGGAAATATACAACTTTGTGCAAATTGAAGAAGAGAGTCTCCCACAAGCTTGGGGGAGGCTTCTCAAGTTACTTAATGCTTTGCCTGATCATCCACTTAAGAATAATGAAATACTTGATATCTTTTATAATGGACTAACCGATGCTTCCAGAAATTACCTGGATAGTTGTGCTGGCTCTCTTTTCAGGGAAAGAACACCGGATGAAGCTGAAATTCTATTGAATAATATGTTGACAAACGAAAATAATTGGGCACCCCCTGAGCCAGCTCCTGCTCCAATTCATGAGCCTATCCCTAAACCAACTCTAAAGAAGAGAGGTGTTCTATTTCTCAGTCCTAAAGATATGCAAGAGGCAAAGAAATCTATGAAAGAAAAAGGTATTAAAGCTGAAGATGTTAAGAATTTACCTCCTATTAAAGAAATACATGGTCTTAATTTACCGCCGGTTGAAGAAACATAAGATCTTGATCCATTACCTATTGAAGAACCTCCTGATCTTGATAACCCGACACAGGTAGTAAAGGTAAATTCTCTCTATAGATTTGATTAGCTGATATCCCTCATTATAAGTCTGCTAGACAATGCTTTGATGAGTTTGATAATTTTATTGTTAAACAAGAAAACTTCAATGCTTATTTCGGTAGACAATTGAAATACGATTCCGATATTATTAAACACTTGGGTGACTATATGGCTAATATTAGAGGTGAACTTAAGCTTGTTAGCAAATATGCTTCTATGGTTACCACTCAAGTAGAAGAAGTGCTTAAGGCTCAAAAATAATTGCTCGATGAAATGAATAGTAAGAAAAATGATTATGCTGTTAGAGTGGCTACTAGAACTGGTAGAATGACTCAGGAGCCTTTGTATCCTGAAGGCCACCCTAAGAGAATTGAACAAGATTCTCAGAGGAATAATGTTAATGTTCCTAGTTCTTCTAAAAGGAAGAAAAAGAAAAATGATAGGACTTTGCAAACTTCTAGTGAACCTATTGCTGAACCACCTGAGAATCCAAATGTCATCTCTATGTCTGATGCTGAAACACAATCCGGTAATGAACATGAACCTAGTGAAAATGTTAATGATGATGTTCATGATGATGCTCAACCTAGTAATAATAATGATGTAGAAGTTGAACCTGCTGTTGATCCTTATATCCCACAATCAAAGAATCAACATTATGATAAAAGAGACTTTGTTGCTAGGAAACATGGTAAAGAAAGAGAACCATGGGTTCAGAAACCCATGCCTTTTCCTTCCAAACCATCCAAGAAAAAGGATGATGAGGATTTTGAGCGCTTTGCTGAAATGATTAGACCTATCTTTTTGCGTATGCGATTGACTGATATGCTCAAAATGAATCCTTATGCTAAATATATGAAAGATATTGTTACTAATAAAAGAAAGATACCAGAAGTTGAAATTTCCACAATGCTTGCTAATTACACTTTTAAGGGTGGAATACCAAAGAAACTTGGAGATCCGGGAGTACCTACTATACCATGCTCCATTAAAAGAAACTATGTTAAAACTGCTTTATGTGATCTTTTGTTATGCCTCTCTCTTTATATTGTAGACTTGATTTGAATAAGTTTACACCTACTGAAATATCTTTGCAAATGGCTGATAAATCAACTGCTACACCTGTCGGTATTTATGAGGATGTGCCTGTCGTGGTTGCAAACGTTACTATTTTAACGGACTTTGTTATTCTTGATATTCCCGAGGACGATAGCATGTATATTATTCTTGGAAGACCTTTTCTAAATACTGCAGGGGCTGTTATTGACTGCAACAAAGGCAATGTCACTTTTCATGTTAATGGTAATGAGCATACGATACACTTTCGGAGGAAACAACCTCAAGTTCATAGTATAAATTCTATTGGAAAAATTCCATCGATTATATTTGGAGGTTTTGAATTTCCCCTTCCTACTGTCAAGAAGAAATATGATATACTTATTATAGGGGATGTGCATATCCCCGTTGAGGTAACATAGTGTTATTCGAAATTTCTTCGGTTCCATGTTAATCGGAATGAGTTTGTTAACAAGACCTGATCAACCTTGTTAGCGGTTTCCTTTTGATGAGCATGAGATGGATGAAACTAGAAGCACAAACCTTCTGTACCCCCTTTATACTTTCTGTTATTTAGTTGAAATAAAGTAAAAATAGTATTTTTCTGTCTGTTTTCTGATTTATCTATGCAATATAAAAATACCCCAAAAATAAAAGTCCTCCAAATGCCATGCCAATTTAATATGATTTTTTCGGGACTATTTGAGGATTTATGGTACTGAAAACACCGCGGGGGGAGCTGCCACCTGGCCACGAGGGTGGAGGGCGCGCCCTACCCCCCAGGGCGCGCCCCCTGCCTCGTGGGCCCACGGTGGCCCTCCTCCACTTATTCCTGCACCCATCCTCTTCTTCTTCCTCCCACAAACACGAATATCTGGTTCATGCACGAGTTCTAGCTCACTTTGCTGCAATTTTCGATCTCCTTGCTCAAAGCACCTCTCGTGAAACTGCTTGGGGAAGATTGTTCCTTGGTATGTGACTCCTCCATTGGTCCAATTAGTTTTTGATCTAGTGCTTTATTCATTGCAAATTTGTGCTGCATAGGTGACCATGTTCTTGAGCTTGCATGTCAAATTTATATTCCAAGTAGTTCTAATGCATGATATATACTCTAGGCACTTGTAGGAGTAGTTGCTATCAATTTTATTGAGTTTGATTCACTTTTGTTTGAAGTTACTGAAAATTTCAGAATATTTCAGAAAATGATGAAGAGAATTTTGAGGGGCTCGTCGAGCCGAAGCTCGAAGGAAAAACAAAATGAAGAAGCACAGAGGCCCAAATATAATGTGCCTCGTACCGCGGAGGTCCGGCCATGTGAATGGCCTTCCGATGATTTCTTGAGAGCAACCGGGATTTATGATGATTTCTATCCATTGGCTGAGAATGCTGGCCTCACCGACTTTCTCCGCGACCAACGTCATTAGTATCTCTTACTCACTAATACTTTTGTGCAAAACTTCTACTATTTTCCTAAGAAATCAGCTCCTACAGTAGAGTTTCATTTATATGATGTTGCTATGGAGATGACATTAGCTGAATTTTGCAAAGTTTGCAAAATACCCTTTGAGGGTACCTTAGATGAACCACACCGTAAAGATGTGGAAGGACTTATTAACACCATCTCTGTGGGAGAAACCAGGAAGGTTTCTGATGCAAGAATCACTAGCATACATTTTCCTGTTTTACGCTACTTTGCCATATTTGCTAGTCGTTGCTTGATTGGTCGTGGAAACTGTGGAAACCTTAGTGTTCCTGATATTATCATTTTGTTCCATGGTTTATACCGCGATAACACTGTTAGTATGGGTGGAATTATTGCCAAATGGTTAGGTCTGAACTGTACCAAAGGCCCCATCTTTGGAGGTATTTATGCTTCGCGCCTAGCTGCACATTTTAACATACCTATTAGGCTTTATGAGAAAGAAGAAAAATTGCTGCCCAGTGCTTATTTAGATTATAAGAGTATGTTAGCGCATGATCTCATTGTTAAAGGCAAGGAAGGAGAGATTAAATATAAACTGTATTTTAATAAACATCACCCTGAGACTATTACCCTGCCTGCTCCTTCCTTGTTTATTTTTGAAGGACCATATCTTGTTACATGAGCTGCCGTTCAATCCTACCGCAATCCTGCACCAGCCCCGGAACTGGTGCCACAAGATGAGCCTCCACGACAGTTTGTTTATTCTTGGGATCCGGAGATGGCTGTCAGCCAATGGCAGTCAGAGTCTTCTTCATCACAGTACGACCCCAGCTACACCTACGGATATCCGCTAGGCCATCCCTGGCAATAAAACCAACTTAGGCCAAAAGCCTAAGCTTGGGGGAGTACGTATTTCTCACTGACATTACATTTATGTTCACACACACTCATTGCTAGATGTCTGTGCTCATACTTTTTCACTGTAATATCCATGCTAGTTTATTTTCTTTTTCCTGCTTTCTTCTTGTGTGTTTGTTAAACCTTAAAAAAATTAGTAGTAGTTCACTTTTCTTATTGTAGTAATAATTAAAAGAAAACCCAATAATATTTCCCGTTCTTCTTTTGCTTGTTGGGAGCTTTCCCGTGTAAATAGTTTTTATTTCTTTTCTTTTCTTTGGGGGTCGATAGGAGAAGACCAAAATTAAATTGTTGAAGTGTCTCTTATATGCATTATTGTTGATTTAACCAAGAGCCCATATTGCCTTGTCTTCTCCTGTTTATTGAATGCTCGCAGATTCCAGCTTAGTCCAATGCACGTGCACTCTTATTATTATTCACCCCGTTCGGTCGTGCATGTGAAAGGCAATTATGATGATATATGATGGACTTACTGAGATGAGAAAAGCTGGTATGAACTTGACCTCTCTTGTTTTTGTAAATATGATGAGTTCGTCATTCCTGATTCAGCTTATTATGAATAAACATGTTTGATATGACAATTAGAGATCATAGTTGCTCGTGCCATGCTTGATTAGCTATGAGTTATAATGGTTTACCTTGCGTGCCAACATGCTATCAAAATGGTTGTGATGTGGTATGATGGGGTGGTATCCTCCTTTGAATGATTTAAGTGACTTGACTTGGCACATGTTCACGCGTGTAGTTGGAACAAATTAACATAGCCTTCACGATATTTATGTTCATGGTGGATTATATCCTACTCATGCTTGCATCCAATGTTTATTAATTTTAATGCATGTTCATGGCTGTTGTCACTCTCTAGTTGGTCGCTTCCCAGTCTTTTGCTAGCCTTCACTTGTACTAAGCGGGAATACTACTTGTGCATCCAATCCTTTAAACCCCAAAGTTATTCCATATGAGTCCACTATACCTTCCTATATGCGGTGTCTACCTGTCGTTCCAAGTAAATTTGTATGTGCCAAACTCTAAACCTTCAAATAAACATTCTGTTTTGTATGCTCGAATAGCTCATGTATCAACTAGGGTTGCCCTTATCTTCCATGTTAGGCAGGTTATTCTCAAGAGGAGTGGACTCCTCTCCTCATTCACGAGAAAATGGCTGGTCACCGGGATGCCCAGTCCCATGCTTTATGCAAACTAAATCAAAATAATTGCAAACAAAACTCCCCCTGGGACCCGTTGATTGTTGGAGGCACTCGTTGTTTCGAGCAAGCCATGGATTGATGCTTGTGGAGGAGGGGGGGTATAAACTTTACCATTCTGTTTGGGAACCGCCTATAATGTGTGTAGCATGGAAGATATCGCCATCTCTTAGTTGCTATGTTGACAACGAAAGTATACCGCTCAAAATATTATTTATCTCTATTTCAAAACCGAGCTCTGGCACCTCTACAAATCCCTGCTTCCCTCTACGAAGGGCCTATCTATTTACTTTTATGTTGAGTCATCACCCTCTTATTAAAAAGCACTAGCTGGAGAGCACAGCTATCATTTGCATTCATTACTGTTAATTTATATTGGGTATGACTATGACTGGATCTCTTTCACCATGAATTACAATGTTTAGTCAGTCCTTGATCTTTAAAGGTGCTCTGCATTTATATTTTACGGTTTCAGAAAGGGCTGGTGAGATACCACCTTGTTATATTATATCATGATTATTTTGAGAAAGTGTTGTCATCCGAGATTTATTAATATCGCTCGCTAGCTGATTATGTTATTGATATGAGTAAACATGAGACCTAGGAGTTATTGCAAATGTGGTTAGTTATGATCTTTGCTGAAAACCTGAATGCTGGCTTTACATATTTACAACAACAAGAGCAAACAGAGTTTGTAAATGTTTTCTTTATCTCTTTCAGTTTGTCAACTGAATTGCTTGAGGACAAGCAAGGGTTTAAGCTTGGGGGAGTTGATACGTCTCCGTCGTATCTACTTTTCCAAACACTTTTGCCCTTGTTTTGGACTCTAACTTGTATGATTTGAATGGAACCAACCTGGACTGACGCCGTTTTCAGTAGAATTGCCATGATGTTGTTTTATGTGCAGAAAACAAAAGTTCTCGGAATGACCTGAAACTCCACAGATTATCTTATAAAAAATAATAAAAAATCCACGCCAAAGATGAAGACCAGGGGGCCCACACCCTGTCCACGAGGGTGGGGGGCGCGACCCCCCTAGGGCGCGCCCCCCTACCTCGTGGGCCCCCTGGAGACCTTCCGACGCCAACTCCAACTCTATATATTTGCTTTCGGGGAGAAAAAAATCAAGGAGAAGAAATCATCGTGTTTTATGATACGGAGCTGCCGCCAAGCCCTAAAACCTCTCGGGAAGGCTGAACTGGAGTCCGTTCGGGGCTCCGGAGAGGGGGATTCATCGCCGTCGTCATCCTCAACCATCCTCCATCACCAATTTCATGATGCTCACCGCTGTGCGTGAGTAATTCCATCGTAGGCTTGCTGGACGGTGATGGGTTGGATGAGATCTACCATGTAATTGAGTTAGTTTTGTTAGGGTTTGATCCCTAGTATCCACTATGTTCTGAGATTGATGTTGCTATGACTTTGCTATGCTTAAAGCTTGTCACTAGGGCTCGAGTGCCATGATTTCAGATCTGAACCTATTATGTTTTCATGAATATATGTGAGTTCTTGATCCTATCTTGCAAGTCTATAGTCACCTACTATGTGTTATGATCCGGCAACCCCGAAGTGACAATAATCGGGACCACTCCCGGTGATGACCATAGTTTGAGGAGTTCATGTATTCACTATGTGCCAATGCTTTGTTCCGGATCTCTATTAAAAGGAGGCCTTAATATCCCTTAGTTTCCATTAGGACCCCGCTGCCACGGGAGGGTAGGACAAAAGATGTCATGCAAGTTATTTTCCATAAGCACGTATGACTATATTCGGAATACATGCCTACATTACATTGATGAATTGGAGCTAGTTCTGTCACCCTATGTTATGATCATACATGATGAACCGTGATCCCAAGATAATTATCCATCACCATTCCAATGCCTACGAGTTTTCCATCTACTGGTTTACGCTTATTTACTTTCCCGTTGCTACTATTACAATCACTACAAAACACCAAAAATATTACTTTTGCTTTCATTACTCTTTTGTTACCGTTACCACTACTATCATATTACTTTGCTACTAAATACCTTGCTGCAGATATTAAGTTATGCAGGTGTGGCTGAATTGACAACTCAGTTGCTAATACTTGAGACTTTTCTTTGGCTCCCGTTGTGTCGAATCAATAAATTTGGGTTGAATACTCTACCCTTGAAAGCTGTTGCGATCTCCTACACTTGTGGGTTATCAAGGTGCGTGGGCACTCGAACCTCGCAATATCCCAAATAAATGGAGACTTCGACGCCAAGGATCCAAAAATGGCGGCATATCGCAATGTCGTTCTCAAAATGTCAGCTCAGTTCGAGGGACTTGAATTCCACCATGTGGCTCAGGAAAACAATCAGGCGGCGGATATCCTGGCCCGCATCGGCGCTAAGCGCGACACTATCCCACCTAACATCTTCTTGGAAAGGCTGCTTAAGCAATCCGTGGTATGGGAAGGGGACACCGATAACAATAGTCCAGACCCGGCCACAACACCAGATACCGAACACTCTGACATCATCGGAGGCTCTACCATCGAAATAACACCTTCAGCCCACGTGATAATGTTCGTCATCACCCCATGGACAGAACCATTCCTGACCTATCTAACTAGGCAGGAATTACTCGAGGACCAAAATGAGGCACGCTACATAGTGCGGCGATCCAAAGCCTACAAGGTCCACGAGGGAGAGCTTTAAAAGAAAAGCACTACCGGAGTCCTTCAAAGGTGCATCTCCGAAGAGGAGGGGCGGAAGCTTTTGGCAGAAATCCATGCTAGACTCGGCGGCCATCATGCTGCAGCCCGGGCCCTTGTAAGCAAGGCCTTCCGTACAGGTCTCTATTGGCTGACGGCCCGGGCAGATGCACAGGATCTGGTCCAATGTTGCGTCGGTTGCCAGCTGTTTGCAAACCAAAGCCATATGCCGCCTACCGCTCTCCAAACAATCCCCATTACTTGGCCCTTTGCGGTCTGGGGCCTTGATATGGTTGGACCCCTCAAAGCGGGAACCCATAAGAAAAAATACTTACTGGTCATGGTAGATAAATTCACCAAATGGATAGAAGCCAAACCCGTTAAAATGGCTGAATCCGGACTGGTGATAGACTTCATATCGGGAGTTGTACACCGTTATGGCGTCCCCCACAACATCATCACTGACAATGGCACGAACTTTACAGCCGACGAGGTAAAACTTTGGTGCAGCAACATGGGCATCAAGCTCGATTATGCTTCTGTCTATCACCCGCAAACTAACGGTCAAGTCGAGCAAGCAAATGGTCTTATCATGAGCGGCATCAAACCCAGATTAGTGCGGTCCTTAAAGGAGTCTAACACGCACTGGGTAGAGGAGCTCGACTCCGTACTATGGGGGCTGCGGACCACGTCGAATCGGACTACCGGATACACACCATTTTTTATTGTGTACGGCGCAGAGGCGGTTCTGCCCTGCGACATAATTCATGACTCACCTCGAGTGCGCATGTATGAAGAAAAAGAGGTCGAGCTCAATCGGCAGGACAGTTTGGATGCCCTGGAGGAGGAGCGTGATGTGGCAAAAGCCCGTTCCGCATTCTATCAGCAACAGGCTCGAAGGTACCAAAGTAGAGAATTACGGGCCAAAACTTATAACGTTGGCGAACTAGTTCTACGCCTGCCGGAGAAGAAAAAGAACAAGCTTAAGCCCAAATGGGAAGGTCCCTTCATTATTGACCAAGTTCTGACCGGCGGAGCGTACCATCTGCGGGATGCATCGGACAATCGACTCGAGGCAAACCCATGGAACGCAACCAGACTCCAAATATTTTACGCCTAGTGCCGGACTCTATGTTCGTCTCCTTACCCCTGTCCATTTTTCGCATATACCTTATCTGTCTTTTCTCTCTTTCTTTCTTCTTTTTCCCTTCTCCTCAAGGCCTTAAAAGACCAACTTGTGTCTTGATTACACAATATTAGCGCGCTAACCGCGCTCATTATAGCTGGGGGCTTCTTATACAGAAGCTTAATATAACGACTTTTCTGGGCTTCATGCCCCGCACAAGTGTTGTTCTTCCGCATGTACCTTTTTTCGCCATTATATGCATCGATATGACTTAAGTTTTGGGCAAGCTGGGTTTCCTGGCTCTTGTATTTATGCCCTACGTTCCCTTTAATTCGTCTAGGGCATAAGGGGAGCACCTCTGCGATTGTTACTGCCGAGTCAGCCGGATGTGTACCTCAGACTGGGTGAAGCCGAAAGCTAGCGTTCTTAAGGGAATATTCGGTCGGTGAACAAAAGATGACTTTTAGTTATTTTGATACATGCCCCCAGACATTTTTTGCCTGCGTCTTTTTTCACAGTTCGGACATGCACATTAGGGCATGCGTACCCAGGGAAAGGAACCCTTAACGGAACTATTCTCCCTGGAAGATGTTTCTTACTATCCATGTAATATAACATAGCTAGTTGGGTACTTGTCTGTTCAAGCACTTGTGACCCCTATGCCTGGTATCCACGCATACCCTGGTTTTTACATAGCTAAGCGGGTATTCGGATACACTCCGGACTATAAGGTCCGGAGGTCGAAGCGAAAAGGTTCGCCATGACAAATGATTTACAATCCGGCTAGGGACATTATATATGTCATTTAAAGTACACAGTCACTTCGACTGACTGAATTCTTCTTCTATCCCATCCAACAGGCTGTCTAGCCTACAATCCTATTGGGAGTACTTTGCGGTTAATTCTACTTGGTCATACACCAAACTGACGGGGATCTCTTTCCCATCAGGCCCCACAGGTCCGACCTCGGCCATGTGGTTTGGGTCAGCCTTGGTATATCACGTCTTCACCATGGCCCAGGCCTCCCGTGCACCTTGTCGGCAGGCCGATATTTTCCATAATTGGAAGCGCCGCCGCGCTCCCTTGAGCTTTTCTATAAGCTCCCCCATGCCTCCGAGTGGGGAGATGGATGGCCACAAGGCTTGGGCAATACTCTACATCACCTGCCGAACTTGTACGTGATGTTGTGAGAGCTCCGGTAGAAGATCACCCGCAGAACCGGGCATCTCATCCGCGGGACGGCCCGTCAGCATACCTGCAGATATAACTCCATTAGTCGGCTTCTTTGCCGAACTCTTTCAAAGGTTCATTCAAGCACTTACGAAATATGCCACGTCGAAGCCACTTATTCTCCTTCACTGAGTCAGCTAGCTGGGCCCGAACATCTTTCAGTTCCACGTCCAGCTGAATATTGGCGTCCTGGAGATCATTTTTCTCCTGCCTGACCCGTGCAAGCACTCGCTCGCCAGCATCTAGCTGTCGATTAGTACGTTACGCATTCCCCGGCGTGGCCTCCGGATTCACTCCGGAGTCATCTACAATATCTATTGTTAGATTTTCATGCATGCCGCATACTATATGGTACCTGTCATTCTTTGCAATAGAAACAAGTGTTACCAGAGGGGGCCTTCTCGGACTCCTTCAATGCGGCAATTGCGGCCTGTAGCTGGGCCTTGCACTCTTCTAGCTCTTGCGACAACTGGGTATTCTTCTCTGTAAGAACCTGCAGAAATAATGATCCTTAAATCAGTTGTGTCAACTGTTTCAAGTCTCAGGGGGTACTGATATATATAATCATCAAATTTTCTTACCCGTATATCCTTTACAAACTGGTCCATGGCTCTGGCAAGACCATTTTGAGCGGCACAGATGTACGCGTCTCCCGAGTTGAAGGCATCAAACGCCTCTTGGGAGAAACAAGCGTCACGGAGTACGGCCCGGCGACGCCTGTGATTCATGGCGCTCTCCACTTCGGAATTTGTAGCGGATATTTTATCCGCATCCTCTGCAGGAGGAGCATCCGTGTGCCCCATGTTAGTTTCCGCCTCTGTGTCGGGCCCTGGAGCCCGACTGGTGGAGGCATGATCGGCAAACCTCTCCGGATATAGTCCGGCGGGTGTTTTTCCTTCTAGGAAACATGGGTGTTATTATGTTTTAAAAAGACGACAGCCACGGAGCGAGGTTTTGTATCATACCTCTGCGCCGGCGTCTCAGTCCGGACCGCCTTCCTTTTTAGCCTACCCGGCTCTGGTGCCCCTTCTTGGCGAGTCACTGCGGGTTCGGCATGGCATCCCGAGGGCCTTCCCTGTAAAACACCATACTTGTACGGTAGGTGAAGTGCATAAAACGGGATCCTTCTTGGAAGTTGGGACTCTAGTTTACTTACGTGCGATGCGGGTAGTAGCCCAGGATAGTCCGCTATAATAGACACCATGGTATCATCACAGCTTAATTGATAGAATATCCTATCGATCAGCTCCACGAATATGTCCGGATCCTCTTCAAGTCTGGGATCGAGGGCCCGGTCAGGGTCCTCCGGTTGTGGAGTGTGACGCCCGGATAATTAAGCTACAGTAATTCCCTGCTAATGATGCCACGTCACCTCAGTTACTGTTGATAACCTCGCGATGATTCGAAACCATTTCAAAATTCAAATTCAAATTATTGTCAACAATAAAAGTTTTCAAAAGTTAAAACAAAAATATTGAGGAGGTGCCATAATTTGCATATGTAAATATGGTGCAACAAACACATTTTTATAAAATGCCTAGATATTTTATAGTGGATGGAAACAACAAAAAAATTAAAGAAAATAAATAAAAGAAAGAAAATACAAAAAAGAAAAACAAACTAACAAAAAAAACAACAAAAGGGGAAACACCCCTCCCACTGGGCTCAGGCCCAGCAGGCCACCGGACCAACCACCCCACTCCCTTATCCTCTCCCCCACTCCCCCGAAACCTAGCCCTACCGTACACCACCCACTTCCCCCCGATCCCCTCCTGGATCGGGATCGAGCCCAACCGCCCCGACGCTGCATCGTCATCGGCGTCGCTCGTCGCCACCCCCCTGCCCGCCGCCCTTGGACCGCCATCGCGCCCCCCCGTCCTTCTCTGGACTCCGCCGCCCCGGCGACGCCAGGCACTCGCTGGACCTCGTCGGCACCGCCCCTTTGTTTCTCCCTCGCCGGATCTCACGCCTCCCCGACACCGCGAAGCCGCCCGCTCGCGGAGCGCTCCCACGCTGTCCTGCCTCCCCGCAGTCCTCTACGTCGTCGCCTCGTCCCCGTAACCCACCTCGAGCACCACTGCCCCGTGCCCTACGAATCCCGATGAGGCCACGGCCTCGTCATCCTCCTTTCCCGCCTCTGCTCGCCCACAGACCCGCCTGTGCCGTCCGTGGCTCGTGCGTTGCCGCCCCCTGCTTTCCCCTCGACGCGCTCACCGCGGCTCCCGCACCGGCCCTCGCCGTCCCGCCGTTTGCCCGTGTCGCACCTTCGCTCCCCGCCCAGGCGCCACCCCGATGGGGCCTCGCCGCTGCCGCCCCAGGCGGCCGGCCTTGCCGTGACCATGGCCGGTGTCCCCTGGTCGATCTGGGCATATGCCCAATCGGGCCGGGTGCCTGCGCCCGTAACCCGCGCGCCCGCATACCAGTGGTGCCCAAACCGCTGTGGCCCTCTGGGCCACTGACAAGGGGGCCCCGCCCCAGAACGTTTTATTAAAAAAGAATTAATAATAATAATAATAAATAAATCAATAATAATTTAATTAGTTAATCAATTCAAGAATTAATTATCTTATTTAATTTTGATAGCTAAACTAATTAATCATGATTAGTTAGACTAGTCAATGACGAACAGGACCCACACGTCAGGTTGACCAGTCAATCCTTGTTGACTGCTGACTTCATAAATCCAATTTCGAATAAATTTAAATAATTAATTAAATTCCAGAAATTAATAAATTCTTTTGAAAATCATACCTTTTAATCCGTAACTCGGATGAAAAAACTTTGTACATGAAAGTTGCTTAGAACGATGAGACGAATACAGATACGCAGCCCGTTCTTCCGCCAGGCGTCCCTAGCATAGTGAACCTGCAACATTTCACCTCTGGTTCATCTGACAAAAAACACGAAACACTGGGGATACTTTCTCGGATGTTTTCCCCCGAAACACTGGGGATACTTTCTCGGATGTTTTCCCCCTTCGCCAGTATCACCTATCCCTGCGTTAGATCACCCCTGGCACCGCGTATTGCCTTGTTATATTTTGTGATGCTTTGTTTTCTCTGTATTCATTGTTTCTTCCCCCTCTTCTCTCCGGTAGACTACGAGACCGACGTCGTTGCTGGTGCCCCGTCCGACTACGCTGTTGACGACCCCTCCTTCTTGCCAGAGCAACCAGGCAAGCCCCCCCTTGATCACCAGATATCGCCTATTCTTCACTCTACTGCTTGCATTAGAGTACGTAGTGTAGCATGTTACTGTTCGGTTACTCCTATTCTGTTGCATAGCCTGTCATTGTTGCTACAGTCATTGATACCTTACCCGCAATCCTAAATGCTTAGTATAGGATGCTACTCATTGGCCCTACATTCTTGTAAGTCTGCCTTGCTATACAATTGGGCCGTGATCACTCGGGAGGTGATCACGGGTATATACTATACATATATACATACTATACAGATGGTGACTAAAGTCGGGTTGGCTCGTTGAGTACCCGCAAGTGATTCGGATAAGGAGGCTGAAAGGACAGGTGGCTCCATCCCGGTAGAGGTGGGCCTGGGTTCCCGACGGCCCCCGACTATTACTATGTGGCGGAACGACAGGGCATGTTGAGAACACCTAGGAGAGAGGTGGGCCTGGTCCTGTTCGGCGTTCACAGATACTTAACACGCTTAACGAGATCTTGGTATTTGATTTGTGTCTGGCTATTGGCCTATACGCACTAACCAACTACGCGGGAACAGTTATGGGCACTCGGTGTCGTGGTATCAGCCGAAGCCTTCGTGACATCAGCGACTGAGCGGCGCGCGCCGGTTTGGAACGTAAGCCTGCTCTTTTATTAAGGGGTTAGTTACGCTTTTGGCCGCCCTACGCAGCGTGTGGTGTGCTAAGGCAATGGGCCTGCACTGCGGCGCTTAGGTTTAGACCGCGTCTTGACCTCTCTGCTGGCCTAGGTGGGGCTGCGACGTGTTGATCTTCCGAGGCCGCATGACCCAGAAAGTGTGTCCTACCAAATGGGATCAAGCGTGTTGGGTTATGTGGTGCACCCTACAGGAAGTTAATCTATTCAATAGCCGTGATCTTCTGTAATGTGGATGACTTGAGTTGTACCTTGACCTAATGACAACTAGAACCGGATACTTAATAAAACACACCTTTCCAAGTGCCAGATACAACCCGGTGATCGCTCTCTAATAGGGCGACGAGGAGGGGATCGCCGGGTAGGATTATGCTATGTGATGCTACTTGGAGGACTTTAGTCTACTCTCTTCTACATGCTGCAAGACGGAGGCTTTGGATGAGTAGTGTAGATCCTTGCTTGCGAGTACTTTGGATGAGTACTCACAGTTGCTTTTCTCCCTCTTTTCCCCTTTCCTTCTACGGTTTGTCGCAACCAGATGTCGGAGCCTTGGAGCGACGCCACCGTCGATTTATTTATTCCTACTACATTGGAGGTGCCTACTACTACGCGGCAACCCACGACGACGACGAGTAGTTTAGGAGGATCCTGTGCAGAGGCCTGTGCCTCTTTCGATCAAGATCCCAGGGCCAGGCCGGCCTTCTTATGGCATACTTGTTTAACTAATGTCTGTACTCAGATATTGTTGCTTCCGCTGACTCGTCTATGATCGAGCACTTGTATTCAAGCCCTCTGGCTTGTATTATGATGCTTGTATGACTTATTTTATTTCTAGAGTTGTGTTGTGATATCTTCCCGTGAGCCCTGATCTTGATCATACACGTTTGCGTGTATGATTAGTGTACGATTGAATCGGGGGCGTCACATGGAGGCGGGCTGTTGACCTCCCTTACAGCCTTTCGCAGTTCCTGCCGTGAAACGGCAAGGTAAATACATATGATGACGCATGCGGGAAGGATGGGAGTAAAGAGTGGCAACTCACCCAACTTGGAGGGTTGTACATAGAGAATCCATCCCGTGGCTTAATGCGGATGAACTCCTCTTCCTCTCCCTTGTAAAAATCGTACATAATTTTTACTAGAGCAGCAACACTACAAGAAATATGTCAACTTATGACCTTCTGTCAGTGACCCTCGAAGAATTGGTCATAAATCTATGACCATTTTAGACCAATTGGTCAAAAGTCGTTCAGGGGGCTCCAAACCTCGAACCATTGCACCATTTTGGTCGAAGGTCGAATTTCCTTACACCTAAATGGTCACAAAGCAAATAGTGCTAGTCCACGCCTTATTTCTAGTTGTTAACGACCAATATAGATGGTCATAGCCTTGTAAATTGTGGTGGGTTGCTATGACTAGGCGCCACCTCATCGGCTTTGCCTATGTGGCATGTCAATGTGGCAAGTTTTGCCCTAGGTTGTGAAGCAACCTATATTTCTGTATTCCCAAAATTCCCAAAAAATCTCATAAATTCTTTGGGTCATATCTTCGTCAAATATGTAAAACCTTCCTTGCCTAGTTCAAAAATAATTCAAAAATATTCATTTTCCTATTCTGCTCATAGTAACAGCCAGAAGGAAGTACCACTTTGGCATGTCCAAATAGTATCTATTTTCTACAGTGCTTTCCTATGCCCAAATAACCATCCTCCACCAAATGCCAGCTCAATCCATTCATTATTTTCAGCCAAGCTTCAACATTCAGATTTATGTCCAAAGGTGGTGGTTTGCAAAGCAAGTACCAGCTAGGCTCCTCCTTTTGAGCTGAAAATTTGTGAAGACAGTCTTCTTAGTAACTGATCATCCTCACCAAAACTCACGCCCATTAGCCATGTACATTTCTGCACCGCTAATCAAACACTTGGTCGCTAATTCATGTTTGAGCACCGATCGGTATCCTCGTGAGAATCTTATGTTGTAATTTTCTTCCTAGCACCTACATGGGGAGTACCCAACCCACTAGACATGACTAGGCCACCCAGAACACATGGCAACGCCACAGCCACGCGGTGACCACATCGATGGGCATGCGAGCCACGCGCTCTAGAGTTCGGCCCTCGGCCACTGTCCAAACCTCGATGTCTCTCCATCAAACCATGTATTTCTGATTAAATAGATACTTATTTACCTAGAAATGATTTTTGAAAAAATAAAGAGCAAACTATGATGCAGCTGCAGCTCAAATTTGACCCGCTCAAATTTAATCCATGGAAATTTGTCTTTTTCACGAGAGGTGGATCAAAAAAATTTACACCCAACCATTTTGTCAATTGTGCATTAAATATGGCCTAGTATTTTATAAAAATGATTTGGTCCAATTTTGCAACAATAATTTGGTAGTTCCTTCACAAAAAACCTCCTTTCGCACTCAAAAATGGAAAATGGTTTTTTCGTCCAACTAAAATGAAAACTTCCTTAGGCAACATTGTTTGCCATTCCAATATGCACCCTTGTGCACAATATGAGATCATTTGAACAAACTATGCCATTAATGTGGCCATAAGATTGATCATTTGGCTTGAAAGCCATTGATCTCCACACATGATAGCTCGCTTCGAGAACACTTTTTAAAATAATTACCAGACATAAGTTTATTATTTTTCCTGGAAACTTGGTCACATATAATGACACAATGCGAAGGTTTTCCAATTTTTGATTTTTTTGAATTTTTATGCCTGTTTCAAAATGCGGTCAAAACAATGGGCTTGACCGCCCTAGCTAGTGGTTGAATCTTGGAATTTTTTGGTGTTTATATGATTAAATAGATACCTATGTACCTAGAAATGATTTTTGGAAAAATAAAGAGCAAACTTTGAGGTAGTGCAGCTCAGATTTGACCGCTTCCATCCTAATCGGCGACAATTTGTCTTTTTCACGAGAGGTGGATCAAAACTTTTTCACCCAACAATTTTGTCAATTGTGCATTATATATGGCCTAGTATTTTAGAAAAATGATTTGGTCCATTTGTGCAACAATTATTTGGTAGTTCCTTCACAAATAAACCTCCTTTCGGCACTCAAAAATGAAAAATGGTTTTTTCGTCCAAAGAAAATGAAAACTTCCTTAGGCAACATTGTTTGCCATTCTAATATGCACCCTTGTGCACAATATGAGATCATTTGAACAAACTATGCCATGAATGTGGCCATAAATTGATCATTTGGCTTGAAAACCATTGATCTCACCACTTGATAGCTCGCTTCGAGAACACTTTTTAAAATAATTGCCGTACATAAGTTTATTATTTTTCCTGGAAAATTGGTCACATATAATGACACAATGCGAAGGTTTTCCGATTTTTGATTTTTTGAATTTTTATGCCTGTTTCAAAATGCGGTCAAAACGGCGGGCTCGACTGCCCTAGCTAGTGGTTGAATCTTGGAATATTTTTGGTGTTTCTATGATTAAATAGGTACTTATGTACCTAGAAATGATTTTTGGAAAAAATAAAGAGCAAACTATGAGGCAGCTATAGTTCAAATTTGACCCGTTTCCAACTGAATCGACGGGAATTTGTCTTTTTCATGAGAGGTGGATCAAAACTTTTTACACCCAACCATTTGGTCAACTGTGGTTTAAATATGTCCTAGTATTTTAGAAAATTGATTTGGTACAATTTTGCAACAATTTTTTGGTAGGCCCTTCACGAAAAAACCTCATTTCGCACTCAAAAATGGAAATTTGTTTTTCGTCCAAAGAAAATGAAAAATTCCTTAGGAAACATTGTTTGCCATTCCAAGATGCACCCTAGACACTTTGTCAAAACATTTCTTTAATTCTTTATGCCAATTTCAAAACGCGTTAAAACCATGGGCATAACTGTCAGAGTCATGGGTGGAATCTTACAAAACTCATAGTGTTCTGTGATGAAATATATACATGTGTACCTACAAATGTTTTTTGGAAAAAACAATGAGCAAACTATGAAGTTGTTGTAGTTTAAATTTGACCCGGTTCCTCCTGATTTGGTACAAGTTGGTTTAAATGGCCAAAAAAGGCTAGAACGATCGGAAATGCATACAAATTGGTTATCATCCATAAAATGTGGTATAAACTGAGTGAAAATTTTAGTGGTTCCATTTTGCAAAATATTATTGATAGTTGCTTCATAAACCCCTTTATTTCTAGCACTTAGGGACTATATTTTAAATTACACCCTAATCTCCAACCAATCAGACATCTCCCGGATCACCCTACCTTAGGCGATCTGAACCGTCCGATCGTCCCGGATCCAATGGCACACTCGACCCCTCACCGTCTCACCCAACTAACCCTAACACAACCCGCACCACTCGTCCTCTCGTCCCCCTCTCTCCACGCACTACGCCCGCCGCCCTCTCCCTTCCTCAGATCTCGATCCGCCATCGCCCTAAACCCACCCCCGTCGATGACCCTCACCGTGAGACGTGGTGCTATGGCGCCGACCTGAAGCGGTACTCTAGCGACCGCCGCGCCTCCTAGATCCTATTCCACGGCGGCTCGTAACACGGCCGTGTCGCCGTCAGCCGACATGCTTTTCCTCCTCCCGGTCGTGGTTAGACGATGGTCCAGGCACGCGCCTCCTCGGCCACAAGGCTCAGAGACGCGAATTGGCTCAAGACGGCGGATTTAAATCTCGCCTCCGCGGCTCCAAGGCTCGGCACTCGGCGAGGGGACGCGTGAGGAGGACGAGGATGGGGTGCTGTTCGATCGCTTCACAGGGCGGCGACGAGCCACAGCCCCAGCCAGCAGCGCCCAGCTCGCCTCTTCCTCCGTCATCCCCATCCCCAAGGTACTTTCCTCTCCCCACATCGCCACATGAAACCCGTCTTGTTCCCGGCACAGATCCGCTTAGCTGGGTGTGTAAATTTCGCCGTGATTGGTTATTTTGTTTGTTTTTGATTCCGGTCTATGCCGATCAAGTTGGCGGCTAGAGGAGGGCGCCATCCAGAACGCTACTTGCCGGCCGTGTTCTGCGCCAAGGTCCGTGATTTCCTTCCAATTTTGTGTTTCTCCTTCTCCAGCCGAGGTTCTGATTTGATTTTGTGCCATCGGTGAAGACGAGGGATCGCAGGCCACGAGCTCGGGGTCGGACTGGGACGCGGGGGGCAAGAGGGTGGATCCGGAGCTCATGCACGAGGAGGTATGCCGATCGGTTCTGCGAATCTAGGCCCGATTCAGATCTGCTTCCTTGCTAGTCTATTCTGAGCTGTATCTTGCCACTTGAGACCTAAATTTTGTCTCACTAGTGACGATGTGCATCAGTTTCAGCATTTTCAAGACACAAAGAGGGATTATGTCTTTATATGCATGATGAGTTGATTATTGTGGCGTTAGCGCTGTCCTGATTCACACTCGCGCTAACCGCCTAAAAATGCAGCATTGCACCATTTTCAGTTTGTTTGATGCCAAAACAGAACCATTGTTGAATGAAATGCTTGTTTGATGTCACCATTGTTGCTATATTCTTTCTAGTGCTCGATTCTTAATAATCTGAATTCAGCCCAATGAGATTATAAATGTGGCGCCCTGCTATGCATTCTTTATTGTGCTCTCATGATACGAGGTGGAACAAGAGAAAGAGATTTTACTGTTTAACTCTTTGTAGCAGTTTCTAAATGTCATATCTTCCTCAATGCAAAGGCGCAAAGAAGTTAACGGGTTGAAGACTCGTGATTATCCGCCGCTCCAAGCGCCGGGCCGTTCCTCTTATCGGGAATGCTTGCTTATGCTATTTAGTTTTGTTTGTTGAATTAATCATAAATGGTTGAATTTTTTGTAATTCAAAGCTGCTGAATGATGTAGTTAGTTTTGTTTTATCGCTGCATTAGAATTACAGCAATCGTCCTAGTCTTGTTTTGTTGTAGACATGGCATTGTTAGAACTTCGGATGCAGATTTTCATCAACTGTTTCTGTGATTTTCCACAAGAAAATGTATATGCATCACTTATTCTATTTTAAACTTCATCATGGTCTGGTCTGTTTCTATTCTCCTGGCTTGATTCTGTTGACACTAGCATGCTCTGTTTGTTTTGGAGCCCAACCATGGACTGTATGTACTAAGCTAGCTCAAGCACACACACAACCAACTTGATTTGCCTCGCTCTCATCGTTACATTATATTACTTGGTTATCAGAATGCGCTACCGCTCACATTACATTTCATCAATTACCGTAAATTTAGTTGCATGTCCAACACAACCACGTAAAGAAACACTAGCAGACTACCGCCTATGCTTGATTTCTGCATAAACATGTTATCTGAAATTCGTAATGATGTTAACTAATGTGAGTTTGTGCACTTGATGTTTTATACTTGGAAGACAAATGAACTTGTTTTGGTTATATCTCTCCTCGTTAATTATGGGCAATTTCCTTCTTGCAAATTATATATGTTCTGCTTTTGATCTATCTCTCTTCCCCGTAATAAAAGTATGTGCATTGGTTGATATTTAGTATTCAGATGTCTAGTTCACGATGATGGTCACTTGCGGCAGAGGCACCGATATTTTGGTGTCTAGATATTCGTCGCCGATAACTAAGCATTCAGTTTTCCTCCCGGATCTCTTTGCCTCGAACCATGATACCATGACCGCTGTTTTTCAAAGTCAGCCCCCTCGACCGATTTGTGTGATTTGACCCCACAAAGAAAGCCAAGGACTCAAGGTAAGGTTTAGCTACCGCCAGACTCCAAGCCTCACCTGTAAAGCCCGATAAATTTGTGTGATGATTCTGTTTCAAACAGTTGCCATAATGCCTGCTCTCGTGAGTAGGCGCAATGAAATACTATGTCGAACTCACTTGCATGCAATGTCGATGATGTTAGATTGTGCTTTCATGATCGTGTTCATTTATTATGTCTGCTTGAAATACAAGTCCCATGAAATATGTCTGAACTCACTACATGCAATGCTGATGATGTTCAATGTGCTTTGATGACTGTCTTCATTTATTATGTCTGCTTGTATATACTACATGTCGTTGTTGTTGTTTATCAAACCAAATAAATTATCTACATGAAATAGAGCTTAAAATTTGTGATGAAGATCACCATACTAGTATGAGGTGCCTTTTGCATTTCTCTGCTTGTGCCGCTATTACTATGGCATGCATTGTCTGTGTTTAAATTTTGTTTGTCGCTTGCATCACTAAGGATTTTTGGTACCTTTTTATGTCTTGTGTACTAGCGCTAAAATCTTACAAAGAAAATACATCTTTCTTTTGAATAACAATATATGAGATTAGCAAGAAATTATATGGTTTTAATTTTGGCGCTGACCTTGTTTGTATGTGTGATATACATTAATGTATGCTGTTATTATTTTTATTATTTTATACATTAATGTATGCTGTTATTATTTGCATGTGTGATGCTTTCACTGTTTTACTGCTTTCCTCCTCGATTGATCTATTCATGTAATGTTCTGTTCTTGTAGGAAGGCAAGTTGTCGCTTTGGAGAACTTGCCCATCGAAGGAGCAATGAAGACATTGTTAGGACAAGATTAGATGTGCTCCTACGTGTTGAACAATGTTATTTAGTATGAGATAAGGCAAATTATGTAGACATTGTTAGGACATTGTTAGGACAAGTACCAGGATGTACCAAATCTGCGTGTTGAACAATTCTGTGTAATGAAATTTTGTATTCCACAATGTACATGTTGCTTTAATGCCGATTGTGAAAATTACTCAATTGCCATGATAGTACTTGGGCCCGAATAGGCCATGACCCGTAAATAAACGTGGCACAAATGTGGTCTGGGTGAAAAGGCCATGGCCAAACAATATTTTCTAGAAGGAAAAACTAATAAGAAATGCATTATAAGAGGCCATGGCCCGTAAATAAAAGGCTAAAATGTGGGCTTGGCCCATGTAGTCAACTAAATTAATAGGGAAAATATATACAGTAAAAAGGCCGAATTGTTGGGCTCGGCCCATGTAGAAAATTGAATTGGACCGGGCTGAATCTTGTGCCACATCAGCTTGCCACGCTGGATGCCTACGTAGCCTGGGGAGGTTGCTAGTGACCAAAATTTTGGTCAAAGAACCAACGACCTTTTACATATCACAGAGAAGGTCGCTATAGTCAGTTTATGACGGCCAGCTTTTGACCTTCTATTTTTGGTCACAAAAAGGTCACAAATTGAAAACTATGACCTTTCAGTGACCAATAGTGGAGGTCATAAGTTGACATATTTCTTGTAGTGCAACTGAGTCTGGTCCCTTACGCCCGCAACGAGTGGCATCATCTTTCCCGTTGAAGTGCCACATGGGGTGGCCTCGATATTGAAGTGGCTGCAACCCCCGCATTATGCATATTGACATAACCTCGGTTATTGTCAGTCCTGATTGAGCCAGTACCATTATCCGGCCCATCAGGTAAAGGACTTCTACGTTATCTTCCTCCCGAGGGCTCCGTGGGCGCCAGCTTCGGTGTTTCTGTAGGGGAACGTAGTAATTTCAAAAAATTTCCTACGCACACGCAAGATCATGGTGATGCATAGCAACGAGAGGGGAGAGTGTTGTCTACGCACCCTCGTGAGACCGAAGCGAAGCGCTGACGCAACGTAGAGGAAGTAGTCGACGCCCTCCCGGTCCAACCGATCCAAGCACCGCATTCGACACCTCCGAGTTCTTGACACGCCAGACAGCTCGATGACGCACCTCGATCTCCAATCGAGTAGAGGCTCGAGGGGAGTTCCGTCAAGACGACGGTGTGGTGACGATCTTGATGTTCTCTGTCGCAGGCTTCGCCTAAGCACCGCTACAATATGATCGAGGTGTAATATCGTGGAGGGGGCACCGCACACGGCTAAGGAACGATCAATGATCAACTTGTGTGTCCTAGGGTGCCCCCCTACCCTCGTATATAAAGGAGGGAGGGAGGAGGTGGCCGGCCTCAAGGGGCGCGCCATAGGGAGGGGGAAACCTACTCCAAGTAGGTTTCCCTCTCCTTTCCTTATCTTATTTGGAGGAGGAAGGAAGGAGTACTAGTATTAGGAAGTAGTACTAGTAGTAGGAAGGAAGAGAGGGGGAAGGAGAAAGGAAGGGGGGGCGGCCCCCCTCCCCAATTCGGATTGGGCTTGGGGCGCCTCCCTTGCTCCTTCTCTCTTCCTCCTACATGGGCCCAATAAGGCCCATATACCTCCGGGGTTCCAGTAACCTCCGGAGCTCCAAACTTCTCCTAACCTTTCCGGTGTCCAAATATATCCGTCCAATATATCAATCTTTATGTCTCGACCATTTCGAGACTCCTCGTCATGTCCGTGATCATATCCGGACTCAACAACCTTCGTACATCAAAATACATAAACTCATAATATAACTGCATCGAAACCTTAAGCGTGCGGACCCTACGGTTCGAGAACAATGTAGACATGACCGAGACATGTCTCCAAATCAATAACCAATAGCGGGACCTGGATGCCCATATTGGTTCCTACATATTCTACGAAGATCTTTATCGGTCAAACCGCACAACAACATACGTTGTTCCTTTGTCATCGGTATGTTACTTGCCCGAGATTCGATCGTCGGTATCCAATACCTAGTTCAATCTCGCTACGGCAAGTCTCTTTACTCGCTCCGTAATACATCATCTCACAACTAACTCATTAGTTGAAATGCTTGCAAGGCTTAAGTGATGTGTATTACCGAGAGGGCCAAGAGATACCTCTCCGACATTCGGAGTGACAAATCCTAATCTCGAAATACGCCAACTCAACAAGTACCTTCGAGACACCAGAGAGCACCTTTATAATCACCTAGTTACGCTGTGACGCTTGGTAGCACACAAAGTGTTCCTCCGGTAAACGGGAGTTGCATAATCTCATAGTCATAGGAACATGTATAAGTCATGAAGGAAGCAATAGCAACATACTAAACGATCGTGTGCTAAGCTAACGGAATGGGTCATGTCAATTAGATCATTCAACTAATGATGTGACCTTGTTAATCAAATAACAACTCCTTGTTCATGGTTAGGAAACATAACCATCTTTGATTAACAAGCTAGTCAAGTAGAGGCATACTAGTGACACTGCTTGTCTATATATTCACACATGTATTATGTTTCCTGTTAATACAATTCTAGCATGAATAATAAACATTTATCATGATATGAGGAAATAAATAATAACTTTATTATTGCCTCTAGGGCATATTTCCTTCATCTCCCACTTGCACTAGAGTCAATAATCTAGATTACACAAGAATGATTCTAACACCCATGGAGTGTTGGTGTTGATCATGTTTTGCTCGTGGAAGAGGCTTAGTCAACGGTCTGCAACATTCAGATCCGTATGTATCTTGCAAATCTCTATGTCTCCCACCGGACTAGATCCCTGATGGAATTGAAGCGCCTCTTGATGTGCTTGGTTCTCTTGTGAAATCTGGATTCCTTCGCTAAGGCAATCGCTCAAGATTGTCACAAAAGATTTTCATTGGACCCGATGCACTAGGTATGACACCTAGATCGGATATGAACTCCTTCATCCGCACTCCTTCATTGGCTGCTTCAAGCAGCTATGTATTCCGCTTCACATGTAGATCCCTCCACGACGCTTTGCTTTGAACCGCACTAACCGACAGCTCCACCGCTTAATGTAAACACGATCCGGTTTGCGATTTAGAATCGTCCGGATCAGTGTCAAAGCTTGCATCAACGTAACCATTTACAATGAGCTCTTTGTCACCTCCATATACGAGAAGCATATCCTTAGTCCTTTTCGTATTTCAGATGTTCTTGACCGCTGTCCAAAGGATCCACTCTGGATTACTTTGGTACCTCCTGCTAGACTTATAGCAAGGCACACATCAGTCCGTACACAACATTGCATACATGATAGAGCCTATGGCTGAAGCATAGGAACACTTTTCATTTTCTCTATCTTCTGCAGTGGTCGGGCTTTGAGTCTTACTCAACTTCACACCTTGCAATCTGAGCAAGAACCCTTTCTTTGCTTGATCCATTTTGAACTTCTTCAAAACTTTGTCAAGGTATGTGCTTTGTGAAAGTCCAATTAAGCGCCTTGATCTATCTCTATAGATCTTAATGCCCAATATGTAAGCAGCTTCACCGAGGTCTTTCATTGAAAAACTTTTATTCAAGTATCCCTTTATGCTATCCAGAATTTCTATATCATTTCCAATCAATAATATGTCATCCACATATAATATTAGAAATGATACTGAGCTCCCACTCACTTTCTTGTAAATACAGCTTCTCCAAAAGTCTCAGATAAAACCAAATGCTTTGATCACACTATCAAAACGCTTATTCCAACTCCGAGAGGCTTGCACCAGTCCATAAATGGAACGTTGGAGCTTGCACACTTTGTTAGCTCCTTTGGATCGATAAAACCTTCTCGTTGCATCATATACAACTCTTCTTCCGTAAATCCATTCAGAATGCAGTTTTACATCCATTTGCCAAATTTCATAATCATAAAATGCGCAATTGCTAACATGATTCGAACAGACTTAAGCATCGCTACGGGTGAGAAGGTCTCATCGTAGTCAACCCCTTGAACTTGTCGAAAACCTTTTGCAACAAGTCGAGCTTTGTAGACGATAATATTACCGTCGTCGGTCTTCTTCTTGAAGATCCATTTATTCTCAATTGCTTGCCGACCATCGGGCAAGTCAACCAAAGTCCATACTTTGTTCTCATACATGGATCCCATCTCGATTTCATGGCTTCAAGCCATTTTGCGAATCTGGGCTCACCATCGCTTCTTCATAGTTCGTAGGTTCATCATGATCTAGTAGCATGACTTCTAGAATAGGATTACCATACCACTCAGTGCGGATCTTACTCTGCTCGACCCACGTGGTTCTCAGATAACTTGATCTCAAGTTCTATGATCATTATCATCAACTTCCTCACTAGTTGGTTTTGACGTCCACGTAAACCGGTTCTGTAATGTATTATTTTCCAACAAGGAGTAGGTACAGTTACCTCATCAAGTTCTACTTTCCTCCCACTCACTTCTTTCGAGAGAAACTCCTTCTCTAGAAAGGATCCATTCTTAGCAACGAATGTCTTGCCTTCGGATCTGTGATAGAAGGTGTACCCAACTGTCTCCTTTGGGTATCCTATGAAGACACATTTCGATTTGGGTTCGAGCTTATCGGGTTGAAGCTTTTTCACATAAGCATCGCAACCCCAAACTTTAAGAAACGACAACTTTGGTTTCTTGCCAAACCATAGTTCATAAGGTGTCGCCTCAACGGATTTCGACGGTGCCCTATTTAACGTGAATGTGGCTGTCTCTAGAGCATAACCCCAAAACGATAGCGGTAAATCTGTAAGAGACATCATAGACCGCACCATATCAAGTAAAGTACGATTCGACGCTCGACACACCATTACGTTGTGGTGTTCCGGTGGCGTGAGTTGTGAAACTATTCCACATTGTTTTAAGTGTAAACCAAACTCAGAACTCAAATATTCTCCTCCACGATCAGATCGTAGAAACTTTATTTTCTTGTTACGATGATTTTCAACTTCACTCTGAAATTCTTTGAACTTTTCAAATGTTTCAGACTTATGCTTCATTAAGTAGATATACCCATATCTGCTTAAATCATCTGTGAAGGTGAGAAAATAACGATATCCGCCACGAGCCTCAACATTCATTGGACCACATACATCCGTATGTATGATTTCCAACAAATCTGTTGCTCTCTCCATAGTACCGAGAACGGCGTTTTGGTCATCTTGCCCATGAGGCACGGTTCAAAGTACCAAGTGATTCATAATCAAGTGGTTCCAAAAGTCCATCAAGATGGAGTTTCTTCATGCGCTTTATACCGATATGACCCAAACGGCAGTGCCACAAATAAGTTGCACTATCATTATCAACTTTGCATCTTTTGGCTTCAACACTATGAATATGTGTATCACTACTATCGAGATTCATCAAAATTAGACCACTCTTCAGGGGTGCATGACCATAAAAGATATTACTCATATAAATAGAACAACCATTATTCTCTCGATTTAAATGAATAATCGCCTCGCATCAAACAAGATCCAGATATAATGTTCATGCTCAACGCGGCACCAAATAACAATTATTTAGGTCTAATACTAATCCGAAGGTAGATGTAGAGGTAGCGTGTCGAATCGCGAATCACATCGACTTTGGAACCATTTCCCACGCCAAGATCGTCACCTCGCCCTTTGCCGTTGTTCGCAATCCGTAGTCCCCTGCTTCGAGTTGCAAATATTAGCAACAAACCAAGATCAAATACCCAGTGCTATCATGAGCTCTAGTAAGGTACACATCAATAACATGTATATCACATATACCTTTGTTCACTTTGCCATCCTTCTTATCCACCAAATACTTGGGGCAGTTCCGCTTCCAAAGGACCATCGCTTGCGAGAAGCACTCTTTCAGGCTTAGGTCCAGACTTGGGTTTCTTCTCTTGAGCAGCAACTTGTTTGTCTGTTCTTCTTGAAGTTCCTTCTTCTTCCCTTTGCCCTTTTCTTGAAACTAGTGGTCTTGTTAACCATCAACACTTGATGCTCCTTCTTGATTTCTACCTCCGCAGCCTTTAGCATTGCGAAGAGCTCGGAATCGTCTTATCCATCCCTTGCATATTATAGTTCATCACGAAGCTCTTGTAGCTTGGTGGAAGTGATTGGAGAATTCTCATAATGACGCTATCATCCGGAAGAGTAACTCCCAGTTGAATCAAGTGATTACAATACCCGGACATCTTGAGTATGTGCTCACCGACGTAACTATTCTCTCCATCTTGCAGCTATAGAACTTATTGGAGACTTCATATCTCTCAATCCGGGCATTCTTCGGAATATCAACTTCAACTCTGAAACATCTCATATGCTCCATGACGCTCAAAACGCCGTTGAAGTCCCGGTTCTAAGCCGTAAAGCATGGCACATTGAACTATCGAGTAGTCATCGACTTTGCTCGCCAGACGTTCTTAACGCCGTCGGTTAGATCAAGATCAGTTCGCACCCAGCGGTGCTTCCAGACGTAATTTTTCAGGCAGCAATGAGGATAATCCTCAAGTTACGGACCCAGTCCGCGTAGTTGCTACCATCATCTTTCAACTTAGCTTTCTCAAGGAACGCATTAAAATTCAACGGAACAAAGCACGGGCCATCTATCTACAAACAACATAGACAAGCAAGATACTATCAGGTACTAAGTTCATGATAAATTTTAGTTCAATTAATCATATTACTTAAGAACTCCCACTTAGATGACATCTCTCTAGTCATCTAAGTGATCACGTGATCCAAATCAACTAAACCATAACCGATCATCACGTGAGATGGAGTAGTTTTCAATGGTGAACATCTTATGTTGATCATATCTACTATATGATTCACGCCGACCTTTCGGTCTCCGTGTTCCGAGGCCATATCTCGCATATGCTAGGCTCGCAAGTTTAACTGAGTATTCTGCGGTGCAAAACTGGCTTGCACCCGTTGTAGATGGACGAGAGCTTATCACACCCGATCATCACGTGGTGTCTAGGCACGATTTAACTTTGGCAACGGTGCATACTCGGGAGAACACTACTTGATAATTTTAGTGAGAGATCATCTTAAAATGCTACCGCCAATCAAAGCAAGATAAGATGCATAAAGGATAAACATCACATGCAATCAATATAAGTGATATGATATGGCCATCATCTTCTTGTGCTTGTGATTCCATCTCCAAGCACCATCATGATCACCATCATCACCGGCGCGACACCTTGATCTCCATCGTAGCATCGTTGTCGCTTCGCCATCTATTGCTTCTACGACTATCGCTACCGCTTAGTGATAAAGTAAAGCAATTACGTATGCTTGCATTTCATACAATAAAGCGACAACCATATGGCTCCTGCCAGTTGCCGATAACTTCGGTTACAAAACATGATCATCTCATACAATAAAATATAGCATCATGTCTTGGCCATATCACATCACAACATGCCCTGCAAAAACAAGTTAGACGTCCTCTACTTTGTTGTTGCAAGTTTTACGTGGCTGCTACGGGCTTAAGCAAGAACCAATCTCACCTACGCATCAAAACCACAACGATAGTTTGTCAAGTTGATGTTGTTTTAACCTTCGCAAGGACCGGGCGTAGCCACACTCGGTTCAACTAAAGTTGTAGAAACTGACACCCGCTAGTCACCTCTGTGCAAAGCACGACGGTAAAACCAGTCTCGCGTAAGCGTACGCGTAATGTCGGTCTGGGCCGCTTCATCCAACAATACCGCCGAACCAAAGTATGACATGCTGGTAAGCAAGATGACTTATATCGCCCACAACTCACTTGTGTTCTACTCGTGCATATAACATCAAACCACAAAAACTGGCTCGATGCCACCGTTGGGGAACGTAGTAATTTCAAAAATTTCCTCGCACACGCAAGATCATGGTGATGCATAGCAACGAGAGGGAGAGTGTTGTCTACGCACCCTCGTGACCGAAGCGGAAGCGCTTGACGCAACATAGAGGAAGTAGTCGATGTCCTCCCGGTCCAACCGATCCAAGCACCGTTACTCGGCACCTCCGAGTTCTTGACACGCGTACAACTCGATGACGCACCTCGATCTCCAATCCAAGAGAGGCTCGAGGGGAGTTCCACAAGACGACGGCGTGGTGGCGATCTTGATGTTCTCTGTCGCGCAGGCTTCGCCTAAGCACCGCTACAATATGATCGAGGTGTAATATCGTGGAGGGGCACCGCACACGGCTAAGGAACGATCAATGATCAACTTGTGTGTCCTAGGGTGCCCCTACCCCGTATATAAAGGAGGGAGGAGGAGGTGGCTGGCCTCAAGGGGCACGCCATAGGGAGGGGAAACCTACTCCAAGTAGGTTTCCTCTCCTTTCCTTATCTTATTTGGAGGAGGAAGGAAGGAGTACTAGTATTAGGAAGTAGTACTAGTAGTAGGAAGGAAGAGAGGGAAGGAGAAAGGAAGGGGCCGCCCCTCCCAATTCGGATTGGGCTTGGGGCGCCCTCCCTTGCTCCTTCTCTCTCCTCCTACATGGGCCCAATAAGGCCCATATACCTCCCGGGGTTCCAGAACCTCCCGAGCTCCAAACTTCTCCGGAACCTTTCCGTGTCCAAATATATCCGTCCAATATATCAATCTTTATGTCTCGACCATTTCGAGACTCCTCGTCATGTCCGTGATCATATCCGGACTCGAACAACCTTCGTACATCAAAATACATAAACTCATAATATAAGCATCATCGAAACCTTAAGCGTGCGGACCCTACGGTTCGAGAACAATGTAGACATGACCGAGACATGTCTCGGTCAATAACCAATAGCGGGACCTGGATGCCCATATTGGTTCCTACATATTCTACTGAAGATCTTTATCGGTCAAACCGCACAACAACATACGTTGTTCCTTTGTCATTGGTATGTTACTTGCCCGAGATTCGATCGTCGGTATCCAATACCTAGTTCAATCTCGCTACGCAAGTCTCTTTACTCGCTCCGTAATACATCATCTCACAACTAACTCATTAGTTGAAATGCTTGCAAGGCTTAAGTGATGTGTATTACCGAGAGGGCCCAGAGATACCTCTCCGACATTCGGAGTGACAAATCCTAATCTCAAATACGCCAACTCAACAAGTACCTTTGGAGACACCAGAGAGCACCTTTATAATCACCCAGTTACGCTGTGACGCTTTGGTAGCACACAAAGTGTTCCTCCGGTAAACGGGAGTTGCATAATCTCATAGTCATAGGAACATGTATAAGTCATGAAGGAAGCAATAGCAACATACTAAACGATCGTGTGCTAAGCTAACGGAATGGGTCATGTCAATCAGATCATTCAACTAATGATGTGACCTTGTTAATCAAATAACAACTCCTTGTTCATGGTTAGGAAACATAACCATCTTTGATTAACAAGCTAGTCAAGTAGAGGCATACTAGTGACACTCTGTTTGTCTATATATTCACACATGTATTATGTTTCCGTTAATACAATTCTAGCATGAATAATAAACATTTATCATGATATGAGGAAATAAATAATAACTTTATTATTGCCTATAGGGCATATTTCCTTCTGTTTCTTCAAAGGGGCATTGTAGAACTCGGGAAGACGAATCCGAATAGGATCCAGAAGGGGGATGTCCTCCATATAAAACCACTCTGAAGGCCAGTCTTCGGACGTCTTCTTTGGGGTACCGGACAGGTATCCGGTCCCGGTGATGCGCCATATTTCGGCTCCGCCCACCTGATATATTGACCCCTTTTGTGTACGGGGCACAAGGCAGAATAGCCTCTTCCACAGCTCAAAGTGAGCTTCGCAGCCCAGGAACAGCTCGCAAAGGGCCACATAACCAGCGATTTGTAATATGGAAGCAGGGGTGAAATTATGCAACTGGAGGCCATAGAACTCCAAGAGCCCGCGGAGGAATGGAAGGATTGGAAATCCAAGTCCCCTTAACAAATAAGGGATGAGGCATACCCGCTCCCCCTTGGAGTATTAGGAAATCTCTTCGCTTGCTCCCCGCCATTGTAGGTGGCGAACCCGGCTTGAACGGGGATCATATACGCTGGAGGGAGAAATCCCTGGATCTGTAACTTTACTAATCGACTGTGCGGGACGGAACACTTCTCCCAGTCACTGGGCTTAGGGCTATGGGAGCGGGAGGAGGAGCTGCGGTGGCCGGCCATGTTTGAATGGATTTTTTTCAAGCGCGCTCCGATGGATACTCGCCGTGGGAGGATGGTGTGATCTGGATCTACGAATCCCCGTCTCTTTAATAGACGGTTTACTTGCGTGGCTAGGGTGGCAAACGTAAAAATGCCCTGACTTCTCGCATTCGCTTGACACGTGGAAGATAGCCATTATTGGGTGCGGAAGCCAAGAAATGCAACATTTATGGGAAGTCGGACACTATTCAGCATGTATTCCGAATTTGGAGAAGAACCCACCTTGCAATGCCGAAGACAATCTGTGCGCCGGACTCATCGTCATTGAAGCCTGGTTCGGGGGCTACTGAGGGAGTCCTGGATTAGGGGGTCCCCGGATAGCCGGACAATATCCTTTGGCCGGACTGTTGGACAATGAAGATACAAGATTGAAGACTTCGTCCCGTGTCCGAATGGGACTTTCCTTGGCGTGGAAGGCAAGCTTGGCAACACGGATATGAAGATCTCCTCCCATTGTAACCGACTCTTTGTAACCCTAGCCCCCTCCTGTGTCTATATAAACCGGAGGGTTTAGTCCATAGGACAACAACAATCATACCATAGGCTAGCTTCTAGGGTTTAGCCTCTACGATCTCGAGGTAGATCAACTCTTGTAATACTCATATCATCAAGATCAATCAAGCAGGAAGTAGGGTATTACCTCCATCGAGAGGGCCCGAACCTGGGTAAACATCGTGTCCCCCGCCTCCTGTTACCATCCGCCTTAGACGCACAGTTTGGGACCCCCTACCCGAGATCTGTCGGTTTTGACAGTGGCCGAATGTTGTTCAGAGTCCTGGATGAGATCACGGACATGTCGAGGAGTCTCGAAGTGGCCGAGAGGTAAAGATTGATATATAGGATGATAGTATTCGGACACCAGAAGTGTTCCGGGGGTACAATGTACATATCGGGTCACCAGAAAGGGGTTCCGGGCACACCCGGCAAAGATATGGGCCTAATGGGCCAAGAGGAGAAACACATCAGCTAGCATGGGCTGCTGCACCCCCATATATAAGGGGAAGGAAAGAGGAGAAGCGAGAAGGAAGGGGAGGGATTCGGCCTCCCCCTTCCTTCCCTCCTCCCTCCTCCTTCCTTCCCCTTCCGGAAATTATGGTAAGGGGGGTGGCGAATTGGACAAGGCCCCCAAGTAGGATTCCTCCTACTTGGGGCACCCCCTAGCTGCTCCCTCTCCCTCGTACCTATATATATGAGGGGAGAAGCACCTAGAAGACACAACAACATCTGTTAGCCGTGTGCGGCGCCTCCCTCCACAGTTTGCGCCTCCGGTCATATTCACGTACTGCCTAGGCGAAGCCTGAAGAAAATATGCCCTAGAGGCAATAATAAAGGTGTTATTTATATTTCCTTATATCATGATAAATGTTTATTATTCATGCTAGAATTTTATTAACCGAAAACTTAGTACATGTGTGAATACATAGACAAAACAGAGTGTCCTAGTATGCCTCTACTTGACTAGCTCGTTAATCAAAGATGGTTATGCTTCCTGACCATAGACATGTGTTGTCATTTGATGAACGGGATCACATCATTAGAGAATGATGCAATGGACAAGACTCATCAGTTAGCTTAGCATTATGATCGTTGATTTTTATTGCTATTGCTTTCTTCATGACTTATACATGTTCCTCTGACTATGAGATTATGCAACTCCCGAATATCGGAGGAACACCTTATGTGCTATCAAACGTCACAATGTAACTGGGTGATTATAAAGATGCTCTACAGGTGTCTCCGAAGGTGTTTGTTGGGTTGGCATAGATCGAGATTAGGATTTGTCACTCCGTGTATCAGAGAGGTATCTCTGGGCCCTCTCGGTAATGCTCATCACTATAATCCTTGCAAGCAATGTGACTAGTGAGTTAGTTGCGGGATAAAGTATTACGGAACGAGTAAATAAACTTGCCGATAACGAGATTGAACTTGGATGATGTACCGATGATCGAATCTCGGGCAAGTAACATACCGATGACTAAGGGAACAACGTATGTTGTTATGCGGTTTGAGCGATAAAGATCTTCGTAGAGTATGTAGGAACCAATATGACATCCAGGTTCCGCTATTGGTTATTGATCGGAGATGAGTCTCGGTCATGTCTACATAGTTCTCGAACCCGTAGGGTCCGCACGCTTAACGTTTGATGATGATATGTATTATGAGTTTTGTGATTTGATGTACCGAGGGTTGTTCGGAGTCCCGGATGTGATCACGGACATGACGAGGAGTCTCGAAATGGTCGAGACATGAAGATTGATATATTGGAAGGTTATGTTTGGACACCGGAATGGTTTCGGATGAGTTCGGGCATTTTTCGGTGTACCGGGGGGTTACCGGAACCCCCCCGGGAGGTTAATGGGCCTACATGGGCTTTAGTGGAAGAGGGGAGGAGGCGACCTAGAGGAGGGGCGCGCCCCCCAAGCCCAATCCGAATTGGGGATGGGGCCCGGCCCCCCTTTCCTTCTCTCCCTCTTCCCTTCCTTCCCCCTCCTAGTTGGACTAGGAAAGGTGGGAAACCTACTCCTAGTAGGAGTAGGAATCCACCCTTGGGGTACACCCTAGGAGGCTGGCCCTTCCCCTCCTCCACTCCTTTATATACGGGGGAGGGGGGCACCCCATAGACACACAAGTTGATTCTTAGCCGTGTGCGGTGCCCCCCTCCACAGATTTCCACCTCGGTCATATTGTCGTAGTGCTTAGGCAAAGCCGTGCGTCAGTAACTTCATCATCACCGTCACCATGCTGTCGTGCTGACGAAACTCTCCCTGAGCCTACGAGCAGTTCGCTGCTCGGCGTTGGCGCCGTGACGAGGGAGGCGTCGTTTTCCTCGATGACAGCGACGACGACGCGCCGCCGCCACCGGTCCAGCAGGGTGACGCCGAGCAGGGTCCAGCAGGGGCGGCCGCGTCAAGGAGGAGAAGGCCGCAGATGACGACAGCAAGGATGGCGGGTACGCCGGCAACTTCGCCGCGCTAAGCGACTTCTTCGCCCCTTAAAAATAGTTGTAGTTGCATCCTTTTTTAAATAACTTTTCCATGTAATGTCGAATATGTCGAATATATGTCAAGTTTGCCCCCAGGCCCCGCTCGCCCCCACGCCGATTTTAGCGCCGGCTCGCCCCCAGGCGGCGATTTTACGCGCCCCCTTGGGGGACAACGGCTAAAGATGCTTGATGACCCACAAGTATAGGGGATCTATCGCAATCCTTTCGATCAGTAAGAGTGTCGAACCCAACAAGGACCAGAAGGAAATGATAAGCGATTTTTAGCAAGGCATTCTCTACAAGCACTGAAATTATTGGTAACAGGTAGTTTTGTGATAAGGTAATTTGTAACGGGTAACAAGTAATGAAAGTAAATAAGGTGTAGCAAGATGGCCCAATCCTTTTTGTAGCAAACCACAAGCCTGGACAAACTCTTATATAGAGAAAAGCGCTCCCGAGGACACATGGGAATTTTTGTCAAGCTAGTTTTCATCACGCTCATATGATTCACGTTCGTTACTTTGATAATTTGGTATGTGGGTGGACCGGTGCTTGGGTACTGCCCTTTCTTGTGCAAGCATACCACTTATGATTAACCCCTATTGCAAGCATTCGCAACTACAAAAGAAGTATTAAGGATACCTAACCATAGCATGAAACATATCGATCCAAATCAGCCCCTTACGAAGCAACTCATAAACTAGGGTTTAAGCTTCTGTCACTCTAGCAACCCATCATCTACTTATTACTTCCCAATGCCTTCCTCTAGGCCCAAACAATGGTGAAGTGTCACGTAGTCGATGTTCACATAACACCACTAGAGGAGAGACAACATACATCTCATCAAAATATCGAACGAATACCAAATTCACATGACTACTTATAGCAAGACTTCTCCCATGTCCTCAAGAACAAACGTAACTACTCACAAATCATATTCATGTTCATAATCAGAGGAGTATTAATATGCCTAAAGGATCTGAACATATGATCTTCCACCAAATAAACCAACTAGCATCAACTACAAGGAGTAATCAACACTGCAACCCACAGATACCAATCTGAGGCTTTGGGACAAAGGTTGGATACAAGAGATGAACTAGGGTTTTAGAGGAGATAGTGATGGTGAAGATGTTGATGGAGATTGACCCCCTCCCGATGAGAGGACCATTGGTGATGACGATGGCGATGATTTCCCCTTACTGGAGGGATGTTTCCCTAGCAGAACAGCTCTGCTGGAGCCCTAGATTGGTTCCACCAAGGTTGCGCCTCGTGGCGGCGGAGTTTCTTCTCGAAAGCTTTCTTATGATTTTTCCCAGGGTAAAAGACTTCATATAGCAGAAGATGGGCACCGGAGGCCTGCCAGGGGGCCCACGAGGCAGGGGGCGTGCCCAGGGGGGTAGGGCGCGCCCCCACCCTTGTGGCTAGGGTGTGGGCCCCCTCTGGTGGATTCTTTCGCCAGTATTTTTTATTAATTCAAAAAATTACTTCCGTGAAGTTTCAGGACTTTTGGAGCTGTGCAGAATAGGTCTCTAGTATTTGCTCCTTTTCCAGCCCAGATTTCCAGCGGCCGGCATTCTCCCTCTTAATGTAAACCTTGTAAAATAAGAGAGAATAGGCATAAGTATTGTGACATAATGTGTAATAACAGCCCATAATGCAATAAATATAGATATAAAAGCATGATGCAAAATGGACATATCAACTCCCCCAAGTTTAGGCCTCGCTTGTCCTCAAGCGGAAGCCGATAACGATAAATATGCCCACATGTTTATAGATAGAGGTGTCGATACAATAAAATACGGACATGAGGGCATCATGATCATTCTTATAATAGCAACATATATGGATATTTTCATATGATTTCTTATGCTCAAGTAATAGTCTATTCACAATGTCAAGTATGAATCATAAACTTCATTGAGAACTAACAAACTATAACCTTAGTCATTGAAGCAATTGCAATTTATCATAACATCGGAAAGAGTCAATATAAGAGCTTTTCAGCAAGTACACATACACAACTATCATTTATTCTTTCACAATTTCTAACACTCACGCAGTACTTGTGGTTATGGAGTTTGAATCGGACACAGAGAAAGATAGGGGCTTATAGTGTTGCCTCCCAACCTTTTACCTCAAGGTTAATGCCAACAGTAATAGTTCATGCTAACTTACATCCAATTGGATATATATATATATATATGAGGATATATGTATGCATTAAAAATGAGTTGGTACTCCTAGGAGTACATACTCCCACGTCCGATTCAACCTCCCGTGCGACCCACACCACGCCTCGCCTCCTGTTTGACCCACAGAGCCACAAATAAGTCGACGAAAGGCAATGCAACTAGCGTGCATCCTCATAAAACTAGATAATTATTGTTGGAACAGATTCCTTTTTTATAGGAATACCGAACGTCACCCTTGAAGCTAATCTCATCGATCTATTATTCTCGCTCAGACGGCGGCTGACCTAATTCTTGTAACCGTTTTAATCAATTTAATTGCGCGACGGTGGCTTGCTGCATGCATCGGCATGGAACAAGACGACGCCCGGTTTTGCACAACAGGTCTCCGACGTCGTGCGCTCTCCACCGGCCAGTCCCCCCGTCAGAATCAGCCACAACTCACACGAGGTACGCCGCTTATCGTCGATCTTCAAGGGTATGATAAATACTAATTTATTATACTGGGTGTAGGGATCTGTTATTATCATTTGATTCCACTGAAGGATTTCCAGCGGCAATGGATCATACGGACGTCCCACTTGAGAGGTATGAGTGGTGATTGCAAGTAGCAGTTCATACGTTATTTCTGTCTGCATACTCCGTTCTTGTTTCAGTGCGACTGATAATTTTTATATAGGAGTATATACTTCATTTTGGGGGGGTGCTAGTACATCAGTATGTGCTGCTTCCTTGACCGATTAGTATATACTTCTTTTTGTTGTCATTAGTATATACTTTTTTTATTACATTGAAAATTGTTTACAAATTGATTCCTTTGTAGTAAATACTTCCATGAGATGTCGAATATACTCCCATGTTTTCAGTAGGTCGTATTCTTATCTGATGGATGAGTATATGCTTATTTTTATTGTTTTAACATGAGTATATGTGCTTCTCGATTTAGCTATTGGTATGGACCTAATTTATTTGTCATCAGTATATAATCTATTTTTTATTTACTATATACTTGCATGAGATGTCGAATATACTCCTTTGTTTTTATTAGTACATACTCCTGTTATTTATGATTATTATATACCTCATTTTTCGGGCACTTCGTTCCATGATTAGTATGTACTTCTTTTCTGTGTGATGAGTACATACCTTCTTTTTGTAGTACATACTCCTTGACAGATTTAATTGTCTGTAGTATATAGTTGGTTGATTATTAATTTTTTTGTATTTTTTGTATACCACGTCAGGGTTGTGGTAGAAGATGAAGAAGGATTACTTGATCTCCCACCTGAATACGCGGATCCAGCGATGCTTGTTCCTAAGGTGGGACAAAGTTTCATGACTGAAAGAGATGCTTTCAATCTGTATAACATCTATGCTGTGCGGATGGGTTTTGGAATTCGACTGTCGAAGCTGCGTTTTAGTGCATCGAAGAAATTGACTATGCGGGAATTTTGTTGTTCGCATCAGGTAAGTACTAACATTATAATACTTTGGGACTGACCATATTGGTTTGACAATGTGGTATAACTATCCATTTTTTAATTTTTATTTTGTAGGGGAAAAATCCTAAGACAAAAAAACCTTCAGTACGTGTTGGGTGTGGCGCTATGTTGAGGATTAATAGACCAACTGGTGAGGGGTCGTGGACAGTGACTAAGTTTGTAGAGGACCATAACCATGAGCTTAAGGAGGCAATTGGTGTGACTAAGAATTACAAGTCACATAATCAAATTGATGAGGGGACTAGACATGTCATTGCAGACATGGTGGATAGCGGTATGAGGTCGACCAACATGTACGGTTTATTGTCAGGGTTTTGTGGAGGAGCTTCAATGGTCCCGTTCTCACGTAGGATGATGGACAGGCTAGCTTATGCTATCAAGAGGGATGAGTGCAGTGAAGATGTAGAGCTGACCCTTGATCTTTTCAAAGAGTTGCAGAGCAATTCCAGCAATTTTTTCTATAGTGTGCAGGTTGACAAGGCATGCCGTGTGAAGAATATATTCTGGTCTCATGCTGTATCAAGGAGGAATTTTCAGGCCTTTGGCGATGTTGTGACGTTTGATACTACATATAAGACTAATAGTTACAACATGCCATTTGCTCCGTTCGTAGGAGTGAATAATCATTTTCAGAGCATATTGTTTGGGTGTGCATTACTTAGAGATGAGACAGTTGAGTCTTTCAATTGGTTGTTCTCTACGTTCAGGAAGTGCATGAATGGAAAGGAGCCGCAGTGCATACTTACCGGTAAGTTTGTTATGTTATTTTAGAGTCTATATATGTTACTTTGTTGTACTGAGTACCTTGGCTTTTGTGACAGATAATTGCCAACAGATGGCCGCCTCTATTAAAAAAGTTTTTCCAAAAGCGTCTCATCGTGTTTGCAAGTGGCATATACTTAAGAAGGTGAGGGAAAATTGTGGAAATATCTACAGCACTAGAGAAACATTCAAAGAAGACTTTCATAGGGTGTTAACTCAGATGTTGACAGTAGATGAGTTTGAGGGGGCATGGAAGGAATTAATTTCCGAGTATAAGCTGGAAGATTGTGTGTATCTGAAGCAGATGTGGGATATCAGGGAAAAGTGGGCATTTCCTTATTTTGGGCACTTGTTCTATGCTGGAATGACAACTACACAGAGGAGCGAGTCAGTTAATTATGTGTTGAAAAGGTTTGTTATGCCGGCGTCTTCGATGAATGGTTTCGTAAAGAAGTATGAGAGATTCTTCATAGACAGATTACAGATGGAAGATTATGAGGAATTTCATACTAAACACGTAAGTAAAAATTTTGTTAGTTCCATTTTTAGTTTACCAATTTATCATAGTAATACATTGTGATACAACTGAGCTTGCAGGACAAAGTTGTTATGAAGACTAGATCACCATTGGAAAGACATGCTTCAAAGGTATATACTCGTGGTGTATTCAACTTATTTGTGGAGCAGCTATCGGAAAGTTTGTCCTTCAAGGTCGTCGCGACTGATGAGGAGAGTGTCTTTAAAATAGTACGTATTGGGGGTTTTTCTCGGAACATCTGGCGACGGCACCATTATGAAGTGTATGCAGACCTTGAAAGCATGACATTTTCGTGTGTATGTAAGATGTTTGAGCACAAGGGTATACTGTGTTGTCATGTGCTTAGTGTAAGTACCTTATCACCATAACCATATACTTACCATAGTGTCGTCGATAAATGTCACTGTAATGATATTGTGAGGTAAATTGAGGACACACTGAGTATGTAATCATATAATGATTTGTCGTTGTTTTTGTAGGTCCTGATACATGATGGTTGCGCTGAGATCCCAGAGCAGTATGTCTTGAAGCGATGGACGAAGGATGCTAGAGACCGTGTGCCTTCATTCCTGGAGGGTTACAAAGATGATGTTGATGCCGCTGCTTCTCAGACGTATAGGCATCTGGTGCTCCATACGACATCAGAGGAGGTAAATCGTCTTGGTAACAAATACATGAAGGCTTACAAGGTGGCCATGGAAGACCTATCTCAATTGGTGGAAAAACTGAGAAAGGTCTGTCTGGAGGAAGAGCAGGCTAATCTGGAAGGGGCAGAAGTTGAGGGTGAGGTACATAATCAGACGCATGATCGTACAACAGCTGATGGTGATAGAACGCCAGGAGAAGGAGATAGTACTCCCCATGTCCATGAAGTCAGTGAAGGCCCATTCGAGGAAGGGGTGAGTATGGAAGATATTTTGCCACCTGTTAAGAATCGTCCAAGAGGCAGGCCAAAAACTACAAGATGGAAAACTGGTGGGGAAGTAGCTAGTACAAAGAAGAGTGGTAAGAAAGTGGGTGGCAACAGTGATAGCACAAAGCAAGGTGGCGATGCTTCTGGGAAGAAAGAGTCTGACATCATTAGGTATTGTGGAGAATGTGGTGACCCGGGACATAATAAGACGACATGTGGGAAGCCATCCACGTACAAGAGGAAGTATGTTTACAAGGAATAGTTGCGTTTAGTGGGTTTTATTTTTTTTGTTATAGTTGTGACTAAATAGGTTGTAAGGACCATGTGTTGCGGATTCTGGAACATGTCTTTATTCTAGCCTTCATTGGTTTGCACTATTACTGCAGGAGTTTGCGAGAACAGTTTTTCATACATTAGCGGTACTGGTTATGAGTATTTCTAAATGTAGTCGGCACAATTTGTGAAAATGGATGTTCGTGCAATTTTTCTTTGGTCGTAAATGGTTTTGTGGTACGTGTAGACAGTAGTGAGCCGTAAATTTTGAAGTATGTTTCCATTGATAGAAATGGGTATGATGAAGTGAAATGGTATATACTGTCTGGACTGGAGTATGTACTTTTTTTAGAACCTTGTAGTATGTCGTTTGTTATCAAGGATCGGGAAGTATGTTACTGTTGAATAAAATGGTATATATAGTGAAAAACACAGAGAATAAAGTAAGATGATAGAGATTGATATTCATTTCTGAAAGTAAGGAGAATATGCAAATACAATGACATAGTTAAGCAAAGTACAGTGTGGCTGGCTACGAATGAAGAAAATCTATAGGGAAATGTTTGCGGATAATGTTGTCTACTAGTCTAATCGTGCAATTTTTCTTTGGTCGTAAATGGTTTTGTGGTACGTGTAGATAGTAGTGAGCCGTAAATTTTGAAGTATGTTTCCATTGATAGAAATGGGTATGATGAAGTGAAATGGTATATACTGTCTGGACTGGAGTATGTACTTTTTTTAGAAACTTGTAGTATGTCGTTTGTTATCAAGGATCTGGAAGTATGTTACTGTTGAATAAAATGGTATATATAGTGAAAAACACAGAGAATAAAGTAAGATGATAGAGATTGATATTCATTTCAGAAAGTAAGGAGAATATGCAAATACAATGACATAGTTAAGCAAAGTACAGTGTGGCTGGGTACGAATGAAGAAAATCTATAGGGAAATGTTTGCGGATAATGTTGTCTACTAGTCTAATCCCTAAGTTGGCTGAGCTGGAGTTTAACCCAATCTGGAAGAGAAGCTTCATTTGTCTTGAACGTCAGCAAGTCCAGTAGAAAAGTGCACCTTAGGTCGTTAGAATCCTGCATTAGAAGTTGATGATGAAGAGGTTGAGCTTGTTGTGCCAGTAATAGTTGCCATGTTTGTGTAAGTACTGAGGAAAATAGTTACCTTGCTTATGAAATTAATTAGACGGAGGCCATTCCAGTTCCGCATGAAGTTCAATACAAGAAAACCGCAATCATCCCTGGTAGTTCGTGAATGTTATATTAATTGGCGATGGCGACTCAAAAAAGCAACTGAATCAAAGGGAACTTACGAGTTTTGTTGTTCTGGTATGTTCTCTACGACCTCAATACCCCAGCTAGGTATGTCCTCATCCCATCCAGGAAAAGCTAACCTCATGCACTCGGCGAGATGATATGCTATGGTGTGACATGTCTTGTTATGTCTAGATATTCTTGATTCGTTGAAGGGGCCTAGTTCACTGAGCGAGTCAAGTATCGATATTTTCTTGTTCTCCATGTCGAATGCATACAACGCATAGTGATTAACTAGATGAAGTGGTATGAGTATCTGGAAAGGAAAATGAGACCATGAAATTAGATAGCTCATAGCATATAAAAGTGGCGCACAGTACAGTATATGTTGATACCTGATGGCTTTGCGAAACGTCATAACATATGTGTGTTCCAATGAAGTGTCCTAGCTGGTGCTCTGGAACCCAGAATTCACCCCCCGCCAAGGCATAGCTCTACAGCCACATTACAAATTAAGCATGGATGATATAATGGAATGAGTGATCGTGTTGTAGAGAAAGGCTTACTGCAAAGTCGAGGTTTATGAAGTGTCTCCATCCCAAATAGTTTGTTCCCTCGAACCGATCCACGTCATCCAAGAACATTTTGCGGATCGCAAAATTTAAGCAGTCAGTATCCATCCAGCCACCGCGTGCAATTGATTGCTGGAGAGTGCGTAACTTTATGGAGATGTTGAACGGACAAGAACTTTGAAGCCATACTTCACTGGTGATGAGAGCAGAATAATATTAGTTAAATGTCAGAAAAGAAGTGCATTGAGAAATTGAAACTTTTGTACTAATACTCACTCCAACAAGGCTTCATTTGATATTTCTTGAATGTATGAATAAGTTGAGCGGGCTACCCGCGTATCAGTACGTGTTATTGAGCATTGCTTGGTCTGAAAGGGGGACAAAAGTTTCTTGTTTTGATTTATTTTTCGGGTGTTTTTATCTCTTAGAAGGTGGGATGGTGGGTTTTCTACTATGTATCTACGTTGTTGTTCATCTCCATTGGTATCCTCCGCACTTAGTGCGACGGTCCACTCTTGTGCCAGGCGAGCAGCGGATGCTGGGGAGATTGACGATTTCTGCTTGCTTGGTGAGGCTGGTACGAACAGAAGGATTAGTTAGGAATTGTAACATATGAAGTTGTAGAAAAAGTACAATGGGAAAGAAAAATTACCAGAAGCATTATGAGTTGTTGGTGGAGTGCGGGATGCTAGATTGTTGTACCTATTACTTGTTGTGCTACATGAAGCAATGTTGCCTTGAGATGCCGGTTGTGGATGATCCCTGTCAGGCGTACTTGTATGTTGGCATGGTGAAGCAGTATCCTTGCTGAAGGATGTTGGGGTAAGGCCTGAAAACAGAGAAATATAACAGATTTAGAATGGTGGTTGAAGTACTACTGGGTGAGTTAAGGTTGAGTAACCAGATTAGCTATGTAGAATTGAAGCATATGAATGTAGTTGCCAGAGGTATATACGATATGTATGGATGAGGATATGTTGAGATGTACCTGATGTGGGGTTCGAATGAAGTGCACCGTGACTGCCCAGACCGCCGGACCTATTGTGGTTGTCCGAAAGAACATTACGAAGGGTGGCCCTTACTGCAATTTTTATCGAATTGAAAACAGTAGTAACCAGAATTTTGTTAAGTTTTTGAGTTGCTTCAATGGCTACTGGATTATCAAAAAAGTTTTCAAAATCTGAAGTATCTTGCAAAATAGATGAAAATTGTCCTTCAGCACTGGAGATTGCATCCTTAATGGAAGAAGAAGCCTGAAAAACAAATTATGTAAACATTAATGTGCGATGAGTGCTTGGTGTGACTTTATTTTAGTCAGAGCATCAAAAATAAATTGTTACCTCTTCTCCATATATCGACCGTAATTTAGTTGACTTGAAACGCGTCTGCAAGTATTCTGAAATGTTGGACACACATGGTTGGTTAATGGTTGCGCTCGGAGTCGAATGATTTTCTTGAGAGCCCTCCTCTGGTGCACGGGAGTAAATACTTGGTGGTTTCGTGAGCTAACAAAAAATAAAATAATTAGTACAAAAATTGATGATAATTTGGCAATTAAATTGATTAAAACATAGCCGACCTGCAGCTTCCCAAACTGAGGGAAAGGGAACCCAATGTTGTGTTTGCACTTCATGTCATTCATGATAATGCGGGTGACGAGGTCATCATCAAATGCCGCAATCCTAGGACTGGTTTCACAGTTGACATCGTTATTTGATGGCGCAATATGGTCCAGGTAGATTGTCTGTAGGAAACAGTGGTTTGATAAAGTTAGTAAGAAAGTAGGTATGTGCTTATTGGAAGGTATATACTATCTGCAATTAGGTACGTGGTGTGTAATAGTGCAGGGTCGTATGAAGGAAAATGTGATTATAATGTGAACACACACCTGGAGGAATAGTATACACCCGTTAATTGATACTTGAGAAGAATTATGAAATCGTTTGGGCATCAAGCTGGCAGAATTCATGAGGTCGTCGACGATGAACTGTGCCCAGTTGTATGACGAGATATTGTCAATATCAGCTACTGCGCTGATATACCTTGTGGAAATGTAGTTTGCTAGTGATTGCGGAGCCAAGAACTTTGTCATGACATAAAGGACAAATGCCGCCTTGAACGATCGTTGGTCCTTTAAGCTCATCGGATATGAATATTGTTTATTAAGAATTGCCTCCAAAAACTTAACAGTAACCTGTGAAAAGTGTGGAACCTCAAAAATATCACAAAGAATCCTCTTATTCCGTTCTGCCTCATCTTGGTTACAGGTCTCAATGGTTCTACCGCTGCATGGTACACCCAAGACTGAATTAACGTCCCTCGCAGAGAAGGGGATCACTTTATGAAGATCAGCTACGATGGCACATGAATCAACATCAATCTTGCTCAGAAGCCATGCGCCATACTGTCTGTTAACTTTAGTTAACTTCAGCTGAAGGATGCCGTGAAGCCCTGTTTGACGGACAAGATCCTTTTTCATGTCATCAAAACTGTTAATCAAAGTAACGACACACTTTGGTTGGCATCTTGAATTTATTCTGGTGCTAGTTGCATTTCCTTTCGTCGACTTATTTGTGGCTCTCTTGCGGCGGTATTTATCAATGACACGAGACGCGCTGCGTGACAAGGTGCCTTTCCCGGACGTGTATGGCTGGGAGTGTAGACCCTGCGAGCAAAATTGTACAGATTCAACTACAACTAGTCTACATACTGAACAACAAAACGAGGAAGAGAGATATTTGCTTTGCTCGTGGAAAGTTCAGACTTGGACCGATAGAATATGGACATGCATCTAGTTACACACAAGCTAAGATCGATGATAAGCAGCATACCTCGTGTGAGTTGTGGCTGATTCTGACGGGGGGAGTGGCCGGTGGAGAGCGCACGACGTCGGAGACCTGCTGGGCAAAACCGGGGGCGTCGTCAACTAGTCTACATACTGAACAACAAAACGAGGAAGAGAGATATTTGCTTTGCTCGTGGAAAGTTCAGACTTGGACCGATAGAATATGGACATGCATCTAATTACACACAAGCTAAGATCGACGATAAGCAGCGTACCTCGTGTGAGTTGTGGCTGATTCTGACGGGGGGACTGGCCGGTGGAGAGCGCACGACGTCGGAGACCTGTTGTGCAAAACCGGGGGCGTCGTCTTGTTCCATGCCGATGCATGCAGCAAGCCACCGTCGGCGGCGACGAAGCTACAAGAATTAGGTCAGCCGCCGTCTGAGCGAGAATAATAGATCGATGAGATTAGCTTCAAGGGTGACGTTCGGTATTCCTATAAAAAAGGAATCTGTTCCAACAATAATTATCTAGTTTTATGAGGATGCACGCCGTGGGTCAAACAGGAGGCGAGGCGTGGTGTGGGTCGCACGGGAGGTTGAATCGGACGTGGGAGTATGTACTCCTAGGAGTACCAACTCATTTTCCTATATATATATATATATATATATATATATATATATATATATATATATATATATATATATATATATATATATATATATATATATATATATATATATATATATATATATATATATATATATCAGATCTTTCAAACACAAGGTGCTTGCCAAAGGATAAAATGTAAAAAGGAAAGGGTGAAGATCACCATGGCTCTTGTATAAGGTATAAGACAAGAATAAAAGATAGGCCCTTCGCAGAGGGGAGCAGAGGTTGTCATGTGCTTTTATGGTTGGATGCACGAAGTCTTAATGCAAAAGAACGTTACTTTATATTGCCACTTGTGATATGGACCTTTATTATGCAGTCCATCGCTTTTATTGCTTCCATATCACAAGATCGTATAATGCTTATTTTCTCCACACTAATAAATCATACATATTTAGAGAGCAATTTTTAATGCATACAACAATGACAACTTACTTGAGGGATCTTACTCAATCCATAGGTAGATATGGTGGAATCTCATGGTAAAACTGGGTTGTGACACCCTCGATTCAATTGTACATTAATCATACACGCAAATGTGTACGATCAAGATCAAGGACTCACCGGAAGTTATCACAACACAACTCTAGACACAAATTAAAATAATACAAGCTTTATATTACAAGCCAGGGGCCACGAGGGCTCGAATACATAAGCTCGAAAACACAAGAGTGAGCGGAAGCAACAATATCTGAGTACATACATAAGTTAGACAAGTTTGCCTTATGAGGCTAGCACAAAGGCATCTACGATCGAAAAGGCAAGGCCTCCTTCCTGGGAGCCACCTAACTACTCCTGATCGTCGGCAGTCTCCAAGTAGTAGTAGCACCCTCGGGGGTAGTGATAAGTCCATTTTGCATCATGCTTTCATATCAATATTTATTGCATTATGGGCTATTATTACACAAGGTTTACCATGAAGAGGGGGGATGCCGGCAGCTGGAATTCTGGCTGGAAAAGGAGCAAACGTTGGAAACCTATTCTGCACATCTCCAAAAGTCCTAAAACTCCACGAAACAACTTTTTGGAATTTATAAGAACTTATGAGCAAAAGAAATAGGCCAGGGGGCCCACACCCTATCCAAGAGACAGGGGGTGCGCCCCCTATAAGGCGCGCCCCCTATCTCCTGGGCCGACTGGTGGGACTCCGGCGCCCATCTTCTGCTATATCATCACTTTTACCCTGGAAAAAATCGTGGGCAAGCTTACGGGACGAAACTCCGCCGCCACGAGGCGGAACCTTGGCGGCATCAATCTAGGGCTCTGGCGGAGCTGTTCTGCCGAGGACACTTCCCTCCGGGAGGGGGAAATCATCACCAACTTCATCACCAACAATCCTCTCTTCGAGAGGGGGTCAATCTCCATCAACATCTTCACCAGCACCATCTCCTCTCAAAACCCTAGTTCATCTCTTGTATCCAATCTTGTATCAAAACCACAAATTTGTACCTGTGGGTTGCTAGTAGTGTTGATTACTCCTTGTGGTTGATGCTAGTTGGTTTACTTGGTGGAAGATCATATGTTCAGATCCTTTATGCATATTATTACTCCTCTGATTATGAACATGAATATGCTTTGAGTAGCTATGTTTGTTCCTGAGGACATGGGTGAAGTCTTGCTATTAGTAATCATGTGAATTTGGTATTCGTTTGATATTTTGATGATATGTATGTTGTCTTTCCTCTAGTGGTGTTATGTGAACGTCGACTACATGACACTTCACCATTATTTGGGCCTAGAGGAAGGCATAGGGAAGTAATAAGTAGATGATGGGTTGCTAGAGTGACAGAAGCTTAAACCCTAGTTTATGCATTCTTTGTTAGGGGCTGATATGGACCCATATGTTTAATGATGTGGTTAGGTTTACCTTAATACTCCTTTTTGTAGTTGCGGATGCTTGCAATAGGGGTTAATCATAAGTGGGATGCTTGTCCAAGTTAGGACAGTACCCAAGTGTCGGTCCACCCACATATCAAATTATCAAAGTACCGAACGCGAATCATATGAACGTGATGAAAACTAGCTTGACGATAATTCCCAATATGTCCTCGGGAGCTCTTTCTTCATTATTAGAATTTGTCCAGGCTTATCCTTTGCTACATAAAGGATTGGGCCACCTCGCTGCACTTTATTTACTTTATTTACTTCTTTCTCCTTACTATTTATCTTATCACAAAACTATCTATCACCTACTATTTCAGTGCTTGCAGAGAAAACCTTACTGAAAACCGCTTATCATTTCCTTCTACTCCTCGTTGGGTTCGACACTCTTACTTATCGAAAGGACTACAATAGATCCCCTATACTTGTGGGTCATCAAGACTCTTTTCTGGTGCCGTTGCCAGGGAGCGTATCGCTTTTGGTGAGTGGAACTTGGTTAGGAAACATTTATATAGTGTGCTGAAATTTTCTGTCACTTGTCACTATGGAAACTAATCCTTTGAGGGGCTTGTTTGGGGTATCTTCACCCCAACCATAAGAGCAAAGAGATGCTCCTCAACCTACTGAACTTTATGAAAATATTCACTTTGAGATTCCTTCGGGCATGATAGAAAAACTGCTAGGTAATCCTTTTGCAGGAGACGGAACATTGCATCCCGATTTACACCTTATCTTTGTGGATGAAGTTTGTGGATTATTTAAGCTTGAAGGTATTCCCGATGATGTTGTAAAAGGAAGGTCTTCCATTTATCTTTGAAGGGAGATGCATTGACATGGTACAGGCTATGTGATGATACGGGATCTTGGAATTATAAGCGATTGAAGTTGGAATTTCACCAGAAGTTCTATCCTATGCATCTTGTTCATCATGATTGTAATTACATATATAATGTCTGGCCTCGTGAGGGAGAAAGCATCGCTCAAGCTTGAGGGAGGATTAAGTTAATGTTATATTCAAGCCCCAATCATGAACTCTCTCAGGAAATGATTATTCAGAATTTTTATGCTCGGCTTTCTCTTAATAATCGCAACCTGCTCGATACTTCCTGTGCTGGTTCTTATATGCTGAAGACTATTGATTTCAAATGGGACATATTGGAAAGAATTAAATGCGACTCTTAAGACTGGGGTTCCGATGATGGTAAGGAGTCAGGTATTGTGGCGACCGGGTAGCAATACTACTACACTGGTGGCTCATCGAGCGTCGAGGTGAGACTCGATGAATTTATTTAGGTAGCGGAAGCGGGTATAATACAGTGACCAAATCTAAGGTCGCACGAGACTGACTGGGACTCCTCTAAGCGTCGGACTCGCTATCAAACTCCTCTTCCATGAGATCGCCATCGTCATCATCTGGCCACATCAACAAGCTAGGTGAGTACTTTGAAAGTACTCGCAAGACAGTTCGGACAAAAGATATAACAAATGCATGCATGAATGGGTCATGAGTATTTTAATGATGCACATTTAATTCATAAAATTAAGGCAAGTAAAAAGGGAGTCGGCGGTAGTCCGCTCGAAACCCAACAAAAGAACTATAAACCAATCGGGTGTCTGAAGCGACGCCTCGAAAGGAGGGTAAGTAAATAAAGCATGCCGCAGTCGGGCGTCTAGGCGACACCACATAAAGGGCTTATACTGAAAGTAAAAGACATGAGTGCCACAGTCGGACGTCGGGGCGACATCGCAGAAAGGGCTCACATCGAAAGTAAATAACAATAATGCCACAGACGGACGTCGGGACGACATCGCAGAAAGGGCTTATATGGAAAGTAAAAGATAACAATGCCACAGTCGGACGTCTGAGCGACGTCACAGAAAGGGCTTATAACAAAAGTAAATAATAATAATGCCACAGTCGGACGTCTGAGCGACGTCACAGAAAGGGCTTATAAGAAAAGTAAATAACAACATTGCCGCAGTCGGACGTCTGAGCGACGTCTCAGAAAGGGCTTATAGCAAAAGTAAATATAATATTGCCACAGTCGGACGTTTGAGCGACGTCACAAAAAGGGCTTATAGATCATTGTCATAACGTGCGAGGGTTAATGCTTACAAGAAAATATTCCACACAAGATGTTAACGGGTTAGTCCATCACAAGAATAAGCATTAACCGAACTTAACACTCATTTGGCTTACCGGGGTTTCTGTCACCAAGCCTGACATTTGACAAGATAATAAGAACACGAACTTGGACATAGATAAGATGTTGTAATGGGAAGTTGACACTGCAGAGTTTGTACTAAACTATCCACAGCCAACGGATTTCTGTAGTCACGGGGGACTAGTTCCGTTCATGGTATTTCGGAAGAAACACAACTAACTACTACACACCCATCCCACTTCACGTTGCCAGGAATCACCCTAGGCAGCGTTCAAGAAAAACTTTGAGACGGGGAGATCACAATCTCGAATAGCATGGGATCAAATTTATATACGCGCGCTCTAAGGGGTGCCCCCCTCTCGGTCCCAACCGGAAACACCCATGCCCCCTGACCGGATGAAAGGCTTTAATCCAGGGCCATGGAACCTTCATCCCGGCCTCTCAATTTGGTGTGTACCAGGGAAGTGGTTTGCAACCTACTAAGCCATATCTCCTGCGGGAAACATGTGGCAGTACGGGAAAGAAATGAACGGGAGTTGATACCGGAGTCATAAATATACTGGCATAAGACTGGCATGCTAAAACACTACCATCTTACCCATTTTGATGCCATCACGTGGCCATTCAACCTCATTTCCATGAACTCATGGGTTCCCGAAATTCACTTGTCTCCGCTTTTCACGAAACAAAAATTTATCGGGATGCTTATGAACATGACATGAAAATATTTAATGTAAACATGCCAAGACACTCATCATATCAAGAGTTCAAACATGCTTGCCTGGTTCGGAGTAGTCGGGGTCTAGCTCGGTGAAGTTCGCGGTCCCGTCACCTCCTTCGGTATCTACGGCACACAAAAATACACACGCTAACGTAAATACCGTGGAGTACAGAAAAGTAACCCAAATATTTCTCAAATAAATCTGATAAAAAACTAGACAAAATTTTGAAGAGGGCAGAAAAAGAATCAATCAAAAATACTCTTCTGTTTAAATGTTATAAAGGTTTTGGTCCAGGGACTCATCTGTAATGAAATAGAAACTTTCGAGGGGCTAACTTATAAAAACAGAAAACGCTTCAGTCTCGAATACGTCAGTCCAGTGGGGAAGGCGTACCGAAGGCGCTTCCAGAAAATGATTCAAAAAGAAGAAAAAGCTGACGGGGAGGACCCACCCGCCGGGTTTGAAAACGAAAGCAGTGATTTGGCGCCCGAGGGCTGCGGTGATCGCCGGCGGCGATCTACGGCGAGGCAGGAGGATCGGAGGTTACCAACGTGCTCAACGTGTCCTTCCGCACCGGTGGGTGTTGGAGTTGGTCACCGTTGAGCACCACGTCGACGGCGGTCTCAACTTCGGCGGACGGTGGTTCGGGCGTTGGTGGATCTCGCCGAGGAGGGCTGCAAGGATCGAATTGAGGTGGGGGTTAGAGTACTAGGTGTAAGAGAAGGCTATGGACGAGGTTTGGGCGCCGGAGATGGCCTCACCGCAGTGAATCATGTTGGTGGCCGAGGCGGAACGAGGCGGCCGGAGTCGGGGGAGGAGACCTCCTCGAGGTCCTCCTAGTGGCCTTGTAGGGTGTATGTGGGGTGTAGTGAGCGTGTGTGCTCGAGGGTGAGCTCGGGGTCCCCTTTTATAGGCGATCTGAGGCGGTGGCCGTGAACGGGGATCTCCGGCGATGGATTACGGTGGCGCAGTGCTTGGTCGGGGTGTTTAGGAGTTTGAGCGTCGACTAGACGAGCACTGGTGCCATTCCCATGTCCAACTCAGCACGGGAGGGGTGGTTTCGGCTTGTCCTCGACGGAACGGCCGCACAGCACATCAGCGGCAGAGAACGCGCTCTGCGCGTGCCAGGCCACGGCGACGGTCCTGCATGCCTGCGCTAGCAAGGAGGTGACCACGCGGAGCTCTCAGAGGCTTTGGGCGGCGCCGAACGGCGTTATGCCGTAGTGTTGCCTCCTGTCGGCCGCTACGGTGGTTCTGCCATTGCACGCCACGCCCGGCTGTGGCGCCACCGACGCGCCGAGAAGTGCCAAGCGCGCGTGTGGTGCTCCGGACAAGAGGGAGGGGCTGCGAGCAACGTGCCAAGTGCACAGTTTCCACGTGACTGAAACTCTGACGAAGAAACGACACTGAATTCTAAATTTTACTGAATATGAGCGATGGCGATTGCATGCGGTGTTCGACAGAATGATTTTGGCATGTAGGGATTTTTCCTTGAGCTGATTTTTGGTGGAGTGGTCTCTCATTGCAACTAGAGGTTGCCTGAATTTTGGTGGAATTTTTGGAGAAGTGGAAATATGAATTTCACCAAATTTGGCAAATCTGGTCCAAACTTGCAGAGGGTGTAATTTGAAATATTTGAAAAGGAGAAGAGTGAGTCAAGATGGTTCTAGGTTGTGGGTACCAAGGACTATCCAGGAGAGTTGGTTTGAGGTCAAAACTCAAATGCATCTTGGTAGTTGCTTTGTAAATCCCATAGTCTCAAAATAAAAGACAGAAAAGATTTTGGGCAGGAAATAAATGAAATGAAATTTGGAACTGGGTTGAACTTGATGAGACAGCAAGTTTGGATTACCCCAAGGTGGAAAGAAGGTTTTTGGGAGGTTTAACCATGTGGGGCAAGGTAGAAACAAGAGTGGTTTCAACATTGGAGAAGATGCAAAACTCCTAGGGTTTTTCTTAAAAAGAAAATAAAACCCTAATTTTTTTTGAATTTGGGGAGAGGGTAACAGAGAAAAAGTCAACAAGCCAGGTGAGTACTTCGAAAGTACTCGCAAGACAGTTCGGACAAAAGATATAACAAATGCATGCATGAATGCGTCATGAGTGTTTTAACGATGCACATTTAATTCGTAAAATTAAGGCAAGTAAAAAGGGAGTCGGCGGTAGCCCGCTCGAAAACCCAACAAAAGAACTGTAAACCAATCGGGTGTCTGAAGCGACGCCTTGAAAGGAGGGTAAATAAATAAAGCATGCCACAGTCGGGCGTCTAGGCGACACCACATAAAGGGCTTATGCTGAAAGTAAAAGACATGAGTGCCACAGTCGGACGTCGGGGCGACATCGCAGAAAGGGCTCACATCGAAAGTAAATAACAATAATGCCACAGACGGACGTCGGGACGACTTCGCAGAAAGGGCTTATATGGAAAGTAAAAGATAGCAATGCCACAGTCGGACGTCTGAGCGACGTCACAGAAAGGGCTTATAACAAAAGTAAATAATAATAATGCCATAGTCGGACGTCTGAGCGACGTCACAGAAAGGGCTTATAACAAAAGTAAATGACAACATTGCCGCAGTCGGACGTCTGAGCGACGTCTCAGAAAGGGCTTATAGCAAAAGTAAATAATAATAATGCCACAGTCGGACGTCTGAGCGATGTCACAAAAAGGGCTTATAGATCATTGCCACACCCATCCCACTTCACGTTGCCAGGAATCACCCTAGGTAGCGTTCAAGAAAAACTTTGAGACGGGGAGATCACAATCTTGAATAGCATGGGATCAAATTTATATACGCGCGCTCTAAGGGGTGCCCCCCTCTCGGTCCCAACCGGAAACACCCATGCCCCCTGACCGGATGAAAGGCTTTAATCCAGGGCCATGGAACCTTCATCCCGGCCTCTCGATTTGGTGTGTACCAGGGAAGTGGTTTGCAACTTACTAAGCCATATCCCTTGCGAGAAACATGTGGCAGTACGGGAAAGAAATGAACGGGAGTTGATACCGGAGTCAAAAATATACTGGCATGCTACAACACTACCATCTTACCCATTTTCATGCCATCACGTGGCCATTCAACCTTACCAAGTCTGTGGCGACCGGGTTTTCCGGGTATTAATTTCCAGAAAATGGCCGTCGTGCTCATCAGCCCCAGGATTACTGTTAGCTGATGAGGCATCAACTTGATACAAAAATTCCAAGCAAATTACAGAATATGTAGTACAAGACCATTTTGGTGTGTGAGTACAACAAATGGTTTCTAGTGGTAGATGGCGGAAGCGGTTTGTGGATCATCATTGTTTATGGGACTCCATTCCCACTGGAACAGCTGACCATGTTAACTCCTATCTTCGCGAGTCTGCTTTCACCGTTGCTTACGTTCCGGGGCTGTCAACGCAACGCTCCTCTCCGCGCAAGAAAATCTGGCCAAGACAATAGCCAGGGACAAGCCAGTGAGTACTTTGAATGTACTCGCAAACATTCAGAACATAGGTATAAAATAACAATGATGTGCTAAAAATACTATGCTCATGACGTCAGTCACAAAAAGAAATAAATAAAACTCTGATGCGTGCGAGCATGTTTCTTATGAATATGCAATAACATAGTAGTAATAAAAATTATGAAATAGATAACAAGCATGCCACAGTCGGGTGTCTTAGCGACACCACATAAAGGGCTTTAAAAGATATGCCACAGTCGGGCGTCTTAGCAACACTACATAAAGGGCTTTAAAATAAATGCCACAGTCGGGCGTCTTGGCGACACCACATAAAGGGCTTTGAAAGAAATGCCACAGTCGGGCGTCTTAGTGACACCACATAAAGGGCTTTAAAAGAAATGCCACAGTCGGGCGTCTTGGCGACACCACATAAAGGGCTTTAAAAGAAATGCCACAGTCGGGCGTCTTAGCGACACCACATAAAGGGCTTTAAAAGAAAACACAGTAAATATCCAGGAGGTAGAACCATCCCGGGGATATTCGATAATACCAATAATATCACGGGTTAGTCAACAATAATAATAATCATAATTATCACAAGTCACAAGTTGTGATTTCCAGTTCTGGTTTAATAGTTTCACCTCTGAAGACCGACACTAAGACCGACACTTGACCCATCCCAGACTGTAATCCTTAACCATGGACACGGCTACTCGAATAGGTTTAATCTCTGTAGAGGGTGTACTCTTTACCCACGAGTAACGGATTCCTTTAGTCCATCAGGACTAATTCCGCCTACGGTCTTTTTGATGAAAACACACCTAACTTGCACACACCAGCTTAACTCACATGTGTCTGGAATCACCCACGACAACTGTCAAGCAAAACTCTAAGTGGGAAGGCTACAACCTCGACGTAACATGGGATCACAAAATTTATACCGCGTGCAAACTAGGGAGCTACCCCCTTCGGCTACAACCGAAACACCCATGCTCCCGGACCCGGTGGCATGACTACCAGATGCCTCCAGTATCTTCCACCTTGGCCTCTCTGTACGGTGTGTGCTAGGAAAGGGGTTGACAACTTACTGAACCGTACCCTACTTACTGTAGAGACAAGTGGTACTACGAAGCAAGTATGGGGGTTACTGGCACAAGACTCGATCTACGGTCGACTCAGGAGGTAGTAATATTTCCTGCAAGATTAGCTTAACAATGCATATACTTCAACTAACAGATAGAAACACCATGTGACATATCCCATCATGCCATACCGGACACGACCGTCTCGACGGAGGACTAGGGACAAGACCGCGTCTACCCAAGACAGAGGCCTTCCCGGCTTCCCTTCCGGTATGCATGAAAGGCATATGGTGATTTCCATCACAACCACATCAACTCATCAACATCTTATATCTTATATCTTATATCTTATATTTACTAATTGGAGGCACCAATAAAGCCTCCATGTTAATCCACATCATCAAAATTAATTAAGCAGTTAGATGTGGTTTTTACGGCTAGGATGAAACCGCACCAAAAGAATTCCCGTGAGACGCACAAAAAATCTATCACGATAGTCCAATGTCATGTCCTAGCTAGGTGGGATGCAGAAACAAGAAAATATGGACTCTTGATTTAAAAGTTACTAAAATTAGTTAGGTTTTACCGGATTAAATGTGTGGCAGGACGTGATAAGCAACAAGTAAAAAAAGGAAAAAGTCCATTTTAAACCTTGAACTTGTAGAGGTTGGGCGGAATGAACCCTCAAGTCAAAATTCCGGTCGATTGCACCCTGAACTCTGCAATCCCGGTCTAATTCGAACCCTGGCATCGTTTGAACCGGGATTCCTCTGGTGGGCCGGCCCGCTAGATTATGTATTCGTTCAATAACAAAAATTCCTAAAAGCGCACACTCCGCGAGCGTCCAATAGTCTAGCATGCCTCAAGCGGATGTGAAAAAATCACAAAAAGTAACAGCGAGAGCATGGTACTGAACTCCCGACCTCTCCATAAATAGAAACATCGATGGCCAGTAGTCCGCGAAACTACTTGTGACTAAAAACGCAGCGCTAACAGAAAAGTACTGTGACAGATCCTTCTTTCAGAATTTGGGAAACATTTGTTGGAAAAAGGTGTGAACATATTTTCTGAAAAATGAGAATAATAATAACGAAACCAATTCCGAATTCCAAACAATCTTTATGAACAGCAAACATTTTTTTAAATGAATGTAAAATACATACTGAACATTTTGTTGGTATACGGTGAAAATATTCAAAATATACACTGAACATTTTTGGAAAAATGCGCTGAAAATTTTCTCAAATGCAATCTGAACAAATTTTATATACATGATGAAGATTTTTTTGTACACAGGGAACATTTTTGAATTGTACGTTGCACATTTTTCACTCCGGTGAACTTTTTTTCTAAATGCAATCTGAACCCATACGCGATGAACATTTTTGTGTACACAGGGAACATTTTTTCAATGTACGTTGCACATTTTTCACTGCGGTGAACTTATTTGAAAAGTGTGAAAAATTTGAAAAAGTGAAAAAAATTGAATTCATAAAAGAATATTTTTGAATTTCTAATTTTTTTCCAAAATATACAGTGAACATTTTTGAACTTTTCTGTAATATAGCGTGAACATTCCTAAATATACAGTAAACATTTTTGTAACACGCAATGAACTTTGTATAATATAAGGAAAAAGAAACAGTAAAAAGGAAAAAAGAAATCATAAAAAGTAAAAAATAAAATAATAAACCTACAAATAGAAAAATAAAAATAAAACAAAAGAAAGAAGAACCAGAAAAGAAAAACCGAAAAAAAAAACAAATAACGAACGAAAGACAGTAGCAACAACGTGCAGCACACGCTGCCGTGTACTGGGCCGGCCCACCCACGGGCGCTGCGGGCGTTTTCCTCCACAATCCCGGTCATTCTTTGCCATGTAAGCAATCCCCGTTTGGCAAATGATCCGAAGGTTTGATTTAGACCGGGATCGCAGAGTTTAGGGTGTAATCGACCGGGATTTTGATTTGAGGGTTCATTCCGCCCAACCTCTACAAGTTTAAGGTTTGAAATGGACTTTTTCCAAAAAAAAAGACGTGATAAGCATTGTGCATGCAACTCTCATGAAAAAATCGTGCATGACAAAGCACGCATACGCACGCATCTAACCCCGTCCTCAACCCCGCGTTGCTCTGCTCCTTCCCCATCGACCCCCTTGCTCGGATCCCGCCGGTCGTTCGCCTCCCCGCCGCCAGCGCTCCTCCTCACCTCCTTCATCCACGGACGCATCCCCATCGGCGGTCCTCTTCCCAAGCTCTGCCTCCCCGCTCTGGACTGCATCTCCCCGAGCTCCGGCCATCCTTCAGGGCAACCAAGCTCCGCCCTACATCCCTCTGTGCGTCTCCCCGAGCTCCGGCTGTCCTTCAGCTCGACCAAGCTCCGCCCGACATCCCTCTACACGCCTCCCCAAGCTCCTCTGCCTCCACCTCGCCCCACGGCCACGTCTGCCGTCGAGCTGGGCCGAGCCGGCCTCCATGCGCTCCCGCTCGGTCCCCTTTGCCTCCCGTGTTCGCGCGGCCGTCCTCCTTTTGTTGATCGTGCTCGATGATGGCAGCACTCCGCCCGGCCTCCTCAGCCCGGCCTCCAGCACGCCCCTGCGTCGGCCGTGCCTCCCGCCTCCGACAGCTAGCCGAGTTCATCACGACAGCGATCCTCTGCCTGGTGCTGCTGTCGAGTCCTCATGGCCAGCGTGCCCGTCTCCTGCTTCCTAAGCATGATTGATGTCCCTGCTCGCAGCCTCCCGTCCGTAGCAGCCCGTTGTGTGCAGGCCCCATTACGTCTGTTGTCATGAGTCGTCACTGTGCTGCTATCCGTGCACGATTGCCGAATCAGCTGTAATGCCGCCGTGTTCGTTCTGTTTTCGGAAGGTGTGGCGTGCCAAATCGTCAAGAACTCAAGATCTACATCGACACATATCGCCAAGATCAGCAACGCCAAGCACCCACCCTGACCCGTACCAGCCGCCAAGATCTCCACCAACCCCGAGCAACTCCTTGAACGACGACCGGTACAGTGCCGCGACAATAGACTTCCTCGACGCCAACTATGGAAGCTCGAAGATGCCCGGAGACGAATAGTATTTTACAAATCCATCTACAGCTGTTAGATTACACGCACCTCTCCTACCACCTGAATCCTCTACTAATATATACTCTATAACCAATTTCTAATTGCGGCCTCATATTGGATTTCGGGTCCGGCAAGATCGAGATTTGTCGGGCAGAGATCGCGCCTTGATCTGGCTCCGTATCATGCATGCCCTGCGTGTCTGGCCAAAGCCTGCTAATTTTGTTGACCTCCACCGATATATGTTGGAGACCCAGCAGCACCAGCAGTAATTACGGCCGGATCAACTCGAACATCTGCTGGACGGCGGCCTTTGGCCTGAATTCAGCTGGCCGGTGCAATCCCGATTTGTTCGACGACGCCATTGGAAGTTATCTCCCTCAAAACAGGCAAGCGTCTCTCCCAAAAAAAAATTCTTGCAAGGAACCAGATCACTTTTTGGTGTCTTATGTTATTTGGAGAAATATATTTGTACTCCCTCCGTTTCTTTTTAGTCTGCATATAAGGTTTGGTCAAAGTCAAGCTTTGCATAATTTGACTAACTTTATATTAAAAAATATCAACATTCACAATATGAAATCAACATTTTCAGATGCACCATGAAATGTATTTTCATATTATATAGTTTAAGTATCATAGATGTTCATATTTTTCAATATAAATTTGATCAAACTTTGTGTAGTTTGACTTTGACCAAAACTTATACGCGGAGTAAAAAGGAACGGAGGGAGTATAATACTTTCACTGTCAAACAAAACCGATGTTTACTGACTAATTTGTATGTATATGGACAGGAAGAACTAAACGCACTCGGGATGCAGCGAATGTGTCCACATCTTGGGTGTCATGGCCCAAGGCTACATTTGATTAGCTGTGTATGTATCTACACATTGGACAGTCTGTTCTTGCCGCTGGATAGATACAGCTTAGCATTCTGAAATGAGCTGCCGCTGCTATGAATTGACGCTGGAACTGATTAAATTAAATGCGGCTGCTCCTTGCATGTTGAATGCTTATTGAAAAAGCAGCATAACAATCAGTATTACGTAAACTAAACAATCAATAATGACAACGTAATGCTGGGTGGTTGGAGTCTAAAACCGAACCACATTGCCAAAAGCAGGCGGAAGTATCAGATATCCTCTCTCTAGGTATCGCCTATTTTCCATGTTATACTGAGAGCTCTGTTGCAACTTTTAAAAGACTAGTTGAATGCCCGTGCGTTGCCACGGACCAAAACAATTTACAAAGACAACAATATATCGACTTGTTATTCTACGACAAGTGAGGATGATCATATTTAAGATCACATCCCAACCAATGTTGACATCTTCTTACTTCATTCTTGCAACACCACATATTCCTTTGGTTTTCTTCATCCATTCCAAGTGTTGCCTTAAACTCCCAACCCTGGACAAGATAAGGCATTGGTTCCTCATACGTCTCAAATTGCCACCGGCTCCCTATCAATCTGTCTCTAGTTCCACGCATTGTGTGTCATCTCCTCGTAAGCCCCACCACATCTCCACCATGGCTCTTTTTTTTTCATGTGCCATCATGCCTGAAATCAAAAGTATACACATGACCGAGCATTAAGCCTGTCATATACTCGTATTGATACGATTAGTGAAGTAGGAGTCTGAAGAATAGCAACATACAACATTGGTTTCAAAAGGGTGACCAGGGTTGCAATTGTTTTATATGATGATCGCGCACTAAGTAGCTCGGGTTACAACATGGATAATGAAGGGTTGGACATCTGGCGACAACATCCGTCACTACTTTTTGGAAGCGGTGACCATGATGAATCAAAGATGGAAAGAATGTTGGGTTCCTGATATATAATCGTTAGGTTCTTCCCATAATTGTTACTCTTACTCATCTACCAGATGCTTACTTATTGCAATCATCTCAAGCGTAACAAAATTCGGTTATTGACTTCTAAATGGTTTCTGTTAGATTATAGGCATACCTCTGTATATGGTAGATTATGATTTGTAATCATTTCCTGCCTTATCTGTAGAGAGGCTTCTTGCCGACTAAGCCTTGTACTCTATATAAACTGCCCGAGAGGCTCAATACAACATCCATCATATTCCGCCATTCTCCTCTCTATCCCTTCTAACATGGTATCAGCTGCAAGTTCCTAGACCTAGCCGCCGCACGCTTCCGCACAGCGCCGCCCCTGGGAAGGTCGATCATCATGATCTCTTCCAGGGGCGCGCGACCCATAGCAGGGTTCGTCCGTTGATCCTTGAATGGCTGCCCTCGTGAGTTTTTCCAATCTCTTGATCGGTTTTCTTTCCGCCGGTTGCTTGCCCGGTATTTTATTTTTTGGGCCATAGCACCATGGAACGAGGTCCCGGCCACTGCCCGAGGCCGTCCTCGCGGCTGCACTGACCAACGCACCGCCGTTGCGCCGCCCCTTCGGGATGTAGTGCCGCGGCTCGCGGTCCATGCCGCCACCGCAAGGTCTTCCCGCCGTCATCCAGACCCACGAGTTGCTGCTGCATCACCCCTTCAGGCCGTAGCGCCACGGCGCGCGGTCCCCGCATGTCGACTTTCATGAGGCATGCGCCGCGCCGCCTCCCTTAGCATGGGAACGCCACCGTCTGCACCGATCTTTGTCACTCTGTCGGGTTCCTCCCCTACTTCTAGCATCGCCGTCGCGCTCCTAACCCAGCCGCCGCTGCCGCTGTCAGGCCACCACCACCACTCTTCTTTGGCGTCGCTGCCGCTCGCTCACGCGAGCCGTGCCACCCGTCCACCCCCTTTGTCTTCGTCCAGCACCAGCTCATCGCCAACGTCATCGTCATGTTGCCGGATCACTTCGTCTACTCCGACCACCGTCGGCAACATCGGCCCCACACTGATTGGCGCCGCAACCGTCATTGAGTAATTCTTTGCTGGCCCCTCCGACTCCTCCGACATGGCGTACAACTTGTGCAGGTCCCCATCTACGCATGTCTGGTGCTGACAACACGGACACGTGCCATCATCCCCGGTGTGTTCCCAGGCCCAGCAAGTCTGGAGCGGCGCATCGTCAATATCGACATCGTGCGTCTACGCATGCCCGGTGTTGTCAACATCGATGCGTGCCTTCGTCCATGATGTGTCCCCAGGCTTGGCAAACCCGGCGCGACACCTCGTCAACAACGTCTTCTTCCCGGCGCACCACTACTTCGACACCACTGCACCCATGACTAACTCGGCGCCTCCTTGCGCACACGGCTCCACGGAGACTTCCTCGACACCGGCCACCAGACTCGACATCGATCACGGCGTTCTTCGCATGAGTACCTCGACCACGGCTACACCACCCACGCTCTCGGCTACCTCGACAACGGCACAAAGGGCCACCACCTCGCTTGAGCAACACGTCGGCTTCCTCTACAGTTAATGCATCCGCAACGCGACATCGTCCATGACACTCCCGCTGCGACTGCGAGGGACGTCAGCTCGTCCGCTGCTATTCCCTCCCTCCAGTCTGACCGTTCATGACGCTCCTGTTGTCCGCGCGACACTACCGCTATGACTACGGGGGGATGTTAGAGTATATAGGCATATCTTTGTATATGGTAGACTATGATTTGTAATCATCCCTGCCTTATCTCTAGGAGAGGCTTCTTGCGCTCCAAGTGTTCTACTCTATATAAGCCGTCTGCGAGGCTCAATACAACATCCATCATACTCCGCCAATCTCTCTCTCTCTATTTCTTTTCCTTGCATCATTTACATCAACTATAAGAAAATAACATGCACCTATTTTTTTAGTCCGCAAGAAGATTGTCTAATAGAGATTATTCTTAGTTATATGTGACGAATATCACTCAATAAAATCAAGCACTGATACACAGACAATTTATCTAACAAAAATTATCAACGGCATAAATATAGAATTGCAAGGTTACATCCAGCTGGCTACAACTGAGAAATAAAACAGAAAAAGCAAATTCCATCGTAGTATCTAGAAAAACGAAATATCTTATTTACAAGTTCCTCTCAAACACCTCTGAAAGTATTTCTCTCAATCTATCTATTAACACAATAAGGAGCATCAACAGCTTTAGACAATATACCATGAAGAATCAAGTGTCACCTTATATCAGTTCAAAAGAAAAGTGATGTCATATATACAAGAGGGTAGTTTTTTCGTACCTCCTAAAAATTCCAAAAATTGGAGAAATTTCACCCTGCCCTACGCACCTTGAACCTCTGCCCTAAATGACAACTGTGTTCATTTTCCGGCTCCCTTCTCAATCTTGACCACACGAGGTTGCCCGACCATTGCTATAGTAGATGCTTGTAGTCATGCCAACTTGTTCTATCCCAACCCGCGACCATGGCCATACCTATGAATGGAGGAATGTAGTAGGGCGAGCACAACAAATTGATCTGCATCACGACCTTGGCGTCCCACAAATGATGATGGGCGTGCTGGTGTTGTTGTTGTCTGTCGGAGCAGTTTGACTTCAGCTCCCTCACTACTCTTCATCCAATCTGTCGACCGGCAACACTTGCATTCTCAATTGGTGTCGCTAAGGCAACCACTTCAGGTCTACCAGTGAGAGTGGCAAAGGTCAAATATGTTTGATAGTTGTTAAATAGATAGTGGTTGGAATCAAACCTTGGGAGGAATTGGGGGGTGGGGGGCTTTTTCTTTGGAGAGATCGGGGCAGTGAACTGTTGTATAGTCTTACAAGTAGCCGACCAATGGTCAATATGAACTTCCAAAATCTATGGAACCCCGGAATCAAAATCGTCAATTTTCAAAATCTGTGAAGCAACACAATGTACCATATTATTATAGTGAGGAATATATGATCTGTAGAAAAGCCTGCTGACTTATGCATTTTGGTACATATATATGTTTATCGGAGTAGTGAGGTTTATTTGTAATGTAGCAGTAAGATAGAGCCATGCTAGGGGTTGTTTTAGGCCCTAATTAAATTTGAATAATCTGCCGGGTGAAAGACCACAATGGTTTACAATTATTGTCCAGTGCTCTCAGCAAATGGAACTGAAAAGAGAAACCACTTAGGACGGTCCTTATCAAGTCAAATCTCAGAACAAAAAACAAGTTCTATTTTCCAATTTTCCAATTTTCATATGTTTAGTTTTGTCTAGCGTACACAAATATACCTCTTGCAAGTTCTATACAGGAATACAAACTGGCAAATATCACTTGCATTATTACTGATCGACTGATCGTTCGCAAACGAGAATCAAGTAACTAAGCAAACATAAGGAAGCTATAAAACGAGGAATAACAGAATGAATGGCGTGTACCTTACCAGGAGCTTAGAAGCCCATGCAGGATGGATAAGAATAGTAGATCTCAGGTTCATTACCCTCTTCAGTGGCACAAAACTTGAGCTCAATCATGAATAAGCCAACATTTATGGTAATGAAGATGACATCCACACCTTCTGCGAAACCAACCCCATGTGCTCCATTGCTGTCGCAGGGATTGGCAATGTGCATGTTTTTCTCCAGGTCAATGACCATGCACTGTACCCATTTTGCAGCTATATTCACCTTCCTGAACCAGAGATGCAGACTGAAATCCTTGACACCAGTGACCCGCGGTGAACTGTCCTCTTTGTGGCTTTGCCATCGATCAACTCCAGACCTTACACACAAAGGCCCTCCTAGTTTTGGTCTCCACCTCTAAACTTCTTTGCTGGACCATCAGCTTCAGCCTCTTTCAAAATATAGTACAGCTATGGGTTAAATAACTGAGAGATGCTTCTATTATGCTATCTTCAGTGTTAATTTTTTCATTTTACAAATCAAATGGGCAATTATTTAAGCATCTCGTTTTGAGCATGGCTCAATGTATACATCATACGTTGCTGCTACCTAAGCATTACTATTCTAGTATTCAGATAATCAGAAGTTGCACATCCGTCAGCCGGACGCACCATAGAATGTAGATGACCTATGCTAATTTGTTAACATCTACTCCATCCGTTCCTAAATATAAGTCTTTGTAGAGATTGCACTATGAACCACATACGGATGTATATAGATGCATTTTGAAGTGTAGATTCACTCATTTTGCTCTGTATGTGGTTTATAGTGGAATCTCTCCAAAGACTTATATTTAGGAACAGGGGGAGTAGCATGCATGTCATTTTTTCCTCCCAAAAGAATTATGTATCTTCTTTGCCTACAACAGGACCATATACTAAATAAATATTGGATAATCAATTAAATCATTCATTGAGACACCTGAGTTATACCAAAGCACAGTTGCTAACTGGTGAATAATATCCTACAAGAGACACACAGAAATATCCTATGCTATTGCAAAACATGGTAGTAGAAATAGTGGCTCATGAAGTAATTGATACTTTGATAAATTTATATATAGGAAACCTACCCAAAACATGATATCCAGAAGGTAGCTGACTGGTTTGGCATTTACCTGGCATAAATACTAAGAAATATGAGGCGATGTATATGATTGAAGGAGCTACACTGAGGCCAACAATTCACCGACAAACTCGGTGACTCGGTGTACTTCATCATGGTCAGCAAGTTATCAGGAAGAAACTAAATAAACATGCACACATGGCTCCCATTGAGGATGCCAGCCATGTACTGCTCCTCCCTGAACAACATGGGCAGAACCTGCAACGGCAAGACCATGAGTTCCCTTTTACCTTCACGGAAGAGCATCGCCGGGCAAAGCCCACCTGTCCCTCCAGCTGGGGTGGGCGCGGTTTTGGCAGTGACCAGCAGTCATCAAAGAGCAGCAGGGCGCACCTCGGGGACATGGCCATGGTAGGTTCGGCGTCTAGCGGATTCGGCATGGCTGGGTCATCTCCATGTTACATGTTGCCTGTCTCCCTCCCTCTTCCTTTGTCTTGGATCTTCCCACCTTCAGAAGCACATACCTCTGCACGTATATACAACTAAATATTTAGAAACACCAGACAAAGGCAGCTGAACCTCTCCAGAACAGTGGTAAAATAAAATAAAAATCGCTTGCATGAGGATAGAATTGACAGATCGATTATTACGATAGATGAAATAATTTTTCTTCTTATGCTACAAGGCAAAAGAGCAAGCATCTGGTGGGCAGGGAAACTGCTACAACCAGATCGATATTTTCCTACATATCATCACGAATCATAGAACTAATAGAATGACTTAATAGGAGAATTCGAGACAAGGGGTTAACACGTACAAAGTGGGTGGTCTCCAGCCGAGCATGGACTGCACGACGTAGTCCTCCGTGCTTGTCTTGTGACGTGTAGTCGACGCTATGCCCATTCCCTTCCCTGCCGCCGGCTCCTCCTCCATATGGCTCACCACCGGAAGCCTCGGGAATTGCGGGGAGCCCTGGATTTGGGCGCCCAGAGAAGCGGTGGTGCGCAGGATGGCATAGCTGGAGCGCATGGACAGGAGGCTGGGGGGAGGGCACGGCTGGTGAGGCGCCGGTGCGAATCGTGGTGTGGCGTCGTCGATGCGGAGCAGCATCAGGAGGCAGGAGGGCGCGTCGGGCCATGGCGAGGAGCTTTGGTTTCGTTCGTGCTGTGTGAGGGACGTGGGATAGTCTTCCAGATCGGGGAAGGACGTGGGTGACGTGCGGTTTTTTTAATTCGCGAGTTGGGTGCGGGATCGATGTCAGGGTGGACGTACCGAGCGGGCTTTTCGGCCCGCTCGTGGCCCGCTTGGTCTTGGTCCGCTCGGTCCTGGCCCGCTAGATAAATTGGTCGGTCCGGTCTGCCAAATCAGGCCCGAGAAAATGTCGGTCCGGTCCGGTCTTTAACCGAGCCGACCGAGCGGACCGAGAAACGCAGTCATCGTCGCGGCCACCGGCAGCCTCTGGGTGAACCGCCGTGTCCCCGAGCTTGCCCTCACCTTCCTTCCTCTCCTCCCCGCGCCCCATGGCCTCTTCCCGCGGCTCGCCGTCGCTGCCGTGCGTGCACTGCCGCCGTTCGCGAGTTCTCGATCATGGCAATAGTTTCAGCAGAGCGCGCACGACACGCACGAAACGCTCGGCCGTGATTTTCGATCGTGGGAGAAACGCTGGGCCGTGATTTTCTCGTCCATCAAATCAGGCAGGTGTTGTTTCGGAAGTGCTAGATTTTATACTGTCAGCTTCCTATAATCACGTCACGCGCGATCCCCTGGTGCCGTTTCCTTTTGTTCAGTCAAAACAGAAAACAAAAAGTATGAGAAGAAACAGGGTTTGATCCAAAAATCACGTCATCATTTGACGATTAATTCCACGTCCGATTTGATCCGCTAATCACGGAAGGCCCACACACGAGAAATCGTGGGCTCATGCACACGATAGATTACTTGCATGCAACAAACTGCTAATCAACAACATGCCAAAGAACCGCAGCGCCCACGCACTTCCCACGGCACGTCGTCCACCTCGTCGACCTCGACAACGGCGCTCGCGCTTGTCACCCACCTCGCCACAGCACTCGCGCACGTCGTACACCTCGCCGCTGCACCCGTGCAAGTCGCCGCCGGTGGTCGTTGGCCGGTCCGCTCGGTCTGGCCCGAGCTTCTTCATCGCTGGTCCGGTCCCTGAAATCAGGACCGTCATGCTGCTCGGTCCGGTCTGGCCCGGACCGCCGGCGGCCGGTCCAAACGTCGGCTCGGACTGGGACCGGACCGGCCCGGACCGTATCCACCCTGAGATCGATGTATGAGAGGAGGTTACCTCTGGTTTTCGGAGGGTTTGAAAAAAAATCGGTAGGAGGACGTGGGTGGGAAAGCTAGCGAGGAGGGGGCATCGAAGGAGGTCGAACCATCACGACGTTCGATTCTCCTTTAATAGTAGAGATTTAATGGACGGTACTGTCAATTTCCGATTAGTTACGCAGCAGGTTTACCTGCAAGCGCTCATATATAAACTGCAGGTCCTAGGCATGGCTGCATGGAGCTACCCGACGAGAGTCTCATGCCAATTGTCATTTTTTTTATTTGGTGTCCCTCATAAATTTATCACGTCTACACGAAGCATGCATCAGGTATCCTTCTTTAGTCCCAGTTATATATGTCTAAAGATATGTCATGAGCTAATATGCCTACACGTCCTTTATCGAAAAAGGTTTGTTCCCTCCACGTAAAGTATGTACATGCTACTATAATTACTCATCATAAGAAAATATAAATTAATTTCAAGATAAATTGTTGCTATATGCCCGAGAAAAGGTGACTTATGGATCAGGGATAATAAATAAAATAGGAACCGGTTAAAATCGTATATCGAAACTACGTCTTACATGGTGCATGCACAATGAATTGCATCACATGAGGTTGAGAAATCAGATTCTTACTGTTTAATCAAATATTTATGTCTTACTAAATTTTTCCTTCGAATAGCTAATCGGTACACTATCTTAATCATATTTTTTGAAATATAACTCAACGATATGTCACTATATATGGGAGTAGTTATGCTTGCACGTTATCACTTCTGAAGCATTCTTCCTAGCAGCTTTCTCTAAATTTCATAGCAGAACCTTAATAGTTGTACTAAATTCATATCCAGAGCAAAAATATTAATACCTATATTTTTACTATTTCAGCAGATTAAAGGTGCCACGTGAAAACTTCTAGCAATTTGGATGTAAAAGATCGTTAATTAAATCGTCCATATTTGGTATACGTATTTCATTTGCTTTTTTCAACAGTTTATTTATATTGTACCTTGAGTGATAGATAATTAACCTTAACCATTTTCTGTGCACTCATGGCCATCCATATGTATTATCATGAATATTCCTCCCATGTTCTCACATCAATTTGGATATTCTCTCTAGAAATTTCGCATTAAGCGATCCCTATCGTAAGGAAACATGGACTAATATTGTCAGCTGATACCATTTCGCTTAAAACGATTTGGTATATTATCTGATTCCTTTTCCAAGCTACTGCTATATCGATTCATCGCACTGATGTTAGTTTGTATTACATTTCACTATTCTTAGAACAACACTGCCAAGCTATGTACCATTCTAGCTCTTTGACTACAATGCTCATCACTTTGGGTGTGGTGAAAAAATTATCAATTACTAAATTTCTCATGTTTCGGATTCCGCTTCAAAAGAAATCATCAGTTACTATATTTGACACATTTTCTCACATATTTATGCAGGTAATCAAGTGCTTATAATGGTAGTGGTGTAGCTATGTAGGACAGCGTACAGAGGATTCTTCATGGTTCTCATGGTGTCATATGAGTAGGGCACCCAGATACTTCATGGCTGCGTTCTTTCAAAGAGTTAACCTTCCATTCTAAATTATCAAATGATCCTATTCAAGAAAAAACAAAGATAATTGCTCTGCTTTACAATTTATTTTCTGTTATATACATGTTTCTCCATTTATCTCCAGTTACATAGTAGTTTTCTAATTTACTAGCGCAGCATGAATCCAATTGAGTCGTTTTATGTTGTATGGTCCAGTATTTTCAAAATACATTACTAGACACTTAGTTTTCGAGTAGAGTGTTCATTGTGTACATATAGTCTCATGGATTGTATCCGTGCTCATGTATTGGTTCTATTTTAACCATACATGTGCAAATCAATTTCCCATATTATCCGATTATAAAATTGTTATTATAAAATAATATATAATTAGATTAATTCGTACATCCAAGTATAATGTCTAATAATAATTTGCAAAAAGAAATGTTATTAAGTTTTTTCCAGTTCTTAGTCAACACGACAAAAGTCTCTAGCCCGTGCAGCTGCACGGGTTGATGACTAGTAAGAAAAATCATTAACCATGCACTCATGAGTAGGATCACATCCACACATAAAATGACGTATGCTTGCGATGGGGTGGTGTTGTCACCGAGTCAAACAACACACACAAAAATTTCACCAGGGTTCAGAATGCTTGCCTTCAGGTCATGGGAAGGCAGGGTTCATTCCAAAACATCTTGAAATCTTCAAAATTCCTATTAAAAGAATATATTTGAATTAAGACACAAAATCAAAACAGCACAAAAAGTTGTTTTGAATTTTTTTCAAATAATTCCCCTTTGGCAAGGTTTTCATTTTGGCTTTTTCTTCAGCTCAGGTGTTTGATTGTTAAAAACTTTTTCTTTGTTTCCCTCTCCCCAAATTCAAAAAAAATTTAGGGTTTTGTTTTCTTTTTAAGAAAAACCCTAGGAGTTTTGCATCTTCTCCAATGTTGAAACCACTCTTGTTTCTACCTTGCCCCACATGGTTAAACCTCCCAAAAATCTTCTTTCCACCTTGGGGTAATCCAAACTTGCTGTCTCATCAAGTTCGATCCAGTTCCAAATTTTATTTCATTTATTTCCTGCCCAAAATCTTTCTGTCTTTTATTTTGAGACTATGGGATTTACAAAGCAAGTACCAAGATACATTTGAGTTTTGACCTCAAACCAACTCTCATGGATAGTCCTTGGTACCCACAACCTAGAACCATCTTGACTCACTCTTCTCCTTTTCAAATATTTCAAATTACACTCTCTGCAAGTTTGGACCAGATTTGCCAAATTTTGTGAAATTCATATTTCCACTTCTCCAAAAATTCCACCAAAATTGAGGCAACCTCTAGTTGCAATGAGAGACCACTTCACCAAAAATCAGCTCAAGGAAAAATCCCTACATGCCAAAATCATTCTGTCGAACACCTGACATGCACTGTTACTATTCATATCCAGTAAAATTCAGAATTCAGTGTCGTTTCTTCGTCAGAGTTTCAGTCACATGGAAACTGTGCACTTGGCACGTTGCTCGCAGCCCCTCCCTGTTGTCCGGAGCACCACACACGCGCTTGGCACCTTCCTGGCGTCGGTGGCGCCCTGGACCGCCTGCGCCGGCATGTCCCGCGGTGGCAGAACCACCGTAGCAGCCGACAGGAGGCAACACTATACTACGGCATAACGCCGTTCGGCGCCGCCCAAAGCCTCTGAGAGCTCCGCGTGGCCACCTCCTTGCCAGCGCACGCATGCAGGACCGTCGCCGTGGCCTGGCACGCGCAGAGCGCATTCTCTGCCGCCGACGTGCCGTGCGGCCGTTCCATCGAGGACAGGCCGTAACCACCCCTCCCGTGCTGAGTTGGATATGGGAATGGCACCAGTGCTTCGTCTAGTCGACGCTCAAACTCCTAAAAACCCTGACCAAGCACTGCGCCGCTGTAATCCATTGCCGGAGATCCCCGTTCAAGGCCACCGCCTCGGATCGCCTATAAAAGGGGACCCCGAGCTCACCCTCGAGCACACATGCTCACTACACCCCACATACACCCTGCAAGGCCACTAGGAGGACCTCGAGGAGGTCTCCTCCCCCGACTCCGGCCGCCTCGCCCGCCTCGGCCACCAACGTGATTCACTGCGGCGAGGCCATCTCCGGCGCCCAAACCTCGTCCATAGCCTTCTCTTACACCTAGTACTCTAACCCCCACCTCAATTCGATCCTTGCAGCCCTCCTCGACGAGATCCACCAACGCCCGAACCACCGTCCGCCGGAGTTGAGACCGCCGTCGACGTGGTGCTCAACGGTGAACAACTCCAACACCCACCGGTGCGGAAGGACACGGTGAGCACGTTGGTAACCTCCGATCCTCCTGCCTCGCCTTAGATCGCCACCGGCGATCACCGCAGCCCTCGGGCGCCAAATCTCTGCTTTCATTTTCAAACCCGACGGGTGGGTCCTCCCCGTCAGCTTTTTCCTCTTTTTGAATCGTTTTCTGGAAACGCCTTCGGGCAAAATACGCCTTCCCCACTGGACTGGCGTATTCGACACTGAAGTGTTTTCTGTTTTTATAAGTTAGCCCCTGGAAAGTTTCTGTTTCATTACAGATGAGTCCCTGGACCAAAACCTTTATAACTTTTAAATAGAAGAGTATTTTTGATTGATTCTTTTTCTGCCCTCTTCAAAATTTTGTCTAGTTTTTTATCAGATTTATTTGAAAAAAATATTTGGGTTACTTTTCTGTACTCCACGGTATTTACGTTAGCGCGTGTATTTTTGTGTGCCGTAGATACCGAAGGAGGTGACGGAACCGCGAACTTCACCGAGCTAGACCCCGACTACTCCGAACCAGGCAAGCATGTTTGAACTCTTGATATGATGAGTGTCTTGGCATGTTTTCATTAAATAGTTTCATGTCATGTTCATAAGCATCCCGATAAATTTTTGTTTCGTGAAAAGCGGAGACAAGTGAGTTTCGGGAACCCATGAGTTCATGGAAATGAGGTTGCATGGCCACGTGATGGCATGAAAATGGGTAAGATGGTAGTGTTGTAGCATGCCAGTCTTATGCCAGTATATTTTTGACTTCGGTATCAACTCCCATTCATTTCTTTCCCATACTGCCACATGTTTCCCGCAGGGGATATGGCTTAGTAAGTTGCAAACCACTTCCCTGGTACACACCAAATTGAGAGGCCGGGATGAAGGTTCCATGGCCCTGGATTAAAGCCTTTCATCCGGTCAGGGGGCATGGGTGTTTCCGGTTGGGACCGAGAGGGGGGCACCCCTTAGAGCGCGCGTATATAAATTTGATCCCATGCTATTCGAGATTGTGATCTCCCCGTCTCAAAGTTTTTCTTGAACGCTGCCTAGGGTGATTCCTGGAAATGTGAAGTGGGATGGGTGTGTACTGGTTAGTTGTGTTTCTTCCAAAATACCATGAACGGAACTAGTCCCCTGTGACTACGGAAATCCGTTGGCTGTGGATAGTTTAGTACAAACTCTGCAGAGTCGCTTCCCATTACAACATCTTATCTCGTGTCCAAGTTCGCCTTCTTATTATCTTGTCAAATGTTAGGCTTGGTGACAAAAACCCCGGTAAGCCAAATGAGTGTTAAGTTCGGTTAATGCTTATTCTCATGATGGACTAACCCGTTAACATCTTGTGTGGAATATTTTCTTGTAAGCATTAACCCTCGCACGTTATGACAATGATCTATAAGCCCTTTTTGTGACGTCGCTCAGACGTCCGACTGTGGCATTATTATTATCTACTTTTGCTATAAGCCCTTTCTGAGACGTCGCTCAGACGTCTGATTGCGGCAACGTTGTTATTTACTTTTGTTATAAGCCCTTTCTGTGACGTCGCTCAGACGTCCGACTGTGGCATTCTTATTATTTACTTTTGCTATAAGACCTTTCTGAGACGTCGCTCAGACGTCCGACTGCGGCAATGTTGTTATTTACTTTTGTTATAAGCCCTTTCCGTGACGTCGCTCAGACGTCCGACTGTGGCATTATTATTATTTACTTTTGTTATAAGCCCTTTCTGTGACGTCGCTCAGACGTCCGACTATGGCATTGTTATCTTTTACTTTCCATATAAGCCCTTTCTGCGATGTCGTCCCGACGTCCGTCTGTGGCATTATTGTTATTTACTTTCGATGTGAGCCCTTTCTGCGATGCCCCGACGTCTGACTGTGGCACTCATGTCTTTTACTCTCAGTATAAGCCCTTTATGTGGTGTCGCCAAGACGCCCGACTGCGGCAAGCTTTATTTTTTACCTCCTTCGAGGCGCCGCTCGCATAATTCGATTGGTTTACGCTTTTTGTTGGGTTTTCGAGCAGACTACTGCCGACTCCCTCTTTACTTGCCTTAATTTTACGAATTAAATGTGCATCGTTAAAACACTCATGACGCATTCATGCATGCATTTGTTATATATTTTGTCCGAACTGTCTTGCGAGTACTTTCAATGTAGTCACCTGGCTTGTTGATTTGGCCAGATGCTGACGAAGGCCATCTCATGGATGAGGAGTTCGATAGCGAGTCCGACGCTTAGAGGAGTCCCAGTCAGTCTCGTGCGACCCTGGATTTGGTCACTGTATTATAACCGCTTCCGCTACCTAAATAAATTCATCGAGTCTCACCTCGACGCTCGATGAGCCGCTAGTGTAGTAGTATTGCTACCCACTCCACTGTGTTTTTCCACCAACTACTTTTATCCCGAGTTAGTAGTATTGCCACCCCACCATTGTGCCATATACGCCATTATGTATAATTATTGGCGTGCTTGTAATAATTGTTGAGCGACTTCAGTTCAACCCTCTGTAATATATTAATGCTACTGGCTTATTGTATCAAGATTTTGTCTACCAGTGAGGAGGATTTTTCTCACACTGGACATCAAAAGATCGGTTCTTCAATAAATATTTTTATTGAAAAACCCGGTCGTGACAAGCTTGGTATCATGTTGTGACACTCCAAATTTTTTTTTTGGTTTTCTTCAAAACTTTGCTGGATTTGAAGAAGGTCATTTAAACCCTTCCAAAAATCCCTCTCTCTGAAAACCTTTCCCCTTTGGCAAGGTTTTCATTTTGGCTTTTTCCTCAGCTCAGGTGTTTGATTGTTAAAAACTTTTTCTCTGTTGCCCTCTCCCCAAATTCAAAAAAAATTTAGGGTTTTGTTTTGTTTTTAAGAAAAACCCTAGGAGTTTTGCATCTTCTCTAATGTTGAAACCACTCTTGTTTCTACCTTGCCCCACATGGTTAAACCTCCCAAAAACCTCCTTTCCACCTTGGGGTAATCCAAACTTGCTGTCTCATCAAGTTCAACCCAATTCCAAATTTTATTTCATTTATTTCTTGCCCAAAATCATTTTTGTCTTTTATTTTGAGACTATGGGATTTACAAAGCAAGTACCAAGATGCATTTGAGTTTTGACCTCAAACCAACTCTCCTGGATAGTCCTTGGTACCCACAACCTAGAACCATCTTGACTCACTCTTCTCCTTTTCAAATATTTCAAATTACACTCTCTGCAAGTTTGGACCAGATTTGCCAAATTTGGTGAAATTCATATTTCCACTTCTGCAAAAATTCCACCAAAATTCAGGCAACCACTAGTTGCAATGAGAGACCACTCCACCAAAAATCAGCTCAAGGAAAAATCCCTACATGCCAAAATCATTCTGTCAAACACCTGGCATGCACTGTTACTAATCATATTCAGTAAAATTCAGAATTCAGTGTCGTTTCTTCGTCAGAGTTTCAGTCACATGGAAACTATGCACTTGGCACGTTGCTCGCAGCCCCTTCCTCTTGTCCGGAGCACCACACGCGCGCTTGGCACCTTCCTGGCGTCGGTGGCGCCCTGGCCCGCCTAAGCCGGCGTGTCCCGCGGCAGCATAACCACCGTAGCGGCCGACAGGAGGCAACACTACGGCTTAACACCGTTCGGCGCCGCCCAAAGCCTCTGAGAGCTCCGCGTGGCCACCTCCTTGCCAGTGCACGCATGCAGGACCGTCGCCGTGGCTTGGTACGCGCAGAGCGCGTTCTCTGCCGCCGACGTGCCGTGCGGCCGTTCCGTCGAGGACAGGCCGTAACCACCCCTACCGTGCTGAGTTGGACATGGGAATGGCACCAGTGCTTCTTCTAGTCGACGCTCAAACTCCTAAACACCCCAACCAAGCACTGCGCCGCCGTAATCCGTCGCCGGAGATCCCGTTCACGGCCACCGCCTCGGATCGCCTATAAAAGGGGACCCCGAGCTCACCCTCGAGCACACACGCTCACTACACCCCACATACACCCTGCAAGGACACTAGGAGGACCTCGAGGAGGTCTCCTCCCCCGACTCCGGCCGCCTCGTTCCGCCTCGGCTACCAACATGATTCACTGCGGTGAGGCCATCTCCGGCGCCTAAACCTCGTCCATAGCCTTCTCTTACACGTAGTACTCTAACCCCCACCTCAATTCGATCCTTGCAGCCCTCCTCGGCGAGATCCACCAATGCGCAAACCACCGTCCGCCGGAGTTGAGACCGCCGTCGACGTGGTGCTCAACGGTGACCAACTCCAACACCCACCGGTGCGGAAGGACACAGTGAGCACGTTGGTAACCTCCGATCCTCCTGCCTCACCGTAGATCGCCGCCGGCGATCACCGCAGCCCTCGGGCGCCAAATCTGTGCTTTCGTTTTCAAACCCGACGGGTGGGTCCTCCCCGTCAGCTTTTTCTTCTTTTTGAATCGTTTTCTGGAAACGCCTTCGGGCAAAATACGCCTTCCCCACTGGACTGACGTATTCGAGACTGAAGCATTTTCTGTTTTTATAAGTTAGCCCTTGGAAAGTTTCTGTTTCATTACAGATGAGTCCCTGGACAAAAACCTTTATAACTTTTAAACTGAAGAGTATTTTTGATTGATTCTTTTTCTGCCCTCTTCAAAATTTTGTCTAGTTTTTTATCAGATTCATTTGAAAAAAAATATTTGGGTTACTTTTCTGTACTCCATGGTATTTACGTTAGCGCGTGTATTTTTGTGTGCCGTAGATACCGAAGGAGGTGACGGAACCGCGAACTTCACCGAGCTAGACCCCGACTACTCCGAACTAGGCAAGCATGTTTGAACTCTTGATATGATGAGTGTCTTGGCATGTTTACATTAAATAGTTTCATGTCATGTTCATAAGCATCCCGATAAATTTTTGTTTCGTGAAAAGCGGAGACAAGTGAGTTTCGGGAACCCATGAGTTCATGGAAATGAGGTTGAATGGCCACGTGATGGCATGAAAATGGGTAAGATGGTAGTGTTGTAGCATGCCAGTCTTATGCCAGTATATTTTTGACTCCAGTATCAACTCCCATTCATTTCTTTCCCGTACTGCCACATGTTTTCCGTAGGGGATATGGCTTAGTAAGTTGCAAACCACTTCCCTGGTACACACCAAATTGAGAGGCCGGGATGAAGGTTCCATGGCCCTGGATTAAAGCCTTTCATCCGGTCAGGGGGCATGTGTGTTTCCGGTTGGGACCGAGAGGGGGGCACCCCTTAGAGCGCGCGTATATAAATTTGATCCCATGCTATTCGAGATTGTGATCTCCCCGTCTCAAAGTTTTTCTTGAACGCTGCCTAGGGTGATTCCTGGAAATGTGAAGTGGGATGGGTGTGTACTGGTTAGTTGTGTTTCTTCCAAAATACCATGAACGGAACTAGTCCCCCGTGACTACGGAAATCCGTTGGCTGTGGATAGTTTAGTACAAACTCTGCAGAGTCAGCTTCCCATTACAACATCTTATCTGTGTCCAAGTTCGTCTTCTTATTATCTTGTCAAATGTTAGGCTTGGTGACAAAAACCCCGGTAAGCCAAATGAGTGTTAAGTTCGGTTAATGCTTATTCTCATGATGGACTAACCCGTTAACATCTTGTGTGGAATATTTTCTTGTAAGCATTAACCCTCGCACGTTATGACAATGATCTATAAGCCCTTTTTGTGACGTCGCTCAGACGTCCGACTGTGGCATTATTATTATCTACTTTTGCTATAAGCCCTTTCTGAGACGTCGCTCAGACGTCTGATTGCGGCAATGTTGTTATTTACTTTTGTTATAAGCCCTTTCTATGACGTCGCTCAGACGTCCGACTGTGGCATTATTATTATTTGCTTTTGTTATAAGCCCTTTCTGTGACGTCGCTCAGACGTCCGACTGTGGCATTGTTATCTTTTACTTTCTATATAAGCCCTTTCTGCGATGTCGTCCCGACGTCCATCTGTGGCATTATTGTTATTTACTTTCGATGTGAGCCCTTTCTGCGATGTCGCCCCGACGTCTGACTGTGGCACTAATGTCTTTTACTCTCAGTATAAGCCCTTTATGTGGTGTCACCTAGACGCCCGACTGCGGCATGCTTTATTTATTACCCTCCTTTCGAGGCGTCGCTTCAGACACCCGATTGGTTTATAGTTCTTTTGTTGGGTTTTTGAGCGGACTACCGCCGACTCCCTTTTTACTTGCCTTAATTTTACGAATTAAATTTGCATTGTTAAAACACTCATGACGCTTTCATGCATGCATTGGTTAGATATTTTGTCCGAACTATCTTGCGAGTACTTTCAAAGTACTCACCTGGCTTGTTGATTTGGCCAGATGCTGACGAAGGCGATCTCATGGACGAGGAGTTCGATAGCGAGTCCGACGCTTAGAGGATTCCCAGTCAGTCTCGTGCGACCCTGGATTTGGTCACTGTGTTATAACCGCTTCCGCTACCTAAATAAATTCATCGAGTCTCACCTCGACGCTCGATGAGCCGCCAGTGTAGTAGTATTGCTACCCACTCCACTATGTTATTCCACCAACCACTTTTGTCCCGAGTCAGTAGTATTGCCACCCCACCATTGTGCCATATCCGCCATTATGTATAATTATTGGCGTGCTTGTAATAATTGTCGAGCGACTTCAGTTCAACCCTCTGTAATATATTAATGCTACTGGCTTATTGTATCAAGATTTTGTCTACCAGTGAGGAGGATTTTTCTCACACTGGACATCAAAAGATCGGTTCTTCAATAAATATTTTTATTGAAAAACCCGGTCGTGACAAGCTTGGTACCAGAGCCAGGCTGACTGTAGGAAGCCACTAGGTGCGACCGCTAATCGGATATTAGCAAAATAGAGCTGTTTAATTTTTTTTGCAAATGTAGTCATTTTCTGACAGTCAGCATAAATTTATGATCTGACCACTCAGACTTTTGCCTACTTTTGTAGATGGCTGACAACAGCTGTGAGTCTCAGATGTTCGCCAACGAGCCTGATGGGTTTGTCAAGCTTCTCACCTTCATCGTCCAGGTGGCGATGGGGCCATCTATGCGCCCAGCTTCTCACTCTACCAGCACAAAGTCAATGACAGTCTGACCATGCACCAGGCCGCGGTGCAATTCAAGGGAGGGCGTGTTGAGTTACGCCGCTTCCGGTACTTGGGAAGAGCCATGCCCATAGAGAAGCATGCTATGCAGATGGCAGCCCGTGAGGCGATAGCTCGTCTCAGGGAAGACCTTCCTTCGATGAAGACTCGTCGTTACCGCTACCTTCCATGCCACGTGCCATACGCCTGCCACTACTCATACGCTTGCCCCAGAGGAGAGCGTGACGAGGCTTTTGAGATGCTCGTCGGGTATCTCCGGGCTTTGGAGGCAGCCTTCGTCAGCCTGGTGGACGACCTCATGGCTGCCCGCATGGACTCAATTCATGGCTGTGCCGCCAACAGGAGGGAGCTCCTGCACAACGCGCCACCACTGACTTTTGTCTCGTCCTTAGCATCTTATGCACCAGCCACTCGCGCCACTCCTCGTCGCCTGCCTTCCACCGAGGAGTTCAATCAAGCCATTGCACCCACTCCAGTCCGCTCTGCACCACCCACTGCGCCCTCACCTGTTCGTGTTGCTCCATATAGAGCACCCATTCCATCTACTCAGCGCAGCGCTACTTGTCTGGAGCCTATTAGCGAGGAGGAGGTTGAGTCTCCAGCCTCTCTGCGTCTCACCCTCGGCAGGGCAAAGGAGGTCCTCACCATCTCCTCCGACTGAGTACGTTTAGTCACCATGCGATGTACCGACTTGTATGATATGTACATAGGTTGTGAGAAGTAGCCTATTTGTGCATCATGTAGGAACTGGAGAAGTGCACTAGCCTAAATAACATGTCAGGAATATGTACGCATATCCTGAGTGATCTATTGTATAATTACCGCCTGCGTGTAAGATATGTATGAGCAGTCCTTCTCCGTGCGCAAACGATTCCTATTTCAAAAATCCTAGAGTGTCCTTTTTATTCTTGCTCGTTCTTGTGCAATTGTTGATTTTTGCGACTCAGTTTCTTTTCTTATGAGTTTTGCAAAATGTATCCCCAGAGTGAAAAATGTCTCATCCTTGGACGCGCTCCATGCCAACTCCGCCAGAGGAAAATTATGATACGCAACCCAGCAACAATTTCACACAGGGACAGTCGAGCCAACATCAGGAAATAATGAACCAAGTCATCAATATGGGAAATCACCATGGACAATTTTAGCAGCAATCCAAGTTGTCTGAGCTACAGAAGACGCGTCCCCAAACATTTTCTCATACAGACAAACCTCTTGAGGCCGAAGACTGGCTTCGGGATATGGAAAGAAAATAATTATTGCAAAGTGCTCAGACCTTGAAAAAGTGCTATATGCACCACACTATCTCACGGGAGCAGCTGCATCATGGTGGGAGAATTTCCTACACATGCACCCCAACGAGAATAATATAACTTGGGAGGATTTCAAGGAAGGTTTTCGTGGGGCACATATCCCTAAAAGTCTTACGAAAATCAAGAAGAGAGAATTTGACGATCTCAAACAAAGGACCATGACAGTGTCAGGATACAACGGACAATTTACACTGTTGTCTCGCTACGCCAATGAGGAGCGTATGACTGAAAATAAGAAGATGGAGAAATTCCTGGATGGTCTGGCGCCCGCGCTTAAATGCCAACTGGTTGTACACACTTTTCTAGATTTCAAGACGCTAGTGGATAAGGCCATTACCTTGGAAAATGAGAGGCGCAGCCTGGAAGATTTCCGCAAGTGAAAAAGAGACCAGAAAAATCATGCTCGCAATCCCCGAAGTAAGACGGATTTTCAGAAAGGTGGGACGCACAAACCCCCGACAAATGTCTCACGACCAGTCAAGAATTTCCATGCCAGAGACAAAGAGTTCACATATCGCCCAGGCGTGACCTGCTACGCTTGTGGAGAAGAAGGGCACTATGCCAAACAGTGCCCCAAGCCAAGGAACTCGACCCCGAAGCCAAACAACGGTGGCAATAATTCAGCGCCCAAGTGCAACAATTTCAACCCCAACAACAACCACAGGAAGGGACATCTGAACCACCTGACCAGAGAGGAAGCACAGAATGCCCCAGATATCATACTCGGTACGTTTCCTGTCAACACAATACCTGCCATGGTTTTGTTTGATTCTGGAGCTTCTCACTCATTCGTTTCGAAAAGTTTTGCTTTGCAAAATAATTTTTCGATGCTTCCCTTGGAAAAATCAATGATCATCAAGTCCCCCGGGATTAAGCAAGTTACCCAGAGTTACTGCCAAGGTGTGATGATTGAGTTTGAAGGATTGAAATTTCACGCCAACCTTATTGTGTTGGAAAATAAAGGGCTGGATGTCATCTTAGGGATGGATTGGTTAACCACCAACAAAGGTTTTATTGACTGTTTCAACAGGACCGTAATTCTCACCCACCACCACGGGAAGACAATAAAAGTTTCGGCCAAAGAGAGAAAAATATCCCGGCAACCGAGATTGAATAAGGTGGATATTTCTGAATTAAACAAGGTTCCGGTGGTATGTGAATTTCCAGACGTATTTCCTGAAGAGCTACCAGGTATGTCACCAGATCGAGAGATAGAATTCAGCATTGAGCTAGCACCAGGAACCGCTCCCATATACAAGAAACCATACAGAATGGCACCATCCGAATTGGTAGAATTGAAGAAGCAAATAAAGGAATTATTGGACAAAGGGTATATACGAGCCAACTCCTCACCTTGGGGATCACCAATTTTATTTGCCAAAAGAAGGATGGAACACTGAGATTGTGTATCGATTATCGAGCACTTAACATGGTTACAATCAAGAACAAGTATCCAATGCCACGAATAAATGATTTATTTGATCAGCTCACTCAGGCCAAGGTATTCTCAAAAATTGAATTGCGGTCAGGATACCATCAATTAAAAGTATGAACGGAAGATATACCCAAGACAGCCTTCACCTCCAGATATGGACTATATGAGTTCACGGTAATGCCATTCGGGCTAACGAACGCCCCCGCATATTTTGTTCACCTCATGAACAAAGTATTTATGAAGTACATGGACAAGTTTGTTGTGGTATTCATCGACGACATTCTAATATACTCCAAGACACCAGCAGAGCACGCTGAACATCTCCGAATTGTGCTAGGAGAACTCAGGAAACATCAATTATACGCGAAATTCAGCAAATGTGAATTTTGGCTAAGACAAGTAGGTTTTTTGGGCCATGTACTAACCCAAGAAGGTATTGCAGTAGACCCGGAAAAAGTCAAAGCCATACTTGGCTGGAAACCACCAGCCAGCGTAACAGACGTACGAAGTTTTCTAGGAATGGCAGGTTACTACCGAAGATTTATTGAAGGATTTTCCACTATAGCAAAGCCAATGATGCAGCTACTCAAGAAAGACAAGAAGTTTGAATGGACGGAAGCTTGTGAGAAAAGTTTCCAAGAACTGAAGAGGAAACTGACGACAGCACCAGTATTAATTGTGCCAGACATACATAAGAATTTTGAGGTATTTTGTGACGCTTCTCGAAAGGGCCTCGGGTGCGTGTTGATGCAAGAAGGCAAGGTTGTCGCATACGTTTCCAGGCAACTTCGCAAGCATGAGGAAAATTATCGTACTCATGATCTGGAATTAGCAGTAGTTATTCATGCACTCAAGGAATGGAGACACTTCTTACTTGGAAATCGTTGTGAAATATACACGGACCACAAGAGCCTCAAGTATATTTTCACACAACCCGAGCTCAATTTACGGCAGCGACGCTGGTTGGAATTAGTAAAGGATTATGATGTCGGAATCCACTACCACCCAGGCAAAGAAAATGTTGTAGCAGATGCCCTAAGTTGGAACCCCAGCCCGAACAGCAATAGCATGCCAAACTTGAGACCTGAGTTTCAGCAGGAATTTGCTAAGCTTAATCTGATGGTGGTCACCGAAGGGAGTGTGTCAAACTTAGAAATACAACCTACACTGATAGAGAATGTTAAAGAAGCTCAGCATGGACACCCCAGCATTGAAGGCATAAAATGGAAGATGAAATTGGGCAAGGCCCCAGAATTCGTTATCGATGAGTAGGGAATATTGTGGTACGGGAATAGACTTTGCGTACCAAATATCCATGACCTTAAACAGCAAATCTTGGCTGAAGGCCACACCGCCCCGTATTCAATTCACCCTGGAGGAACAAAAATGTACAAAGATCTTCAATAAAAATTTTGGTGGCATGGTATAAAAAGGGACATAGCCACATTTATTGTGTGTCATGACTCATGTCAACGCATCAAGGCCGAGCACCAGAAACCGGCCGGACTATTGCAACCAAATAAGATACCCGAGTGAAAATGGGATGAGATCGGAATGGATTTCAGTGTTGGACTACCTCGGTCACGACATGGGCATGATGCCATATGGGTCATCACTGATAGATTGACTAAAGTAGCACACTTCATCCCCGTAAAGACAACTCACACCACTCAGAAGCTCTCCAGGCTTTATCTTTCCCGTATCGTCTACTTACATGGAGTTCCGAAGACTATAATATCTGACAGAGGCACACAAATCGTCTCCAGATTTTGGGATCGCCTGCAACAGGCTCTGGGAACCCAACTAGCTTTCAGCACCGCATACCATCCACAGACCGATGGACGAACTGAGCACGTAAATCGAATTTTAGAAGACATGCTGAGAGCATGTGTTCTCACTTATGGAGCCAGTTGGGAGGAAAGCCTGCCATACGCATAATTTGCATACAACAACAGTTACCAGGCCAGCCTGCAAATGGCACCCTTTGAAGCCTTGTACGGGCGGAGATGCCGTACCCCGCTAAATTGGTCAGAGACCGGTGACAGCTGTATCTTCGGCCCAGACATGCTCAAAGAAGCTGAGGAAAAGGTCAAGCTAGTCAGGGACCGAGTTAAGACAGCTCAGAGCCGACAGAAAAGTTATTACGATCAGAAACATCGTGGAGTCAATTTTGAACCCGGTGAGTTTGTGTACCTACGAGTATCACCTATGAGGGGACTGCAACGATTCAAGATTAAGGGGAAGTTAGCACCAAGATTCATTAGACCATTCTGCATAGTGGCACGAAGAGGCACGGTAGCCTACCAGTTGGACTTACCCGAAGAATTATCTGACATCCATGACGTGTTCCACAAACTCATCCACGACATCTTCGGGTAAGTCCAACTGGTAGGCTACCGTGCCTCTTCGTTCCACTATGCAGAATGGTCCGATGAATCTTGGTGCTAACTTCCCCTTAATCTTGAATCGATGCAGTCTCCTCATAGGTGATACTCGTAGGTACACAAACTCACCGGGTTCAAAATTGACTCCACGATGTTTCTGATCGTAATAACTTTTCTGTCGGCTCTGAGCTGTCTTAAGTCGGTCCCTGACTAGCTTGACCTTTCCTCGCTTTTGAGCATGTCCGGCCAAGATACGGGCTGTCACCGGTCTCGACTAATTTACTGTGGTACGCATCTCCGCCTGCATAAGGCTTCAAAGGGTGCCATTTGCGTGCTGGCTCGGTAACTGTTGTTGTATGCAAATTATGCGTATGGCGTGCTTTCCTCCCAACTGCTCCATAGAGAACACATGCTCTCAAAGATGTCTTCTAAAATTCGATTTACGCTTCAGCTTGTCCATCGGTCTGTGGATGGTATGCGGTGCGAAAGCTAGTTGGGTTCCTGTATTCGCTGTGCGATCCCAAAATCTGAGAGACGATTGTGTGCCTCTCGTCCGATATTATAGTCTTCAGAACTCCATGTAAGCAGACGATACGGGAAAGATAAAGCTTGGCGAGCTTCTGAGTGGTGTGAGTTGTCTTTACAGGGATGAAGTGTGCTACTTTAGTCAATCTATCAGTGATGACCCATATGGCATCATGCCCATGTCGTGACTGTTGGAGATATGCCCTAGAGGCAATCATGTATGATGATATTTCCTATGTGTTTATGAATAAAGATAGTCCTTGGACATTATCAATGATGTGTATCAGCAAGTACGTGACTTGTTTGTGGGACTATGCAGTGTATGATGACTGTCCTAAAAGGTCCCTAGTCGAAAGGGCTGTGTGGACGCGCAGCCGACTAGACTGGCATATGACACGGTCGATGGCTTGGTCTCACTAGCCATGGAGCATTGGATGCTAACCGGATAATATGGACTTGGAAAGGTCTGGTTGGATTCGACATAGTCGGATCCGAAAGTTGAGATAAGGTCCGAGTCGATGACTCCAACTATGAGACGCAGCGATATGTCATCTGTGAGTCTCTAGCACAACATACGCTCTATGTCCTAAGACCTGAGCCGACGATGTACTCGAGATGGTGATAGACTTGCTTTGGGCCGACCAAACGCTACTCCGTGATCGGTAGTTACAAAGGTAGGTTTCGGTTTGTCCAGTCCCATGCTTTGCGAGACATGGTCGAGCAAGATGGGATTTGCCCCTCCGATCAGGAGAGATATACTCTGGGCCCCTCGTGTGATCCGACCAGGAACAGCATGGCCATGCGACAAGGATTATGAGATAATCCGAATAGTGGTCGGTATCACAGGAACGAGAAAGAGGTCGGGTTAGCACAAGGTTGACAGTCTCGCCTTGAGCCCGACAACATATATCGTGCGGCAAAGGGAACAGAAGTGTGACACGCCAGGCTGTGTTCGCCTAACCAGCTTCATCGCTCGCTGGTGGTCGGCACGCCTTGCTAGAGGCCGCTACCAGCCATGTAGTCCGGAGGTGTTCCGAATTGCGAACCAAGCCGGCTTGAACCTAAGGGGTCGCGCGCTTAAGGGAAGGAACCTACGAGGTCAGTTCGTAGGACACTGGTCGGATGTGATCCGAACTGGACTAGGAACGTGACCGAGTGGACTTTGGGCTTTAGGGTCCGTGCGAGGCCCAAGTGTTGAGCCCGCGACGGACGCCTATATAAAGTGGAGGTGCAGCACACTCAGGAGGTTGATCGCTTCGGCGCTGTGACTAGGGTTTGCATGTGTTGCGAATAGCTACCTCCACTTGCCGCCGACTGTGTGATCGGACCTAGTAGTCCGCCGCACGGTGTTCCTCCTACACAGGCGGATACCGTTAGAGGCGGTGCACTTGCGCCGCTCCGGCGAACACGTACGTGGGATCGGACGACCGGTCGCTCGAGGGAGATCGGACGAGGAGGAGACGATCCACGCGGACGCGCTGCCCCAACTCTTCTTCCGCTGCACGGCACTGCGCGTCTAGTGGTAACGAATTGTGATCCATCTCCCGTAGCATGTTCTTGGATGTTCTGCGCGTAGGAATTTTTAATTTGCCATCGACGCACCCTACCGTAGAACCCAACAGTGGTATCAGAGCCTCTGCTATAGGATTTGGATTCAGATCGTATGCATATTAGATATGTGGAGGCGGCAGATGAGATCTGTTGTCCTTGAAGAGATCGGCTATGTGCACGGTTGATGTGATCAACTGCACATGGGGATCGTTGAGGCTATGTTTTCTGTCAATCGGGATCGATGAGGTTGTGACACGATCTACCCCTACCGGTCGGTCATCCGCCATCGGGGTTAACAGTGAAACGTAAATCCGAATTAGATTCACGATGATCGATAAGATCGGTCAGATCAGAGAATTCGGCGTGATCGGAGTTCAGATGTGATCTGTGATTTCCAAAAACGTGTGCGTAGCGCCGTGTATTTCGTACCCGACACATAAACCGATAGAATGCGATTCTATGCATAACTTCGTTTTGCAGGTTTGATGTGAATAGTATGGCTCATGTGTATGTGATGCATGTGTGTAATTTATACGTGGCCTGCGTGTCATGTTTGTCAGCCGGCAGGAGCCAAAGTGCTGTCATTATATTGTATAACGACCTGCGTGTCGACTTGTGACTCTATGTAAATTCTTTACTAGTTGTAGTAGTTGGATAATAGAGATCAGGTTGGCGGCTTGGCGCCCCGGCGTGACAAACAAGATGGAGTTCGTAGATGGTCATCAGAGTCGGAGCCGACATGGAAGGACGTCCATGAAGGAGCCATACTATTTCACAATATGTGTTATATTTGTGATTGTTATGCTTCTTGTTTTCTATGCATGTTAGAATGGTAGAAAGATCCCTCATTAATATCAAGCGAATTGCCATCCCCGATGTTGCACCTTCGCACGTCAAGTACATCTAGTAGTGGGCTCATAAAATTGGGGTGCTGCTGGGTGTCCTTGAACTAAAGGGTTCGTGTCGGACACGGACATGCACTGCATCAGGTTAACTTGACAAGGCTATCAAAACGGTTTTGGGCCTTGTGGCAAAGGAGGTTGGGAGCCGGGGTATGAGATACCTTCCCGATCGACAGGAGTCGTATAGAGATACGATTAGCAAGGAGTTGCTTACCGGATAGGTATGTTGGCTAGCAGTGATGCTAAAGCTCACTAGTCGCATGCGCTAGTCGGATCCTGAATCACTGAGAGTTTGCGGAGGGATGCCGACTTCAGTGGGAGTATTTCTGTTTAGGCTAGAATTACTCTACATAAACACTTTGCTTAGTGATTGCATATTTTCTGTTGTAGATCAATGGCACCACCTGCTCAACCCAACTTTGCATTGAAATCAATTCTGGAAAAGGATAAACTGAATGGAACAAACTTTACCACCTGGTATAGAAATCTGAGAATTGTTCTCAAGCATTATAAAAAGGAACATGTTCTAGAGGATCCACTTCCAGAGGAACCTGCCGATAATGCTAGTGCCACAGCTAAGAATGCCTACCAGAAACTCGTTGATGAATCAACGGAGATCGGCTATCTGATGCTGGCTTGTATGGAGCCCGATTTGCAACAGCATTTCGAAAATGTTGAGGCTTACGATATGATCGAGAGTCTCAAGAGCATGTTTCGCATACGTGCTAGGACCGAAGGTTCAACGTCTGCGATCCTTGATGGATTGCAAGCTGAAGGAAGGTGATCCACTGAGCCCACATGTGATCAAGATGATCGGATATGTGCAAGCTTTGGATCGTTTGGGCTTCCCACTCTTGGATGAGCTGGCTACTGATGCTGTTCTGGGTTTTCTTCCGCCCAGCTATGGGACGTTCATCTCGAACTATCATATGCATGGCATGGATAAGAAGCTCACCGAATTGCATGGGATGCTCAAGGTGGCGAGCAGATATTAAGAAAGGCACGATCAAGTGTTGATGGTGCAGAAATCGGCTAAGTTCAAGAAGAGTTGGTCCAAGAAAAAGGCTAAGGCAAAGGGCACGGAGACGGTAACCTCCGCCGCTGCGCCAAAGTCTGGACCGGACTCGAAGACCATTTGCTATCACTGCAAGAAGACCGGTTACTGGAAGAGGAACTGTAGCAAGTGGCTTGCAGAGCATGGCAAGAAGGCCGGAAATGCTTCTTCAGGCAAAGGTACACTTGTTGCATATGTTATAGACATTTACCTTGCTGACATACCTAGTAGCTCTTGGGTATTTGATACCGGATCGGTTGTTCATATTTGCAACTCGATGCAGGGGCTGGTAAGAACTAGGCGTCTGGCACAAGGGGAGATTGACATCAGGGTTGGCAACAAAGCAAGAGTTGCTGCGTTGGAGGTCGGCACGATGCAGCTCCAGCTTCCTTCCGGATTCATAATGGAATTGAATAATTGTTATTACATTCCTGAACTTAGTCGGAACATTATTTCTGCCTCATGTTTGATGAGTCAAGGTTATGAATTCAATTTAAAGGACTATGGTTGTTCGATATTTTTGAATGGTATGTTCCACGGCTATGCACCCATTGTTGATGGGCTATTTATATTGAATCTAGAACAGGAACCGGTCTATAACGTGAATGTCAAGAGGCATAAGCCTAATGAGATAAATCCGACATACTTCTGGCATTGCCGGCTTGGACACATTAGTCTGAAACGCATGAAGAAGCTCCATGATGATGGGCTCCTAACTTCGTCCGACTTCAGGTCATTCGAGACGTGTGAATCATGCTTGCTCGGCAAGATGACTAAGTCTCCTTTCGCAAAGAGTTGCGAGAGGGCGTCCGAGCTATTGGAGCTTATACATAGTGATGTGTGTGGTCCAATGAGCACAACCGCCAGAGGTGGCTATCAGTACTTCGTGACTTTTACCGACAACTTGAGTAGATATGGATATATCTATTTGATGAGGCACAAGTCGGAGACTTTTGAAAAGTTCAAAGAGTTTCAGAACGAGGTTGAGAATGAGCTCGGCAAGACTATAAAGCTTCTGCGATTTGATCGTGGAGGTGAGTACATGAGCCAGGAGTTCGATGATCATCTGAAAAGTCGAGGTATAGTACCTCAGCTCACACCTCCGGGTACGCCACACAGAAAAGGCGTGTCAAAACGGAGGAATAGGACCTTGTTGGACATGGTCCGGTCTATGATGAGCAAATCGGATTTACCCTTGTCATTTTGGGGATACGCTCTAGAAACTGCAGCTTTCACACTTAACAGGGTACCATCAAAATCCGTAGACAAGACACCACATGAGATGTGGACCGGGAAGAGTCCCAGTTTGTCTTTTCTAAAGATCTGGGGTTGTGAAGCATTTGTCAAGAGACTTATGTCAGACAAGCTTACACCCAAGTCGGATAAATGCATATTTGTGGGATATCCGAGGGAAACCTTGGGATATAGCTTCTACAACCGGGAAGAGAACAAAGTGTTTGTTGCTCGGAACGGGGTTTTCCTTGAGAAAGAGTTTCTCAGTCGGGAGGCCAGTGGGAGGACGGTCCGACTCGAAGAAGTTCGAGGACCACTCGGGGACAGCTCGGCTGGTGATGAGATCATACCGGAGTCTATCAGGGAACCCGTAGTGGAAGCGGCACCGGAACCATGGAGGTCGGAAAGATTGCGCAAAGTGCGTGATGTATTGTTGCTAGAAAGCGATGAGCCGGCCACATATGCGGAAGCGATGGTGAGCCCAGATTCCGAGGCATGGCTGGAGGCCATGAGATCCGAGTTAAAGTCCATGGATGAGAATCAAGTCTGGGACTTGGTTAATCCGCCACCTGGCGTCACTGCCATTGGTTGCAAATGGGTCTTTAAGAAGAAAACCGATGTGGATGGAAATGTTCAAATCCACAAAGCTCGGCTTGTCGCTAAAGGTTATGGACAAGTTCAAGGAATTGACTACGACGAGACTTACTCGCCGGTAGCGATGCTAAAATCGGTGAGGATCATACTAGCTATAGCTGCATATTTCGATTACGAGATATGGCAGATGGATGTCAAAACGGCTTTCCTTCACGGAAATTTAACCGAGGACGTGTATATGATGCAGCCCGAGGGTTTTGTCGATCCGACTAGCACTAGTAAGGTATGCAAGCTCCAGAGATCCATTTATGGGTTGAAGCAGGCATCTCGGAGTTGGAACATTCGTTTTGATGAGGTCGTCACTGATCTCGGTTTCATCAAAAGCGAAGAGGACTCTTGTTTATACAAGAATATAAGTGAGAGCTCGATAGTGTTTTTGATCTTGTATGTGGACGACATACTACTGATCGGGAACGATGTTTCGATGTTAAACTTGGTCAAGGGATCATTGAATGACAAGTTTTCGATGAAGGACCTTGGTGAGGCAGTCTATATTTTAGGCATTAAGATCTATAGAGATAGATCGAGGAGGCTGCTCGGCTTAAGCCAGAGCACGCACATAGATAAAGTGTTGAAGCGGTTCAACATGAGTGAGGCGAAGAAAGGGTTCTTGCCACTCTCACATGGTATAAGGCTAAGTGAGACTCAGAGTCCTTCGACATCTGATGAGCGAAGCAGGATGAGTAGGATTCCGTATGCCTCGGCAATCGGATCCATCATGTATGCCATGATATGTACAAGGCCTTATGTTGCTTTTGCAATAAGCCTAACAAGTAGATACCAGGCCAACCCAGGTGAGAGTCACTGGGCAGCGGTAAAGACTATTTTGAAGTACCTCAAAAGGACTAAAGATATGTTCCTAGTTTATGGAGGTGAGGAAGAGCTCGTCGTAAGGGGTTACGTCGATGCTAGTTTCCAAACTGACAGAGATGATTGTCAATCACAGTCCGGATTCGTAATGCTCGAACGGAGGAGCAGATTACCTTCGGATGAGTTCCAAGCAGGATACGGTGGCCGATTCTACCACGAAGTTTAATACATTGCGCTTGTGAAGTCGCAAAGGAAGGTGTTTGATCCGCATTTTCTAGATGATCTTGGTATTTTCCCAGCCTCGGTGAAACCGTTGGACCTTTATTGTGATAATTCTAGTGCCATCGCACAAGCCAAGGAGCCGAGGAATCACCACAAGGTCAGACACATAGATCGGAAATATCACCTGATACGAAAGATCGTAAAGAATGGTGATGTAGAGTTATGCAAGATTCACACAGATGCAAATGTTGCAGATCCGTTGTCTAAGCCGCTTCCACAACCCAAGCATGAGGGGCACGTTAGAGCTATGGGCATTCGATGTCTATTTGATTGACTCTAGTGCAAGTGGGATACTGTTGGAGATATGCCCTAGAGGCAATCATGTATGATGATATTTCCTATGTGTTTATGAATAAATATAGTCCTTGGACATTATCAATGATGTGTATCAGCAAGTACGTGACTTGTTTGTGGGACTATGCATTGTATGGTGACTGTCCTAAAAGGTCCCTAGTCGAAAGGGCTGTGTGGACGCGCAGCCGACTAGACTCGCATATGACACGGTCGATGGCTTGGTCTCACTAGCCATGGAGCATTGGATGCTAACCGGATAATATGGACTTGGAACGGTCTTGTCGGATTCGACATAGTCGGATCCGAGTCGAGATAAGGTCCGAGTCGGACAGACCCAACTATGAGACGCAGCGATATGTCATCTGTGAGTCTCTAGCACAACATACGTTCTATGTCCTAAGACCTGAGCTGGCGCATGTACTCGAGATGGTGACAGACTTGCTTTGGGCCGACCAAACGCTACTCCGTGACTGGGTAGTTACAAAGGTAGGTTTCGGGTTTGTCCAGTCCCATGCTGCGAGACATGGTCGAGCAAGATGGGATTTGCCCCTCCGATCAGGAGAGATATACTCTGGGCCCCTCGTGTGATCCGACCAGGAACAGCATGGCCATGCGACAAGGATTATGAGATAATCCGGATAGTGGTCGGTATCACAGGAACGAGAAAGAGTTCGGGTTAGCACAAGGATGACAGTCTCGCCTTGAGCCCGACAACATATATCGTATGGCGACAAAGGGAATGTAAGTGTGACACGCCAGGCTGTGTTCGCCTAACCAGCTTCATCGCTCGCTGGTGGTCGGCACGCTTTGCTAGAGGCCGCTACCAGCCATGTAGTCCGGAGGTGATCCGAACTGCGAACCAAGCCGGCTTGAACCTAAGGGGTCGCGCGCTTAAGGGAAGGAACCTCGAGGTCGGGCCAGAGGACACTGGTCGGATGTGATCCGAACTGGACTAGGAACGTGACCGAGTGGACTTTGGGCTTTAGGGTCCGTGCGAGGCCCAAGTGTTGAGCCCGCGACGGACGCCTATATAAAGTGGAGGTGCAGCACACTCAGGAGGTTGATCGCTTCGGCGCTGCGACTAGGGTTTGCATGTGTTGCGAATAGCTACCTCCACTTGCCGCCGACTGTGTGATCGGACCTAGCACTCCGCCGCACGGTGTTCCTCCTGCACGCGCGGATACCGTTAGAGGCGGTGCACTTGCGCCGCTCCGGCGAACACGTACGTGGGATCGGACGACCGGTTGCTCGAGGGAGATCGGACGAGGAGGAGACGATCCACGCGGACGCGCTGCCCCAACTCTTCTTCCGCTGCACGGCACTGCGCGTCTAGCGGTAACGAACTGTGATCCATCTCCTGTAGCATGTTCCTGGATGTTCTGTGCGTAGGAATTTTTAATTTGCTGTCGACGCACCCTACCGTAGAACCCAACAGTGACCAAGGTAGTCCAACAATGAATTCCATTCCGATCTCATCCCATTTCCACTCGGGTATCTTATTTGGTTGCAATAGTCCGGCCGGTTTCTGGTGCTCGGCCTTGATGCGTTGACATGAGTCACAACACGCAATAAATGTGGCTATGTCCCTTTTTATACCATGCCACCAAAAGGTTTCCTGAAGATCTTTGTACATTTTTGTTCCTCCAGGGTGAATTGAATACGGGGCGGTGTGGCCTTCAGCCAAGATTTGCTGTTTAAGGTCATGGATATTTGGTACGCAAACTCTATTCCCGTACCACAATATTCCCTACTCATCGATAACGAATTCTGGGGCCTTGCCCAATTTCATCTTCCGTTTTATGCCTTCAATGCTGGGGTGTCCATCCTGAGCTTCTTTAACCTTCTCTATCAGTGTAGGTTGTATTTCTAAGTTTGACACACTCCCTTCGGTGACCACCATCAGATTGAGCTTAGCAAATTCCTGCTGAAACTCAGGTCTCAATTTTGGCATGCTGTCGTTGTTCGGACTGGGGTTCCGACTTAGGGCATCTACTACAACATTTGCTTTACCTGGGTGGTAGTGGATTCCGACATCATAATCCTTTACTAATTCCAGCCAGCGTCGCTGCCGTAAATTGAGCTCGGGTTGTGTGAAAATACACTTGAGGCTCTTTTGGTCCGTGTATATTTCACAACGATTTCCAAGTAAGAAGTGTCTCCATTCCTTGAGTGCATGAATAACTGCTGCTAATTCCAGATCATGAGTAGGATAATTTTCCTCATGCTTGCGAAGTTGCCTGGAAATGTATGCAAGAACCTTGCCTTCTTGCATCAACACGCACCCGAGGCCCTTTCGAGAAGCGTCACCAAATACCTCAAAATTCTTATGTATGTCTGGCACAATTAATATCGTGTGTCGCTGCCGCTTCTCTTCAGCTCTTGGAAACTTTTCTCGCAAGCTTCCGTCCATTCAAACTTCTTGTCTTTCTTGAGTAGCTGCGTCATTGGCTTTGCTATAGTGGAAAATCGTTCAATAAATCTTCGGTAGTAACCTGCCATTCCCGAGAAACTCAGACGTCTGCTACGGGCTGGTGGTTTCCAGCCAAGTACGGCCTTGACTTTTTCCGGGTCTACTGCAATATCTTCTTGGGTTAGTACATGGCCCAAAAAACCTACTTGTCTTAGCCAAAATTCACATTTGCTGAATTTGGCGTATAATTGATGTTTCCTGAGTTCTCATAGCACAATTCGGAGATGTTCAGCGTGCTCTTCAGGTGTCTTGGAGTATATTAGAATGTCGTCGATGAATACCACAACAAACTTGTCCATGTACTTCATAAATACTTTGTTCATGAGGTGAACAAAATATGCGGGCGCTTCATAGTCTGATTGGCATTACCGTGAACTCACATAGTCCATATCTGGAGGTGAAGGCTGTCTTGGGTATATCTTCCGTTCATACTTTTAATTAATGGTATCCTGACCGCAAGTCAATTTTTGAGAATACCTTGGCCTGAGCGAGCTGATCAAATAAATCATTTATTCGTGGCATTGGATACTTGTTCTTGATTGTGACCATGTTAAGTGCTCGATAATCAATACACAATCTCAGTGTTCCATCCTTCTTTTTGGCAAACAAAATTGGTGATCCCCAAGGTGAGGAGCTGGCTCGTATATACCCTTTTTCCAATAATTCTTTTATTTGCTTCTTCAATTCTACCAATTCGGATGGTGCCATTCTGTATGGTTTCTTGTATATGGGAGCGGTTCCTGGTGCTAGCTCAATGCTGAATTCTATCTCTCGATCTGGTAGCATACCTGGTAGCTCTTCAGGAAATACGTCTGGAAATTCACATACCACCAGAACCTTGCTTAATTCAGAAATATCCACCTTATTCAATCTCGGTTGCCTGGATATTTTTCTCTCTTTGGCCAAAACTTTTATTGTCTTCCCGTGGTGGTGGGTGAGAATTACGGTCCTGTTGAAACAGTCAATAAAACCTTTGTTGGTGGTTAACCAATCCATCCCTAAGATGACATCCAGCCCTTTATTTTCCAACACAATAAGGTTGGCATGAAACTTTTCGAAACAAATGAGTGAGAAGCTCCAGAATCAAACAAAACCTTGGCAGGTATTGTGTTGACAGTAAACGTACCGAGTACGATATCTGGGGCATTGTGTGCTTCCTCTCTGGTCACGTGGTTCAGATGACCCTTCCTGTGGTTGTTGTTGGGGTTGAAATTGTTGCGCTTGGGCGCTGAATTATTGCCACCGTTGTTTGGCTTTGGGGTCGAGTTCCTTGGCTTGGGGCACTGTTTGGCATAGTGCCCTTCTTCTCCACAAGCGTAGCAGGTCACGCCTGGGCGATATGTGAACTCTTTGTCTCTGGCATGGAAATTCTTGACTGGTCGTGAGACATTTGTCGGGGCTTTGTGTGTCCCACCTTTCTGAAAATCCGTCTTACTTCGGGGATTGCGAGCATGATTTTTCTTGTCTCTCTTTCGCTTGCGGAAATCTTCCAGGCTGCGCCTCTCATTTTCCAAGGTAATGGCCTTATCCACTAGCGTATTGAAATCTGGAAATGTGTGTACAACCAGTTGGCATTTAAGCGCGGGCGCCAGACCGTCCAGGAATTTCTCCATCTTCTTATTTTCAGTCATACGGTCCTCATTGGCGTAGCGCAGTGTAAATTGTCCGTTGTATTCTGACATTGTCATGGTCCTTTGTTTGAGATCGTCAAATTCTCTCTTCTTGATTTTCATAAGACTTTTAGGGATATGCGCCCCACGAAAACCTTCCTTGAAATCCTCCCAAGTTATATTATTCTCGTTGGGGTGCATGTGTAGGAAATTCTCCCACCATGATGCAGCTGCTCCCGTGAGATAATGTGGTGCATATAGAACTTTTTCAAGGTCTGAGCACTTTGCAATAATTAATTTTCTTTCCGTATCCCGAAGCCAGTCTTCGGCCTCAAGAGGTTTGTCTGTATGAGAAAATGTTGGGGGACGCGTCTTTTGTAGCTCAGACAACTTGGATTGCTGCTGAAATTGTCCGTGGCGATTTCCCATATTGATGACTTGGTTCATTATTTCCTGATGTTGTTGCTGACTCTGCTCATAAAGGCGGCACATTTGTGAAAGTGCTGATTCACTGCCTTGTTGGCTCGACTGTCCCTGTGTGAAATTGTTGCTGGGTTGCGTATCATAATTTTCCTCTGGCGGAGTTGGCATGGAGTGCGTCCAAGGACGAGACATTTTTCACTCTGGGGATACATTTTGCAAAACTCATAAGAAAAGAAACTGAGTCGCAAAAATCAACAATTGCACAAGAACGAGCAGGAATAAAAAGGACACTCCAGGATTTTTGAAATAGGAATCGTTTGCGCACGGAGAAAGACTGCTCATACATATCTTACACGGAGGCGGTAATTATACAATACATCACTCAGGATATGCGTACATATTCCTGACATGTTATTTAGGCTAGTGCACTTCTCCAGTTCCTACATGATGCGCAAACAGGCTACTTCTCACAACCTATGTACATATCATACAAGTCGGTACATCGCATGGTGACTAAACGTACTCAGTCGGAGGAGATGGTGAGGACCTCCTTTGCCCTGCCGAGGGTGAGACATAGAGAGGCTGGAGACTCAACCTCCTCCTCGCTAATAGGCTCCAGACGAGTAGCGCTGCGCTGAGTAGATGGAATGGGTGCTCTATATGGAGCAACACGAATAGGTGAGGGCGCAGTGGGTGGTGCAGAGTGGACTGGAGTGGGTGCAATGGCTTGGTTGAATTCCTCGGTGGAAGGCAGGCAACGAGGAGTGGCGCGAGTGGCTGGTGCATAAGATGCTGAGGACGAGACGAAAGTCAATGGTGGCGCGGTGTGCAGGAGCTCCCTCCTGTTGGCGGCACAACCATGAACTGAGTCCATGCGGGCAACCACGAGGTCATCCACCAGGCTGTCGAAGGCTGCCTCCAGAGCCCGGAGATACCCGACGAGCATCTCAAAAGCCTCGTCATGCTCTCCTCTAGGGCAAGCGTATGAGTAGTGGCAGGCGTATGGCACGTGGCATGGAAGGTAGAGGTAACGACGAGTCTTCATCGAAGGAAGGTCTTCCCTGAGACGAGCTATCGCCTCACGGGCTGCCATCTGCATAGCATGCTTCTCTGTGGGCATGGCTCTTCCCAAGTACCGGAAGCGACGTAACTCAACACGCCTTCCCTTGAATTGCACCGCGGCCTGGTGCGTGGTCAGACTGTCGTTGACTTTGTGCTGGTAGAGTGAGAAGACTGGGCGCATAGATGGCCCCATCGCCACCTGGACGATGAAGGTGAGAAGCTTGACGAACCCATCAGGCTCGTTGGCGAACATCTGAGACACGCAGTTGTTGTTGGCCATCTACAAAAGTAGGCAAAAGTTCTGAGTGGTCAGATCATAAATTTATGCTGACTGTCAGAAAATGACTACATTTGCAAAAAAAATAAACAGCTCTGTTATGCTAATATCCGATTAGCGGTCGCACCTAGTGGCTTCATACAGTCAGCCTGGCTCTTGTACCAAGCTTGTCACGACCGGGTTTTTCAATAAAAATATTTATTGAAGAACTGATCTTTTGATGTCCAGTGTGAGAAAAATCCTCCTCACTGGTAGACAAAATCTTGATACAATAAGCCAGTAGCATTAATATATTACAGAGGGTTGAACTGAAGTCGCTCAACAATTATTACAAGCACGCCAATAATTATACATAATGGCGGATATGGCACAATGGTGGGGTGGCAATACTACTGACTCGGGATAAAAGTGGTTGGTGGAATAACATAGTGGAGTGGGTAGCAATACTACTACACTGGCGGCTCATCGAGCGTCGAGGTGAGACTCGATGAATTTATTTAGGTAGCGGAAGCGGTTATAACATAGTGACCAAATCCAGGGTCGCACGAGACTGACTGGGACTGCTCTAAGCGTCGGACTCGCTATCGAACTCCTCATCGATGAGATCGCCTTCGTCAGCATCTGGCCAAATCAACAAGCCAGGTGAGTACTTTGAAAGTACTCGCAAGACAGTTCGGACAAAAGATATAACGAATGCATGCATGAATGCATCATGAGTGTTTTAACGATGCACATTTAATTCGTAAAATTAAGGCAAGTAGAAAGGGAGTCGGTGGTAGTCCGCTCAAAAACCCAACAAAAGAACTATAAACCAATCGGGTGTCTGAAGCGATGCCTCGAAAGGAGGGTAAATAAATAAAGCATGCCGCAGTCGGGCGTCTAGGAGGCACCACATAAAGGGCTTATACTGAAAGTAAAAGACATGAGTGCCACAGTCGGACGTCGGGGCGACACGCAGAAAGGGCTCACATCGAAAGTAAATAACAATAATGCTACGCATTTGGACGCCGGACGACATCGCAGAAAGGGCTTATATGGAAAGTAAAAGATAACAATGCCACAGTCGGACGTCTGAGCGACGTCACAGAAAGGGCTTATAACAAAAGTAAATAATAATAATGCCACAGTCGGACGTCTGAGCGACGTCACAGAAAGGGCTTATAACAAAAGTAAATAACAACATTGCCGCAGTCGGACGTCTGAGCGACGTCTCAGAAAGGGCTTATAGCAAAAGTAAATAATAATAATGCCACAGTCGGACGTCTGAGCGACATGACAAAAAGGGCTTATAGATCATTGTCATAACGTGCGAGGGTTAATGCTTACAAGAAAATATTCCACACAAGATGTTAACGAGTTAGTCCATCACGAGAATAAGCATTAACCGAACTTAACACTCATTTGGCTTACTGGGGTTTCTGTCACCAAGCCTGACATTTGACAAGATAATAAGAACACGAACTTGGACATAGATAAGATGTTGTAATGGGAAGCTGACTCTGCAGAGTTTGTACTAAACTATCCACAGCCAACGGATTTCCGTAGTCACGGGGGACTAGTTCCGTTCATGGTATTTCGGAACAAACACAACTAACCAGTACACACCCATCCCACTTCACGTTGCCAGGAATCACCCTAGGCAGCGTTCAAGAAAAACATTAAGACGGGGAGATCACAATCTCGAATAGCATGGGATCAAATTTATATACGCGTGCTCTAAGGGGTGCCCCCCTCTCGGTCCCAACCGGAAACACCCATGCCCCCTGACCGGATGAAAGGCTTTAATCCAGGGCCATGGAACCTTCATCCCGGCCTCTCAATTTGGTGTGTACCAGGGAAGTGGTTTGCAACTTACTAAGCCATATCCCCTGCGGGAAACATGTGGCAGTACGGGAAAGAAATGAACGGGAGTTGATACCGGAGTCAAAATATACCGCATAAGACCGGCATGCTACAACACTACCATCTTACCCATTTTCATGCCATCACGTGGCCATGCAACCTCATTTCCATGAACTCATGGGTTCCCGAAACTCACTTGTCTCCGCTTTTCACGAAACAAAAATTTATCGAGATGCTTATGAACATGACATGAAACTATTTAATGAAAACATGCCAAGACACTCATCATATCAAGAGTTCAAACATGCTTGCCTGGTTCGGAGTAGTCGGGGTCTAGCTCGGTGAAGTTCGTGGTTCCGTCACCTCCTTCGGTATCTATGGCACACAAAAATACACACGCTAACGTAAATACCGTGGAGTACAGAAAAGTAACCCAAATATTTTTCAAATAAACCTGATTAAAAACTAGACAAAATTTTGAAGAGGGCAGCAAAAGAATCAATCAAAAATACTCTTCTGTTTAAAAGTTATAATGGTTTTGGTCCAGGAACTCATCTGTAATGAAACAGAAACTTCCCATGGGCTAACTTATAAAAACAGAAAACGCTTCAGTCTCGAATACACCAGTCCAGTGGGGAAGGCGTATTTTGCCCGAAGGCTTTTCCAGAAAACGATTCAAAAAGAAGAAAAAGCTGACGGGGAGGACCCACCCGTCGGGTTTGAAAACGAAAGCAGATATTTGGCGCCCGAGGGCTGCGGTGATCGCCGGCGGCGATCTACGGCGAGGCAGGAGGATCAGAGGTTACCAACGTGCTCACCGTGTCCTTCCGCACCGGTGGGTGTTGGAGTTGGTCACCGTTGAGCACCACGTCGACGGCGGTCTCAACTCCGGCGGACGGTGGTTCGGGCGTTGGTGGATCTCGTCGAGGAGGGATGCAAGGATCGAATTGAGGTGGGGGTTAGAGTACTAGGTGTAAGAGAAGGCTATGGACGAGGTTTGGGCGCCGGAGATGGCCTCACCGCAGTGAATCACGTTGGTGGCCGAGGCGGAACGAGGCGGCCGGAGTCGGGGGAGGAGACCTCCTCGAGGTCCTCCTAGTGGCCTTGCAGGGTGTATGTGGGGTGTAGTGAGCGTGTGTGCTCGAGGGTGAGCTCGGGGTCCCCTTTTATAGGCGATCCGAGGCGGTGGCCGTGAACGGGGATCTTCGGCGATGGATTACGGCGGCGCAGTGCTTGGTCGGGGTGTTTAGGAGTTTGAGCGTCGACTAGACGAAGGACTGGTGCCATTCCCATGTCCAACTCAGCAAGGGAGGGGTGGTTACGGCCTGTCCTCGACGGAACGGCCGCACGGCATGTCGGCAGCAGAGAACGCGCTCTGCGCGTGCCAGGCCACGGCGACGGTCCTGCATGCATGCGCTGGCAAGGAGGTGGCCGCGCGGAGCTCTCAGAGGCTTTGGGCGGCGCCGAACGGCGTTATGCTGTAGTGTTGCCTCCTGTCGGCCGCTACGGTGGTTCTGCCGCCGCGGGACACTCCGGCGTAGGCGGGCCAGGGCGCCACCGACGCCAGGAAGGTGCCAAGCGCGCGTGTGGTGCTCCGGACAAGAGGGAGGGTCTGCGAGCAATGTGCCAAGTGCACAGTTTCCATGTGACTGAAACTCTGACGAAGAAACGACACTGAATTCTGAATTTTATTGAATATGAACAGTAACAGTGCATGCCAGGTGTTCGACAGAATGATTTTGGCATGTAGGGATTTTTCCTTGAGCTGATTTTTGGTGGAGTGGTCTCTCATTGCAACTAGAGGTTGCCTGAATTTTGGTGGAATTTTTGGACAAGTGGGAATATGAATTTCACCAAATTTGGCAAATCTGGTCCAAATTGCAGATAGTGTAATTTGAAATATTTGAAAAGGAGAAGAGTGAATCAAGATGGTTCTAGGTTGTGGGTACCAAGGACTATCCAAGAGAGTTGGTTTGAGGTTAAAACTCAAGTGCATCTTGGTACTTGCTTTGTAAATCCCATAGTCTCAAAATAAAAGACAGAAAGATTTTGGGCAGGAAATAAATGAAATAAAATTTGGAACTGGGTTGAACTTGATGAGACAGCAAGTTTGGATTACCCCAAGGTGGAAAGAAGGTTTTTGGGAGGTTTAACCATGTGGGGCAAGGTAGAAACAAGAGTGGTTTCAACATTGGAGAAGATGCAAAACTCCTAGGGTTTTTCTTAAAAAGAATACAAAACCCTAAAAAAATTTTGAATTTGGGGAGAGGGCAACAGAGAAAAAGTTTTTAACAATCAAACACCTGAGCTGAAGAAAAAGCCAAAATGAAAACCTTGCCAAAGGGGAAAGGTTTTCAGAGAGAGGGATTTTTGGAAGGGTTTAAATTACTTTCTTCAAATCCAACAAAGTTTTGAAGAAAACCAAAAGAAAATTTTTTGGAGCCGGGTTTTCCGGGTATTAATTTCCAGAAAATGGCCGTCGTGCTCATCAGCCCCAGGATTACTGTTAGCTCATGAGGCATCAACTTGATACATAAATTCCAAGCAAATTAAAGAATATGTAGTACAAGACCATTTTGGCCTGTGAGTACAACAAATGGTTTCTAGTAGTAGATGGCGGAAGTGGTTTGTGGATCATCATTGTTTATGGGACTCCATTCCCACTGGAACAGCTGACCAGGTTAACTCCTATCTTCGCGAGTCTGCTTTCACCATTGCTTATGTTCCGGGGCTGTCAACGCAACGCTCCTCTCCGCGCAAGAAAATCTGGCCAAGACAATAGCCAGGGACAAGCCAATGAGTACTTTGAATGTACTCGCAAACATTCAGAACATAGGTATAAAATAACAATGAGGTGCTAAAAATACTATGCTCATGACGTCAGCCACAAAAAGAAATAAATAAAAAAACTCTGATGCGTGCGAGCATGTTTCTTATGAATATGCAATAACATAGTAGTAATAAAAATTATGAAATAGATAACAAGCATGCCACAGTCGGGTGTCTTAGTGTCACCACATAAAGGGCTTTAAAAGATATGCCACAGTCGGGCGTCTTAGCGACACCACATAAAGGGCTTTAAAAGAAATGCCACAATCGAAGCGCCTTGGCGACACCACATAAAGGGCTTTAAAAGAAATGCCACAATCAAGGCCTTAGTGACACCACATAAAGGGCTTTAAAAGAAATGCCACAATCAAGCGCCTTGGCGACACCACATAAAGGGCTTTAAAAGAAATGCCACGATCAAGGCGTCTTAGCGACACCACATAAAGGGCTTTAAAAGAAATGCCACAGTCGGGCGTCTTAGCGACACCACATAAAGGGCTTTAAAAGAAATGCCATAGTCGGGCGTCTTAGCGACACCACATAAAGGGCTTTAAAAGAAATGCCACAGTCGGGCATCTTCACTACAAGAAATATGTCAACTTGTGACCCTCACTATTGGTCGCTGAAAGGTCATAGTTTTTCATTTGCGACCTTTTTGTGACCAAAAACAGAAGGTCAAAAGTCGAGGGTCATTAATCGACTATAGCGACCTTCTCGGTGATATGTAAAAGGTCGTTGGTTCTTTGACCAAATTTTTGGTCACTAGCAACCTCCCCTGTGCCACGAGGCATCCAACGTGGCAAGCTGATGTGGCACAAGATTCAGCCCCGTCCAATTCGGTTTTCTACATGGGCCTAGCCCAACAATTCGCCTTTTAATATTTATTTTTCTGTTAATTTTAGCTAGCTACATGGGCCTAGCCCAACAATTTAGCATTTTTATTTTCGGGCCGTGGCCTTTTGCAAACCATTTCATTAAGCCTATTTTTCTGGTTTTTCCAAAATACACAATGTTCGATCCACTATAGTTTGGGCCATAGCCTTTTAGAGCCCAAATATTATTTTGTCAAGTAGAACATTTGGTCTTTTTCATTCACAGATTTCAATTTACACATTTGAACAACAAAATAATAAATCTCTCAATTAACTGATTAAATACGTAAATCATCCAACAAATACTCACAAGAGCACATACACGCTTGCACGCCCAACAAGTGCACATACATTCAAAAACAGATACACAAGCACCAAAACTTGGTGGCAACATCAACTAAAACTATGGCACGATCTCCAAGCTTCTTCCGATCTTCTATCACAAAGCAAGCAGCCTCGATTTACATTAGATCCTGATCCGGATAAGCTATTAGTGAAATACACCGAAGTAAATAATATTCTTTCAAGAGGCTAAAATTTATACATACATGCCCAAATGCCCCAATTTAGTAAACACTAAGCATGGCATAACAAAACTTCCAACAACTTGAATGCAACAGATTGAGCATGAATATGGTACAAAATTGAGCATATTAACGTTAAGATTTGGGCCTTCCAACTTTACTTGGTCATACATACATATACGAATTGAGCATGAATCATTAGTCTTAGTTGTATATGAGACTAGTTGGGCTCAGATTCTAAGCTCCAAGCAGATTTACGTAAGAAATTGAAGATGAACAGATATAACAGACTAAAAATCAAATAGAAACCCCAAAAATAAATACGAGTATAACATGAAGGATTACAACAGGTTCAATTCAATCAATTTCTAAAGCATTGAATCAAGAGCATAAGCATGCAACAACAACATAAGAATTTAATCAACAGCAGCATGAGTATAAGCATTAAATTAGCAGCAACAACACAAGCAACCCCACCACCAAAGACAAGTGCACACCTATTCAAGCTAGTAGCAGTCTAGCAGGCTAGCAGCAGAAGCATTTAGACAACTAGAGAAGCACAGTACAACAGCAAAAGCATTGAAAGAGCAGCAAAGCAGGTTTGAACTGTCACATGCATATCTTATAAACTTGGGCAAGTGTTCTCGTGTTATCCTTAACATCATGCATTAACTTGGGTAATTAGCATCAAACAATACATATCAAGACAAGGCTAGGCAAGATAATAAAGACTTGGGAAAAGATAGCGAGTTATAAAAAATGATATGTGCCCTTAAAGAGAGGGCGGGTCAAGTCGCCACGACATAGGCATTAGCCGCACCCACGACCCCTGGAAACTCTCACAACCGAAGAGGAGGTGCCTTGCGTATAGTCTCCTTCGAGTCTGCGAGAGAAAGAACAAGGTGAAGGTCAGTACGCATCAAGGATGCTGCTGTTTTGGGTCAATCTAAGTCAAGGGCATAAGAGAATTTATTCAAAAAATAAAATAACATGTGAACATCTTGCACAAACTATCATCATTTATAAAAAAATACAAAACAAATACATAGATTATCATTAGATGGATGAAACCAACAAGATCCGATCATACAAATATTCCAGGTATCGACTTTGTTATCCGAAATATCGCATGAGTGTAGTGCACACGGGATAAATTACAAGACGGAAACACCGGGAGCAAGCAATCGATGTAGTAATAAGCTTTCATGGAATTTTATTTTATGTCATGCTAAATGCAGCAGCATGCATAACTTGATTCACAAGGCTGCACGCAACATACACAAAGAACTCTCATGAACAAACACACCACAGCTTTAAAAACAAAATTTGAAGCATCACAATTGCACCATACTAATCAACAATGAAACACTATAGTTCATCAATATCACTAGGCCCAACTAGTGTGTGGTGGGATATCGAACCATTTCAATTTTTTTCAAGGATTCCATACAGCAAGGGGATTTTCCACAACTAGCTCTCAAGAACAAACACACCATAGCTTAAAAGGAAATTTCCAGCCTCACAAAGGCACCATACTTAATCGCTGGTGTGTACACAAAATATATACAGGTTCATACAAAAACTAAACCAACCCCTACTGTGCTCACTAAACACCAGCACCCAGGCCCAACTTTGTAGCGATGATTACATAGACGCACTGCTAAACTAACGCGACATGTAAACCAGATCCACGCATCGAGAGCTAGCAGAGGAGGTCGGGACAGCTGCCAGAACCCCACATGAACAAAGCAAGGGTAATCCATCTAGAAATTGGCGCGTTTCTGGAACAGAAGCCCAGCGAGCGACGGCGAGAGCGAGAGCAAGCAAGCTAGGGGTCTCACCTTGAGGCCGATGTAGCGTTCGTTGTGCACCCTCGTGAAGTGCTTCACCCCCTTCTTCACGATCGCCATCTGCACAGCGCGACGGAGGAAACTCGAGAACAGAAGGCACGAAGGACCGGCGGCGGCGATGGTGTATCCTCGACGGATCTGCATCCACAAGGCGGCGGAGAGAGGGGTCACTACATCCTACCCGTGCGGATCGATCAGATCGGAGGGAAAAACAAGCGGGACGAGGGGCACCTACTCAGGCTGGTCCGCCATCGCGGCCATGTCGGGGACGAGGGAGAGTTGGGGAGGCGTCCGGGCAACTTGGAGGAGTAGAGTCCAGCAGCAACCATCGAGGATGTGGCTGTCTCTAGCATGGACGAGAGGCCGTGACGAAGGGGGAAGTCGGCAAGATGCAGAGCCTGGAGGAGCGTCGGACGGTGAAGGAGCCGCGGCGGAGCGTGGCGTCAAGTGCTCGAACGCAGAGCCGTCGCGCTCCGGCCGCGGCGGTCGTCGGGAGGCGCCGCAGAGCAGCCATGGAGACGAGGTTGCGGTGCCGCCATGGACTCTAGAGAGAAGGAGGAGGGCGGCGCCACCGAGCGCGGGTGGATCGACGGCGGGTGGGTGGGGCGGCGGCGGGGCATGCCTCGATCGGATCTAGGGGATCGAGGGAAGGGGGAGAGGCCGAGAGGGTGGGTCGGGAGTGGGTGGGTGGGTGGGTGGCGGTGGCGGGGATCGAGGAGGGTGGGTGGGTGGGTTAGGGTTTTTGTTACTCGGGAGAGGTTCCACTGCTGGATGGATGCACGATAGACGGCTCATATTGCGTCCAATTTGATGATCCGCGTGAAGGTGGTTCCTCACGTCTCATTGGCCGGTTGTCTCGCTTTTGAATCTCAAAAAATTGGACTCAAATCTCTGACTTTTTTTTTAACATAACAATGGCATAGTTTGTCAAAATAATCTCGTATTTGCATTAGTGTGCATCTTGAAATGGCAAACAATGTTGCCAAATAGAGCTTTAATTTTTATTGCACAAAAAAATCTTTTTCTATTTTCCAAGTGTATAAATGATTTTTTTTGTGAAGAACCTACCAAATGTTTGTTCCAAAATAGAACCACTCCATTTTTTTCAAAAATATTAGACCACATTTTATATAAAATTTACCAAATAGTTGCACGACAAAAGCTTTTGATCCACCTCTCGTGAAAAAACAATTTCCATTTTTTGAGTGCCCAAAATGAGATTTTTTGTGAAGGACATACCATATATTTGTTGCAAAATTGGACCAAATCATTTTTCTAAAATACTAGGCCATATTTAATGGAAAATTGACCAAATGGTTGGGTGTAAAAAGTTTTGATCCACCTCTCGTGAAAAAGACAAAATCCCGCCGATTCAGCTGGAAGCGGGTCAAATTTGAACTGTAGCTACCTCGTAGTTTGCTCTTTATTTTTTTCAAAAATCATTTCTAGGTACATAAGTATCTATTTAATCAGAGAAACACCAAAAAAATTCCAAGATTCAAACACTAGCTAGGAACGGTCATTCCCGCTATTTTGACCGCATTTTGAAACGGGCATAAAAAATTCAAAAAAAATCAAAAAATTGGAAAACCTTCGCATTGTGTCATTATATGTGACCAAGTTTCCAAGAAAAATAACAAACTTGTAATATGGCAATTATTTTAAAAAAGCGTTCTCAGAAACGAGCTATCAAGTATGGAGATCAATGGCTTTCAAGCCAAATGATCAATCTTATGGCCACATTCATGGCATAGTTTGTTCAAATGATCTCATATTGTGCACACGGGTGCATATTAGAATGGCAAACAATGTTGCCTAAGGAAGTTTTCATTTTCGTTGACTGAAAAACCATTTTCCATTTTTCGAGTGCCCAAAGGAGGTTTTTTGTGAAGGAACTACCATATATTTGTTGCAAAATTGACCAAAACATTTTTATAAAATACTAGGCCATATTTAATGCACAATTGACAAAATGGTCTGGTGTAAAAAATTTTGATCCACCTCTCGTGAAAAAGACAAATTTCTGCCGATTCAGCTGGAAGCGGGTCAAATTTGAACTGCAGCTGCCTCATAGTTTGCTATTTATTTTTTCCAAAAATCATTTCTAGGTAGATAAGTATCTATTTAATCAGAGAAACACCAAAAAAATTCCAAGATTCAACCACTAGCTAGGAACGGTCAAGCCCGTCGTTTTGACCGCATTTTGAAACGGGCATAAAAAATTCAAAAAAAATCAAAAAATTGGAAAACCTTCGCATTGTGTCATTATATGTGACCAAGTTTCCAGGAAAAATAATAAACTTGTAATACGGTAATTATTTTAAAAAAGTGTTCTCAGAAATGAGCTATCAAGTGTGAAGATTCATGGCTTTCAAGCCAAATGATCAATCTTATGGCCACATTCATGGCATAGTTTGTTCAAACGATCTCATATTGTGCACAAGGGTGCATATTGGAATAGCAAACAATGTTGCCTAAGGAAGTTTTCATTTTCGTTGGACGAAAAAACCATTTTCCATTTTTCGAGTGCCCGAAAGGAGGTTTTTTTGTGAAGGAACTACCAAATAATTGTTGCAAAATTGGACCAAATCATTTTTATAAAATACTAGGCCATATTTAATGCACAATTGACAAAATGGTTGGGTGAAAAAAGTTTTGATCCACCACTGATGAAAAAGACAAATTATCGTCGATTCAGTTGAAAACGAGTCAAATTTGAACTGTAGCTGCCTCATAGTTTGCTCTTTATTCTTTCAAAAAATCATTTCTAGGTACATAAGTATCTATTTAATAATAGAAACACCAAAAAAATTCCAAGATTCAACCACTAGCTAGGAACGGTCAAGCCCGCCGTTTTGACCGCATTTTGAAACGGGCATAAAAAATTCAAAAAAAATCAAAAAATTGGAAAACCTTCGCATTGTGTCATTATATGTGACCAAGTTTCCAGGAAAAATAATAAACTTGTAATACGGTAATTATTTTAAAAAAGTGTTCTCAGAAATGAGCTATCAAGTGTGAAGATTCATGGCTTTCAAGCCAAATGATCAATCTTATGGCCACATTCATGGCATAGTTTGTTCAAATGATCTCATATTGTGCACAAGGGTGCATATTGGAATAGCAAACAATGTTGCCTAAGGAAGTTTTCATTTTCGTTGGACTAAAAAACCATTTTCCATTTTTCGAGTGCCCAAAGGAGGTTTTTTGTGAAGGAACTACCAAATAATTGTTGCAAAATTGACCAAATCATTTTATAAAATACTAGGCCATATTTAATGCACAATTGACAAAATGGTCTGGTGTAAAAATTTTGATCCACCTCTCGTGAAAAAGACAAATTTCACGATTCACCGAAGCGGGTCAAATTTGAACTGCAATGCCTCATAGTTTGCTATGTATTTTTTCCAAAAATCATTTCTAGTTACATAAGGACCTATTTAATCATAAATACATGGTTTGGTGGCGATACGTCGAGGTTTGGGCGGTGGCCGAGGGCCCCAACTCTAGAGCTGCCAGAACTCAAGATGCCTCGCCAAGTGGTCACCAAGTGACCGTGGCGTGCCATGTGTTCAGGGCGGCCTAGGCATGTCTAGTGGGTTGGGCACTCCCAGGTTGGTGCTAGGAAGAAAATTACAGCATAAGATTCTCATGAGGAGACCAATCGATGCTCAAACATGAATTAGCAGCCAAGTGTTTGATTAGTGGTACGGAAATGTACATGGATAATGGGCGTGAGTTTTGGCCGAGGATGATCGGTTACTAAGAAGACCGATTTCACAAATTTTCAGCTCAAAAGGAGGAGCCTAGGTGGTACTTGCTTTGCAAACCACCACACTGGACATAAATACGAATGTTGAAGCTCGGCTCAAAATAATGAATGGATTGAGCTGGCATTCGGTGGAGGATGGTTATTTGGGCATAGGAAAGCACTGTAGAAAATGGATACTATTTGGACATGCCAAAGTGGTACTTCCTTCACAAACTGTTACTCTGAACAAAATAGGAAAATGAATATTTTTGAATTATTTTTGAACTAGTCAAGGAAGGTTTTTACATATTTGACGAAGATATGACCCAAAGAATTTATGAGATTTTTTTGGGAATTTTGGGATTGACAGAAATATAGGTTGCTTCACAACCTAGGGCAAAAACTGCCACATGGACATGACACATAGGCAAAACTGATGAGGTGGCGCCTAGTCATAGCAACCCACCACAATTTACAAGGCTATGACCATCTATATTGGTCGTTAACAACTAGAAATAAGGCAGCGGACTAGCACTATTTGCTTTGTGACCATTTCGTGTAAGGAAATTACGACCTTTCTGACCAAAATGGTCGCAATGGTTCAGGGTTTGGAGCCCCCTGAACAGCTTTTGACCAATTGGTCTAAAATGGTCATAGATTTATGACCAATTCTTCGAGGGTCACTGACAGAAGGTCCTAAGTTGACATATTTCTTGTAGTGCTTGGCGACACCACATAAAGGGCTTTAAAAGAAATGCCACAGTCGGGCGTCTTAGCGACACCACATAAAGGGCTTTAAAAGAAATGCCACAGTCGGGTGTCTTTGCGACACCACATAAAGGGCTTTAAAAGAAATGCCACAGTCGGGCGTCTTAGCGACACCACATAAAGGGCTTTAAAAGAAATACCACAGTCTGGCGTCTTAGCGACACCACATAAAGGGCTTTAAAAGAAATGCCATAGTCGGGCGTCTTAGCGACACCACATAAAGGGCTTTAAAAGAAATGCCACAGTCGGGCGTCTTAGCGACACCACATAAAGGGCTTTAAAAGAAAACACAGTAAATATCCAGGACGTAGAACCATCCCGGGGATGTTCGATAATACCAATAATATCACGAGTTAGTCAACAATAATAATAATCATAATTATCACAAGTCACAAGTTGTGATTTCCAGTTCTGGTTCAATAGTTTCACCTCCGAAGACCGACACTAAGACCGACACTTGACCCATCCCAGACTGTAATCCTTAACCATGGACACGGCTACTCGAATAGGTTTAATCTCTGCAGAGGGTGTACTCTTTACCCACGAGTAACGGATTCCTTTAGTCCATCGGGACTAATTCTGCCTACGGTCTTTTTGATGAAAACACACCTAACTTGCACACACCAGCTTAACTCACATGTGTCTGGAATCACCCACGACAACTGTCAAGCAAAACTCTAAGTGGGGAGGCTACATCCTCGACGTAACATGGGATCACAAAATTTATACTGCACAAGAACCTGGGAGCTACCCCCTTCGGCTACAACCGAAACACCCATGCTCCGGACCGGTGGCATGACTACCGGATGCCTCCAAGATCTTCCACCTTGGCCTCTCATGCGGTGTGTGCTAGAAAGGGGTTGACAACTTCTCGAACTGCACCTACTTATTGTAGAGACAAGTGGTAGTACGAAGCAAGTATGGGGTTATCGCACAAGACTCGATCTACTGATCGACTCAGAGGTAGTAATATTTCCGCAAGATTAGCTTAACAATGCATATACTTCAACCAACAGATAGAAACACCACGCGACATACCCCATCATGCCTTACCGGACACGACCGTCTCGACGGAGGACTAGGGACAAGACCGCGTCTACCCAAGATAGAGGCCTTCCCGGCTTCCCTTCCGGTATGCATGAAAGGCATATGGTGATTTCCATCACAACCACATCAACTCATCTGCATAAGAAAAATCATTAACCATGCACTCATGAGTAGGATCACATCCACACATAAAATGACGTATGCTTGCGATGGGGTGGTGTTGTCACCGAGTCAAACAACACACACAAAATTTCACCAGGGTTCAGAATGCTTGCCTTCAGGACATGGCAAGGCAGGGTGCATTCCAAAACATCTTGAAATCTTCAAAATTCCTATTAAAAGAATATATTTGAATTAAGAAACAAAATCAAAACAGCACAAAAAGTTATTTTTTTCAAATAAATCCTAAAATAAACTAGACAATATTTGAAAGAGATAGGAAAAAGAATTAATTTATTTGGAGCTGTATTTAAAAAGATACAACTGGTCAAAGTTTGGTCAAAAATCTGTTATTTAAATAAAAACAGAAAAGGAAAACGTTTCGAAATATACGTACACGTCGAAGGCGCATTTTGGAAATACGCTTCCACTTAACTCACATGGAGTGGGCAGGGTCACTGACAGTGGGTCCAGGGGGCCCACTGGTCAGGTTTGACCAGTCCATACCTCCTTCTTCCTCCTTCGCCCGAACGGAGGCGGGGCGACGGCGATCAACGCCGGCGAACGGCTGCTCCCCGCGGGCTCCAGAGAGTCGGGATGGATCCACAAGACCGGGGTGGTCCTCACGGTGGTCGACGGGTCGGCGGGGGTGGAGGGAGTCGCCGGCAGTGAGCTACGCGACGGAGGAGGCCTCGGGTGCAAAGTGGTTTTGGGGCTGTGGTGGCTCCCGATCTAAATCGAGTAGGGGGAAAGGTTCACGGGAGGGAGAGAGTGTTCCTGGTGGAGAGAGTGGAGAGGGGGAGGCCCTGGTTGCGCCGGAATGGCCAGGACCGTGGCGGCGGCTGTAGTTGCCGGAGAGGGGGAAGGAGACCTCCCCGAGTTGATTTGCTGCCCATGGGGTTCCTAGGGAGATGGTGTGGGACTGCCTGCGTGCGGGGATGAGCTCGGGGCTCCTTATATAAACGATGGAGGTCGGTTCCGCGGTGGTGGATGAGGATGCCGGCGAACCGGCGTTCTGTAGCTTGCAGGGCACCGTGTCGAGGCGGGGAAAGGCGGCAGGAGCTAGCAGACGAGCGGGGCACTGCTCCAGGGCGAGCTGGCGAGCGGGAGTGGCTCGGGCGGCGCCGACCAGTGCTGAGGCTGTCGGGCGGTAGTGGCGGCTAGCTTCTGGCCTACCGGAGACGTGGCGAGGGGCTGTGGTGCTCGCGGGGTGAACGTGTCGATGCTTGGCCCTACGATGTGAGCAGCAGAGGGCTTGGATAAGCTCAGGGGGGGCAGGACAGGGGCACGGCGACTCGTGCGCGGCACGTGCCAAACGTGTGATCTGGGTGCGCCCAGAACACACCCACCAAGTGCTCGACGAAAGGCCAGTGCTTGCTACAGAGCTTGGGTGAGGTTGGCACTTAGCAGATCTAGGTTAGGATCGTCTAGGTGCTTAGTGGACATGCTAGAATGTCCAGAGGTGCAAGCTCACAGAGCAAAGCAAAAATCATGCCAAAACAGATCATGCCCATAAGATGTTTGACAAAATGCCAAGGGTACTTAGGCATTTCTTGGAGTGGCCAAATTCTCCAGGTTAGTGTCTCCTTGGATGCATGAGAGAGTGGTGAAGTTAGTTTGCAAAAAGGAGAAACTTGCTAGTGCAAGTTTTGCAAAACTACACTTCTGGACAGGGAGTAAATGGCATCATTACATGAACCAAAAGTGTTCCAAAGAGTGCATGCTCCTGGACTTAGGGGTTTTGCAGGGTTGACTACAAGCATGAGAAAACACAAGGTCACTAGAGCAAGAAATAATAGGGTTGCAGTAGAAAACACAAGTCTGGTCTAGAATGAAAAAGAGATTGGTTCACTCAATTTCTTCATAGAACATCACAAGGTTTTTCCAAAAAGATGGATGGCATGCAACCACTGACATCCCATAATTTTGGTGGAGGCTCTAGGGGAAAATTTAATTAGGCTATAGTGCAAAAGTGTCCACTGGACCAGATTTGAAAAACAGGTGTAGAACTCAAAATATGAAATGAAATAAATACATTAATGCATGAAAGTGATTTAGAGACATCACATGACATCTCCAAAATTTGGTTGGATTTTTAGCCAAATATATCAAATGGTTGTAGTTCAAAAGAGCTCCAAAATTTAAAACAATTCATTTTAATGAATAAAGCTCAGGGTGAAATAATTTAATAAATAATTCTACTGATTAAGAAAATGTTATACAGAGAGCATAGAAGTCCAATATGTTTTGGGAAGCTCCACTTGGAAAAGACTCCTTACTATTGAAAGAAAGGTTCCGAAAACCACAGAAATAAAAGTATTAAAACTCCTGGCAAAATTTTAATATTTAAAACTTGGTTAAATTTTTGGGGTATTACAATTACTACTCCCCTTAAGAAAAATCTCGTCCTCGAGATTTGCTAGGAGCTGACTTAATAAAAACAAAATATGCATTAAAACAAAAATGGCTACAGAGAGAGAGAGCAATAAGTGGTGCAAAGCTACAGTGTGGGACACTGGCGCGGCGTTGGGAAAAATCCACGGTTTTGGGAAAAAATGAGCAATTTTTACACTGGACATAAATTTAGACTAAATTCTAAATTTAATAATACGCTGGTCGTACCCGATAGCACAGTGCTCTCTCTGGCTGACAGGTGGATCCGGGCCCTTGGTCAGCCTCTTCTTCCTCCGGCTCTTTCTTCTTCCTCTCTCCTTGCTTTTCGCTTTCCACCGGGCGACGCTTAGCGATAGGGCACCTAGGCCGCATCATGGTAGTCTTGGGCGTGCTAGCTGCCGTGCAGCGTGCACTCACTTCAGGGCCAGCGCTCTGCTCGGCACTGCTCATGATTCACCTCCGAACACCGGCGGTCGGGCGACGAGGGGCGCTGGTGGACCTCGCCCACCGTACACCGAACTCGAGCTATAAAACGACCGCGACGTTCTCCTCTTCTTCCTCACACCTGGCCTCGCTCCTCCTTCTCTCTTTCTCTCCTCTGTTTCCGCTGGCCGGAGCTCGAGACGAGGCTCTAATGGCGGAGGTGGTGCCGGACTGGTACGTGATCCTGTTGTGCGGAGGGCTGGCGGGGGTGCTGGGGCTCTCAGTGCTCCTGTGCGCGATGATCATCGATGATCGTCGCGATGCTGCTGCTCGGGTGCTGGCTCTCCGTGGTGGTGGTAATCACGAGGAGTAGGTGGGGTGTGCCGGGTGTTAACTGTTGTACTGAGGTGCTTAGTTAGACGCGACACAGTTGCAAAACTTTTGCAAGCGGTGTATGTTTTCGTGTGATTGTGGTTGTGAGTCTGCTGCCGTGGTGCTACGTGAAATAAAACAATCTATGCCGTGAGGAAATATACGATGCGACAACTCAGAGAAAAGAAATCTCACTCCAGGATTTATCGCGAGAGAAAACAGTAATACATTAGAGTCAAACCGCGACAGAGCTACTCACAATGATGGAATCTAAAAGGTTTACTCGCTGCGTGAACTCGGGGTACCACACATAAGTTACAACACATAAATCAAAGTTGCGATAGCAAATACAGCGGTGCATCTAAATTGAAAACGGTCACTGGACGGGGTCCCGAGAAAATGTTTCTGGTACTGGAATACACTCTTCTTCTATCAGAGAAAGTGGATTGACCAGTCGATGGATGTGTCTCTCCTGGTCGGGCCTCAGTGATCTGCCGATGGCAATATGAGGATTTAAATCCGCGAGGCTTTGGAGATAACCCATCACATGTTGGGTTAAACGCTCTTGAGCGATGACGTACTGGACAAGGTTGGCCAGAACTGGGTCTCTCTCAATTCGTCCTCCGAGAAAAGATGTTACTCCTCCGGGTGCTGCACGGCTCGGAAAGTAATAATACCCTCACTCGCTGGCATAGGGCACCGCGAGTCGAAGACGAGCAAGCGCTTTGCACGCAGCAGTTTCTATGGCCATTTGCGGGGTTGGCATGGATTTCCGCATGAAAGAGACCTCCGTTGGGTCTTGGTTTGGGTTTACTGGGTAATGTGTACTGCTGCCCAGTATCTTGAGGTGGAAGGGGTGATCCTTGATTTGAACAGCTCGTATTGGGGTGGCTGGGTAGCGCCCATGGTACTGCAGGTAAAATCCCACAATATCTTGACAAAACTACCTGGGGTTGCATCTGGAGTTCTCAGATAAATACTAGGGCTCGGCATGGCAAGAAATGGTTGTGAGGATGGTGCACAAGATGAGGGGTGCTTGGCAATGTCATGCGGTGGCCTTTTTATAGCACCAGGGCTGGGTCATTTACCATGGTAAAAGGTAAAGAATTGGCCGGCTTAGCTCAGGGTCAACCACAGATACTCACATCTTACTAACATGACGTATCACTATGGCGGTTGTCAGGCGGTTTTGGGTAGCTGCGCCTGGAATAGAAATTCATATCGCATGCTGATACATCTATGCAAAACTAGTATTTAAAACAGAGGCACGGCAACAGGTTGCGTTCACTTACAAGATAACACGATTACAAGGCGAGGATAAGCTGGGGCTCGACACCATTTGGGTGACTTACTCTACCCCGTTTACATCCAAGCGGGCGTGCCGTGTGGATGTCGAGGCTTCTCCACGGTCCTCACCGTCGGAAGTAGCTGGAGAGGGTCGAGGGGCTGCCGGCTCGGGGTAGCGAGGATGACCATCTCGGAAATTGTTGGCCACAACTCCGTTGGAGTGTGCTCCCAAAAGGCGACGAAGCACTTCGGGGGCCATCAAAGCACCTTGGTTGATGGATGGAGCTGACCTCAGGGTCTCGATCGGGTGTCCGAACAGCATGACTGGGTTGTCAGCGTCGGGCTCGTTTTCTTCTCTCGCCGGGGCTCGACGAACCAGCTCTCCACGAGCTGCGATCAGATCAACGGTGATTTGATTGAACAGTTCCTCTAGTGCATCTACATAGCGCACTAGGTGCAGCAATGCAGGATCTGTCTCGTGATCTTCGTTGGCTACTTGGGGTGGTCTACCATCGCCTTCACGTCTGGGGTAGTAGTGGAACGAGCGACAGTTAACTCTGGGCGACAAGTGCCTGAGATGAACTATGGCCTCTCGAGCAGCCAGTTGGATGGCTTGTGGCTCAAAGGAAGTTGTTCTTCCGGTGAACCTGTAGGGGCGCTCGGGTGCTAGACCCCTACCGTAGATGTGCACAGTGGCCTAGAATTGACGGTCCTCACCGCTCATGGGTCCTTGGTACACAACATATTCTGGTGGCTCTTCTAACGCATAGGCATGATGGGTGAGGTTTGCGAGTATGGTCACAAAGCCTCCAAGGTTGGTTGCTATGGTCTCATTGTGCACGACGGGGCTGGGCATTGTGGCTGGGTGTGGATTGAGGCTGTGATGTGCTGGGTTGGGGCTAGCGTGCCCTTTTTATAGAAAAAGGGGACGGAGTCTTCCTTTGCACGCTTGCGAATGAGACATCTTGGGTGCTGGTCACTGGTGCGTGATAGACAAGCTAGGTTGATAGGTTGGGCACCGACTACCAAAAGGCGCCGAGGCTACTTTGTGGCTATCTTGCACGAGAAGCTTGGCTGGGGTGTGGTTATGGCTTGGTGGGTTGTTTGCCTAAGTTTATTGACCTGGCTAAGATAGGATTAGCCAATGGTCAGCCTGGCTCTGATACCAAGTCTGTGGCGACCGGGTTTTCCGGGTATTAATTTCCAGAAAATGGCCGTCGTGCTCATCAGCCCCAGGATTACTGTTAGCTGATGAGGCATCAACTTGATACAGAAATTCCAAGCAAATTACAGAATATGTAGTACAAGACCATTTTGGTTTGTGAGTACAACAAATGGTTTCTAGTGGTAGATGGCGGAAGCGGTTTGTGGATCATCATTGTTTATGGGACTCCATTCCCACCGGAACAGCTGACCAGGTTAACTCCTATCTTCGCGAGTCTGCTTTCACCGTTGCTTACGTTCCGGGGCTGTCAATGCAACGCTCCTCTCCGTGCAAGAAAATCTGGCCAAGACAATAGCCAGGGACAAGCCAGTGAGTACTTTGAATGTACTCGCAAACATTCAGAACTTAGGTATAAAATAACAATGATGTGCTAAAAATAAAAGCTCATGACGTTAGTCACAAAAAGAAATATATAAAAATTCTGATGCGTGCGAGCATGTTTCTTATGAATATGCAATAACATAGTAGTAATAAAAATTATGAAATAGATAACAAGCATGCCACAGTCGGGTGTCTTAGCGACACCACATAAAGGGCTTTAAAAGATATGCCACAGTCGGGCGTCTTAGCGAGACCACATAAAGGGCTTTAAAAGAAATGCCACAGTCGGGCGTCTTAGCGACACCACATAAAGGGCTCTAAAAGAAATGCCACAATCAGGCGTCTTAGCGACACCACATAAAGGGCTTTAAAAGAAATGCCACAGTCGGGCGTCTTGGCGACACCACATAAAGGGCTTTAAAAGAAATGCCACAGTCGGGCATCTTAGCGACACCACATAAAGGGCTTTAAAAGAAATGCCACGGTCAATGGCCTTAGCGACACCACATAAAGGGCTTTAAAAGAAATGCCACGGTCGAGGCCTTAGCGACACCACATAAAGGGCTTTAAAAGAAATGCCACAGTCGGGCGTCTTAGCGACACCACATAAAGGGATTTAAAAGAAAACACAGTAAATATCCAGGAGGTAGAACCATCCCGGGGATATTCGATAATACCAATAATATCACGGGTTAGTCAACAATAATAATAATAATCATAATTATCACAAGTCACAAGTTGTGATTTCCAGTTCTGGTTTAATAGTTTCACCTCCGAAGACCGACACTAAGACCGACACTTGACCCATCCCAGACTGTAATCCTTAACCATGGACACGGCTACTCGAATAGGTTTAATCTCTGCAGAGGGTGTACTCTTTACCCACGAGTAACGGGTTCCTTTAGTCAATCGGGACTAATTCCGCCTACGGTCTTTTTGATGAAAACACACCTAACTTGCACACACCAGCTTAACTCACATGTATCTGGAATCACCCACGACAACTGTCAAGCAAAACTCTAAGTGGGGAGGCTACAACCTCAACGTAACATGGGATCACAAAATTTATACCGCGCGCAAACTGTGGAGCTACCCCCTTCGGCTACAACCGAAAGACCCATGCTCCCGGACCCGGTGGCATGACTACCGGATGCCTCCAGTATCTTCCACCTTGGCCTCTCTGTACGGTGTGTGCTAGGAAAGGGGTTGACAACTTACTGAACCGTACCCTACTTATTGTAGAGACAAGTGGTAGTACAAAGCAAGTATGGGGGTTACTGGCACAAGACTCGATCTACGGTCGACTCAGGAGGTAGTAATATTTCCTGCAAGATTAGTGTCGGTGTCAAAATCGGCGGATCTCGGGTAGGGGGTCCCGAACTGTGCGTCTAGGCGGATGGTAACAGGAGACGAGGGACACAATGTTTTTACCCAGGTTCAGGCCCTCTCGATGGAGGTAAAACCCTCGCCCCGCTTGATTAATATTGATGATATGGGTAGTACAAGAGTAGATCTACCACGAGATCAAGGAGGCTAAACCCTAGAAGCTAGCCTATGGTATGATTGTTGAGATGTATGTTCGTCCTATGGACTAAGGCCCTCAGGTTTATATAGACACCGGAGAGGCTAGGGTTACACAGAGTCGGTTACAATAGTAGGAGATCTACATATCCGTATCGCCAAGCTTGCCTTCCACGCCAAGGAAAGTACCCTCCGGACACGAGCCGGAGTCTTCAATCTTCTATCTTCGTAGTCTGGGAGTCCAGCGGATATTGATAGTCCGCTGTCCGGACACCCCTAGTCCAGACTCCTCAAGAGCCCTCGAACCAGTCTTCAATGACGATAAGTCCGGCGTGCATAATGTTCGGCATTGCAAGGCGGGTTCCTCCCTTGAGTAATCCGGAGAAAATAATGAACGCCAGATAGTGTCCGCTCGCAAAATAATTTCCACATTCCAAACGTAGAGAATAAAACATATACACCGATCCAATCTGCGACGATTATGCGGCATGACATCACACCGCACCAAGCCTTTGTTTGAATTACTATACCACTTCAAAGACGCTTAGCGGCGGTTTCTTGGCACGCCCCGTCAAGCGTAGATCGTGTTCCCTTATTCCGGATTCTCATCAATACGCGTGGGTAACCCAACCGCGCCATTGACGGTGGCGCTTGGGAGATAAGCGAGTTTTACCAGGCCGGTGAGGGACGCATAGTTTCGTCCGCCTATATATAAGGGATAAGGATTTACCTTCTCACCTACGCCTTCTTCCTCCTTTGCTTATCCATCCCTGCGAACTCAAGCTCCAACGCCCAAGCTCGCGCATCTCACCTCAACCCTTCTTCGAATATGTCCGTAGGGGGAGGCAAATGGATGGCCTCCACCGCTAAGGAGGAGGACATCACCAAGCCGCGACGCCGGATACCTTTCCAAATGACATCGCGCGATCGGCTGCCCGACGAGGGGCAGTTCATCCCCACCCTGTGGCCTCATGAGAGGGTCGCCTTCCTTCCCCACTTCCTCCGCGGACTGGGCTTTCCGCCCATCCATTCGTCCGGGGCTCATGTTTTACTACGGCCTGGATTTCCACGATCCGGCGCCAACTTCGCCCTCAACATCTCGGCGCTTATCGTCGTGTGCGAGGCCTTTCTCAGATCCGCCCCACTTCGCCTGTGGCTCAAGACCTTCAACGCTGTCAAGATTGTGAAGGGACACAAGCGAATGTGGAGGCGCTATGTTGGGCAAGCTGCCCAACGTCCCTTGGCTGGAAGGGACCTTCGTGGACTCCATCAAGGGGTGGCAGTCGGGGTGGTTCTACATCACCGAGCCGCGCGAGCCTACATGGGCGGCGGCCCCCGAATTTAGATCTGGAATCCCCACGCAGCTCACCTCCTGGAAAGAGAAGGGCTTGCAGTGGGGTGATCCGGTGGAGGTGACGGGACTTCGAGCCTGCATCAAGAAGCTGGTGAACAATAGGCTCCGGCTCGTCGACGTGGTCCAGGTCATGCTCCTTCGGCGGATTCTCCCATGCCAAGAACGGGCATTTAATCTGTGGGAGTTTAATCCAGAACAGCACCAGATGTTAAGCGCGCTCTTCGACACAACGTACGAAGGCACCTGGAGGGTGCTGTTCAAGGGCGCCGAAGCCCCCGCATCCGCGACCGAAGACCGCGGATTCAGCTTGCAGTCTCCGACTGACGAGGTAAGTGATTCGACCCCATTACGGGACACGTGTAGTAATTAGATTGACTCTAGCGAGGTTTTTAATCTGCCTCTTCCTTTGACAGGAATGGATGGAGAAGGCCGAGCTGCTCATCAGCCCGGCTCCCATGCCAGAAGAACCAGTGGATGCCCGTTTAGCAAGGCTGCTGGTTCCGGCACAGTACGTGGTGCCGGAGAAGAAGGCCAAGAAGGTGGCCGCGGGGACTCGCAAGAGTTCCCGCAATCAGGCATCTGACGACGACGAGGACTCCTCCCCTGAAGATGAGGAGGATGAGGAGGAGTGCTCTCTCCCGGAGGAGGGAGAGAGGAAGAGGAAGGCCTCCCCAACCGGGGCGGCCGAAGGGTCCAAGAGGGGGAGAACCATCCCCCCGGACAGTTTTGCCAACATCAACATTGGCGAGGACGAGTGGCCTCCAAGGGCCCGGCGTCCGGCAGGATCGTAAGTATCCGGATCATTCATATGCCGTATATTGTATGTCACATAGTGTCCTTCTAATGCCGCATTGTTCCTTTAGTCCGGCCGTCGATGACTTTCCCGACTCGATGAGCGGGTCGTTGGCGCCGTCGGATGTAAATTCCATCCCGACTGCCTCTACCCCACGCGCCGAGGACGACGAGGCGGAATCCCACAGGGGGACGCGCCAGGAGGAGGCTCCGGAGGCGCCGTCAGGCAGCCCCCCGGACTTTGTGCCGGACTCTACTCCGGAACCCGTAGCGGTTCCAGAGTCCGGCAAGCAGCCCTCGAAGAGTGGCAGATCATGACGCCGGCGGCCTCCGTCCCAACCGAGGCATCAGATAACTCGCCGGAGGCGCCAAAGGCGCCCATCGAGGAAGAACACCGCACTCTCATGAGTGCGGTGATTGAGAAGGTCCAGCCGCCAAGGGCGGGCTGACCGCTCTCGCAATAGCCTTCTAACAAAGCTTTGAGGTAAGAAGGTTAAAATTAAGTAATATAATACCGCATAGACAGCAGCCCCTGATGCTTAGTCCGGTGTTCGGAAAGAAAAATCGGACTAAGGATCTAACAAGATATACGCAGGGTTGTTAAAAAATATGTCGATATGGGTTTGCAGGCTGCGCTGTTGACCTCTGCCGCATTAACGGCGGAGGTCGAGGCGCTGAAGAAAGGTCTTGAGCGGTCGGAGTAGGAGCTCGGCCATGCCAAAAGGCAGCTCAAGGAAAAAGAAGGTGAATAACACCACTTTAAATAGGTACCTTACAGAAAAGGGTTTTGGTTGCAAACAAGATTAACCAGGATAATATATGTAATGCAGGGGCCACTAACGAGGTGGCGGCCCTGAAGGATGCCGTGTCTGTGGCCGAACGCAATGCGGCCACAGAACGGACTGAGCGAGAAAAGCAAGCGGCGCTGGTGGCGGAAGTTCGGCAAGAGCTCCGTGCTCTCATGAAAAACATGAGAGTTTGGGCGTGACTCAAGACTCGAGAGTCCGAGCTTGCCTCGCTCTCGATAGGGCCGAGTCCGCCAAGGCCAAGGCCCGTAAGGCCCATATGGAAATAGAGGACATGAAGAAGATAGCGGCGGTAAGGTGTTTTTCATGCGAGCAAGCATGTTAATGTAAATTACCGGATACTTACCCGAATTCGGAGCTCTCCAGGGGCTTTTGCAGATCTGCCACGTAGTGCGTCTGATGCCGCTGCATTCTATCGTGGCGAGGAGGGGAGCTCGACGGAGCAGGTCTTCGGTCTCAAGATCTGTTGAGCCGCCATCCGGTGCCCCCAAGCGACCAGCTGAAGCAGCTGGTCGAACTCCACAAGGTGGCTGAGGAGGCCATGAAGAGCCTCACAGTCCGGCTATGGCCTGGGCAGGCCATGCCTGGCAGCTACTTTGGCCTAGTGCGGCGGCTGGTGGATGCATGCCCCAGGCTGGATGTGATCAAGCGATCCGCCTGCATTGAAGGCGCTCGTCGGGCCCTTGCCCACATAAAGGTGCAATGGGGCAAGCTGGATGCGGAGAAGCTTCACGGATCGCCGCCGCAAGGAGCACCGTGACGCGGGCGATATTATAAAGTTGTCCTGAAGGGAGCCCGTGATATTGCGGATGAGTGCCCCCTTAATGTAATCCTTGAGTGAACTCGCTGTTTGTTTATCCTGTGCGCTGGAAACTTCGTTTGTATGCGCTGTGAGCAACGCTTTGTTGAATTTAAAATATTACCTTCTGTGCGGCCGTTTGTTAAATCTGAGAGATGGCAAGTCGTTGGCTTCGCCCCAAGCCACGAGTCTTTGGGGTGTTCGGTGATAAACTTGAGCACTCTTGTTCCCATCTTTGGGTCCATCTAGGAGGCGCCAACACGACGAACAAGGCGACCGGACTTATAATGCTTGAACACTCTCACTTAGCCATAGAATTCTATAATTTTAAATTTGGTGAAGCCCCCGGTATTCGAAGATCGAACCGGGCGCTATCCACGCCTTCGCTCGGACATCATCCGAACTTCGCTCGGCGGCATGAGTCTTTAGGGACCCAAAAGACCTCTCGAACAGCGACCAGTCTCTCGCCTTATCATGCCGCTTAGTTTTAGCTTTCCATCGAGGCGTTAACCTGCTCAACCGGGCGCAATCGCAGTGGTTCTCCCAAAGCTACCTTAGCCGACGAACGGAACGTAAGGTACCAAACATGGGAGCCGGGCAAACCCAACTATTGACCCAAGACATGATTCGGAGCTGATTCATATAATGCTATAAGTTCGGGGTGCCGCACTTATGAAAGTGTTCGGACTTAATCACACCATAATCTGGGGAACAGAAGCCCTTGGTGTATTCGGCCGTACCAAAGTATACGGGTGCAAGATGTCATATAATGAACATTTATAAAAGATAACGCAATTGCAATGAAAAGGTAATGAACTTGCAAAAAGGAAGTGCTGCGTTATTTATGAAAGGAGGTCTGCTAATAAAGCGGACTGATACAAATAGTGCGGTAAGCAAGGGATTTGGACTAATTTGACATGTCCCCCTCCAGGGATAAGCTGCAGACTTGGTGTATGTAATCGAATTTAGTGCTCGTAATGGAGACCACCTGAGTGTTCGTCGCAGCCTTCTTTGATTCCTGACTATTGCCTCGTGAGTTCGGCAAGTTTGCCGTTGGACAGGGCTTCTGTTTAGTGGAGTCCTGTATATATATAAAAAAAGAAAAGATAAGAAATAAAACCAACGGGGGCGCTAGCACGAGCCCCTGGTGTGGTCGAGCCGCACTCTTTAATTCTTGTGGTTAGGCCCCTCCCCTGCGCCCATGGTATCTCCAAAGCGTAATGATGTACGCGGAGTGTTATTCTTGTGATCATGCACGGGCAAGGGTGGGGGCCGCATTGCTACGCGTGCTCTGATCGTGCCGGGTGGTCTTGGTTAGTGTTGCTCCGGGCGCGCTTTGATGCATCCGGCTTTTTAATTGCCGGACTAGAGAATTGCCGTAGAAGGCTGCTCGCATTTCCGCCGCAAGAGCCGCCAGATGTTCCTCCGCTCGAGGGAGCGTTCCGTATTGCCATTGACCATGATGACTCCACGAGGGCCCGCATCTTGAGCTTTAGGTATGCATAATGCGGCACCGCGCTGAACTTTGTAACGCGGTTCGTCCGAAAGCAGGGCATGATAGCCGCCACGAACGGGACTATATCAAGATTAACTCTTCGCTCGGAAATTATCCGGGATCCAAGACCACTTCCAGTGTGACGGAGCTCGCATGCTTGGCTTCCACTCGGGATGACACCTTTAAAGGTTGCCTTGGTAGGTTTGATCCTGGATGGGTCTATGCCCATTTTGCGACCGTGTCCCGGTAAAGCAGGTTCAGGCTGCCGCCGCCGCCCATCGTGACTCTTGTGAGGTGAAATCCATCGACGATTGGGTCTAGGACCAATGCAGCGAATCCGCCATGGCGTATGCTGGTCGGATGGTCTCGCCGATCAAAAGTGATCGGACAGAGGACCATGGATTGAACTTGGGCGATCGCTCCATCGCATAGACGTCCCAGAGTCGCGCTTCCTCTCCCTCTTGGGTATATGGGTCGCGTAAATCATATTCACCGTCTGACTTGTGGGGAAACCCTTCATCCTCTCGTTGTTCAGCGGCGGGTCTCTTCCTCGTCGCCGCTATTTAGCCCCTTGTCATTGTGTTCGCAATTAACTTGCTAGCCTGCTTGAACACCCAACAATCTCTATTGGTGTGATTAGCTGGCTTTTCGGGGTGCCATGTATCCGCATGAGCGGTCGAGTATTCTGTCCAGATTGGGCGGGCCCGAGTTGTTCTTTTAAATGGCTTCTTCCGCTGACCGGTTTGAGCCTCGAATCCGGCGTTGACCGCCGATCCTCTTTGTCGCCACCGCATATCGGCGTTTGTTTTGATTCGACGTGACCTGCCGTGATTGTCCTTAGTGTCCGGACTGCCAGAATTTTTGCGGATATTGTTGCTGCGGGCTAGCCAGCTATCCTCTCCCGCGCAAAAGCAGGTCATCAACGATGTGAGGGCTGCCATAGATTTCGGCTTCTCCTGCCCTAGGTGCCGGGCTAGCCATTCGTCCCGGATGTTATGTTTGAAGGCTGCGAGGGCCTCCGCATCCGGACAGTCGACGATTTGATTTTTCTTCGTCAAGAACCGTGTCCAGAATTGTCTGGCCGATTCGTCTGGCTGCTGAATAATGTGGCTTAGGTCATCGGCGTCTGGTGGTCGCACGATGTACCTTGAAAGTTATCAAGGAACGCGCCCTCGTGTCTTCCCAACACCCAATCGACTCTGGGCAGGCTGTTAAGCCAATGCCGAGCTGGTTCTTTAAGCTTGAGGGGAGATATTTGATGGCGTGAAGATGCGTCGCCATGGGCCATATGAATGTGGAGAAGATAATCTTCGATCCACACCGCTGGGTCTGCAGTGCCATCGTAAGATTCGATATTCACGGGTTTGAACCTTCGGGATCGATGATCCATTACTTCATCGCGAAGCATAATGGGTGTGCGGCGCCCAGATTGAGCAATATCGCGACGCAGCTCGAGGGAGCGCTATCGCTATAGCCCGCCCGCCGCCTTATGTCCGGCGCGACGGTATTCGCTCGTGGGTCGAGGGCGCCCACGTGATCCATAGATGGATCTGGATTGTCTTGCTTTGTCCTCCAAGATGTCTCGCAAGTCCGGTAGCGTTCCTTTTGGCTTCGTACTCTTGGATCGATGTCGGGGTACGGTCTTGGCTGGGGGTCTGAATGCCTCTTTGTCGCGACCACGGGGTGGTCGGTCAGCCATGTCGTGCGCTGGTGATAAAGGTATGTATGCTTCCTCCTCTAATCGGGGAGCAGCTTGCGCCTTAGGGTAACTTTTGGAGGGAGTTCGAGTTTATACTCTTCACCGCGAGGACCTCGGTCGATCGATCGGCTAGCAGATCTTGATCAGCTTGAAGTCGTTGCTGCTTTTCTTTAGGCTATTTGCCGTGGCTATGAGCCTGCGCTGAAGCGCTCTTGTTCGACGGGATCCTCGGGTATGACGAATTCATCATCGCTGAGGCTCGCTTCGTCTTCGGAGGGAGGCATATAGTTATCATCCTCAACCCTTCGCCCGCCGCCTCTCACGGGGCTTGCTTCGCTTCCTCCCTGCTGAGTCTTGCAGAGGATCGCCTTCGCACTCTCCGGAGTGTTATTATCTCCTGCGCCGGAATCTCCATTCTTGTTGTGGCGGGATTTAGAGCGGCGCCGCTGACGTCGGCGTTTCGGCTGATTCTTTAGAGAGTCTTCCTCCGCTGCTTTTTCGTCATCCCCTTCTTTTGGGGTGTCCACCATGTAGACGTCATATGACGAGGTGGCCTTCCAGCGCCTCGTGGGCGCTGGTCCTGATCGTGTCCGCATCATCGCCCATAGCGTCGATGTCATCGGAGTCGTAGTCTAGCATGTCGGTTAGATCCTCGACAGTGGCTACAAAGTGGGAGGTGGGTGGGCTCTGAATTTTTTCGTCATCCGAACTCCAACCGTCCTGGCCATAGTTCGGCCAGGATTCTCCTGATAGCGAGAGTTGCTTCAGAGAATTCAGGATATCGCCAAAGGCGAGTGCTGAAAGATGTCCGCGGCGGTGAATTCCATAACCGGTGCCCAATCCGGTTTAATTGGCAGGGGCGCGGGAGGCTCGGAGTCCAGCGAGGAGTCCAGCGTCTCGGGATCACGAGTTTAGCAGGGGACGAGATTGGTATTCGGCTCCATCGCCGTAGATGTTGAAGCCCCTGTGGCGTCGCTTCATCCACCGCCCCGCCATGGGCAATCGGCCCGGGCTAGTAGCCGAACGGGTTCGAAAAGGGCTCCAAAGCACCGTCCGTGGCGAGCTAGATCATGTCCATCGCCACAAAGGCGGGCGTGCTTGGCTGTGGCTCGAGTCCGTCAAGATCAAATCTCCGCGGTCATCGGCCGTGAAGTTCAAGCTTCCAAATCTGACTCGACGGCCAGGGCGAAGCTTCGATCTGCTCCAGATGGCCAAGAGAATTGCCCGCAGCAAAGCCGCCGAATCTGAAGATCTGTCCGGGAGAAAAGTCTCACCGACAGCGTTGATGGTTGAAGATGCCATCGAGCCTATCGGTGACGACACGAGGAACTCTCAATGAAAGCACCAATGTCGGTGTCAAAACCGCGGATCTCGGTAGGGGGTCCCGAACTGTGCGTCTAGGCGGATGGTAACAGGAGACGAGGGACACAATGTTTTACCTGAGTTCAGCCCTCTCGATGGAGGTAAAACCCTACGTCCTGCTTGATTAATATTGATGATATGGGTAGTATAAGAGTAGATCTACCACGAGATCAAGGAGGCTAAACCCTAGAAGCTAGCCTATAGTATGATTGTTGAGATGTATGTTCGTCCTATGGACTAAGGCCCTCCGGTTTATATAGACACCGGAGAGGCTAGGGTTACACAGAGTCGGTTACAATAGTAGGAGATCTACATATCCGTATCGCCAAGCTTGCCTTCCACGCCAAGGAAAGTACCCTCCGGACACGAGCCGGAGTCTTCAATCTTCTATCTTCGTAGTCTGGGAGTCCGGCGGATATTGATAGTCCGGCTGTCCGGACACCCCCTAGTCCAGGACTCCCTCAATTAGCTTAACAATGCATATACTTCAACCAACAGATAGAAACACCACGCGACATACCCCATCATGCCTTACCGGACAGGACCGTCTCGATGGAGGACTAGGGACAAGACCGCGTCTACCCAAGACAGAGGCCTTCCCGGCTTCCCTTCCGGTATGCATGAAAGGCATATGGTGATTTCCATCACAACCACATCAACTCATCAGCATAAGAAAAATCATTAACCATGCACTCATGTGTAGGATCACATCCACACATAAAATGACGTATGCTTGCGAGTGGGGTGGTGTTGTCACCGAGTCAAACAACACACACAGAAATTTCACCAGGGTTCAGAATGCTTGCCTTCAGGTCATGGGAAGGCAAGGTGCGTTCCAAAACATCTTGAAATCTTCAAAATTCCTATTAAAAGAATATATTTGAATTAACACACAAAATCAAAATAGCACAAAAAGTTGTTTTGAAATTTTTTCAAATAAATCCTAAAATAAACTAGACAATATTTGAAAGAGATAGGAAAAAGAATTAATTTATTTGGAGCTGTATTTAAAAAGATACAGCTGGTCCAAGTTTGGTCAAAAATCTTTTATTAAAATAAAAACAGAAAATGAAAACGTTTCGAAATATACGTACACGTCGAAGGCACATTTTGTAAATACGCTTCCACTTAACTCACGTGGACTAGGCGGGGTCACTGACAGTGGGTCCAGGGGGCCCACTGGTCAGGTTTGACCAGTCCATCCCTCCTTCTTCCTCCTTCGCCCGAACGGAGGCGGGTAGACGGCGATCAACGCCGGCGAACGGCTGCTCCCCGCGGGCTCCAGAGAGTCGGGATGGATCCACTAGACCGGGGCGGTCCTCACGGTGGTCGACGGGGGTGGAGGGTGTCGCCGGCGGTGAGCTACGCGGCGGAGGAGGCCTCGGGTGCAAAGTGGTTTTGGGGCTGTGGTGGCTCCCGATCGAAATTGAGTAGGGGGAAAGGTTCACGGGAGGGAGAGAGTGTTCCTGGTGGAGAGAGTGGAGAGGGGGAGGCCCTGGTTGCGCCGTAATGACCGGGACCGTGGCGGCGGCTGTAGTTGCTGGAGAGGGGGAAGGAGACCTCCCCGAGTTGATTTGCTTCCCATGGGGTTCCTAGGGAGATGGTGTGGGACTGCCTGCGTGCGGGGATGAGCTCGGGGCTCCTTATATAGGCGATGGAGGTGGGTTCCACGGCGGTGGATGAGGATGCCGGTGAACTGGCGTTCTGTAGCTTGTAGGGCACCGTGTCGAGGCGGGGAAAGGCAGCAGGAGCAAGCAGACGAGCAGGGCACTGCTCCAGGGCGAGCTGGCGAGCGGGAGTGGCTCGGGTGGCGCCGACCAGTGCTGAGGCTGTCGGGCGGCAGTGGCGGCTAGCTTCTGGCCTGCCGGAGACGTGGCGAGGGGCTGTGGTGCTCGCGGGGTGAACGTGTCGATGCTTGGCCCTACCCTGCGAGCGGCACAGGGCTTGGATAAGCTCGGGGGAACAGGCCAGGGGCGCGGCGACCCGTGCGCGGCACGTGCCAAACGCGCGCTTTGGGCGCGCCCAGAGCACGCCCACCAAGTGCTCGACGAAAGGCCAGTGCTTGCTACAGGGCTTGGGTGAGGTTGGCACTTAGCAGATCTAGGTTAGGATCGTCTAGGTGCTTAGTGGACATGCTAGAATGTCCAGAGGTGCAAGGTCACAGAGCAAAACAAAAATCATGCCAAAACAGATCATGCCCATAAGATGTTTGACAAAATGCCAAGGGTACTTAGGCATTTCTTGGAGTGGCCAAATTCTCCAGGTTAGTGTCTCCTTGGATGCATGAGAGAGTGGTGAAGTTAGTTTGCAAAAAGGAGAAACTTGCTAGTGCAAGTTTTGCAAAACTACACTTCTGGACAGGGAGTAAATGGCATCATTACATGAACCAAAAGTGTTCCAAAGAGTGCATGCTCCTGGACTTAGGGGTTTTGCAGGGTTGACTACAAGCATGAGAAAACACAAGGTCACTAGAGCAAGAAATAATAGGGTTGCAGTAGAAAACACAAGTCTGGTCTAGAATGAAAAAGAGGTTGGTTCACTCAATTTCTTCATAGAACATCACAAGGTTTTTGGAAAAAGATGGATGTCATGCAACCACTGACATCCCATAATTTTGGTGGATGCTCTAGGGGAAAATTTAATTAGGCTATAGTGCAAAAGTGTCCACTGGACCAGATTTGAAAAACAGGTGTAGAACTCAAAATATGAAATGAAATAAATATATTAATGCATGAAAGTGATTTAGAGACATCACATGACATCTCCAAAATTTGGTTGGATTTTTAGCCAAATATATCAAATGGTTGTAGTTCAAAAGAGCTCCAAAATTTTAAACAATTCATTTTAATGAATAAAGCTCAGGGTGAAATAATTTAATAAATAATTCTACTGATTAAGAAAATGTTATACAAAGAGCATAGAAGTCCAATATGTTCTGGGAAGCTCCACTTGGAAAAGACTCCTGACTATTGAAAGAAAGGTTCTGAAAACCACAGAAATAAAAGTTTTAAAACTCCTGGCGAAATTTTAATATTTAAAACTTGGTTAAATTTTTGGGGTGTTACAGGTATGACACCTAAGTTCGATTCTGTTAAATCTTTTATGTATACCGATGCTTTTCGTGGATTTAGCGCTAAGTATGGACTTGACTCTAAGATAGTAGCTACCTTTTGTGAATCTTTTGCTACTCATGTTGATCTCCCTAAAGAGAAGTGGTTTAAATATAATCCCACAGTTGAAGTGAAAGTAGTTGCACCTATTACAGTCGAACAAAAGACCATTACATATAGTGATCCTATTATTCCTACTGCTTATGTCGAAATACCTCCTTTTCCCGTTAGGATAAAAGATCATGTTAAAGCTTCGACTGTTGTTCGTAAGAGTAATACTAGGACCTATACACCTCTTGAGAAAATTAATGTTGAACCTGGTAGTGCTATGATTAAAGATCTCTTGGATGAGGACTTAGATGGGCATGTTATCTCTTTCGTCGGTGAAACCACTAATATTGCTAGACCCGATACTAAGACACGTAGACCTGTTGTAGGCATGCCTGTTATTTCTGTTAAAATAGGAGATAATTGCTATCATGGCTTATGTGATATGGGTGCTAGTGCTAGTGCGATACCTTATGATCTACATAAAGAATTTATGCACGATATTGCACCTGTTGAATTGGAAGACATTAATGTTACTATTAAGCTTGCTAATAGGAACACCATTACACCTATTGGGATTGTTAGAGATGTTGAAGTCTAGTGTGGGAAGATTAAATATCCTGCTAATTTTCTTGTTCTTGCTTCCCCACAAGATGATTTTTGTCCCATTATTTTATGTAGACCCTTCTTGAATACTGCTAGTGCTAAGATTAATTGTGAAGATAATATTGTCACTGTTGGCTTAGATGGTATGTCTCATGAGTTCAATTTTGCTTAGTTTAGTAGACAACCTCATGAAAGGGAACCACCTAGTAAATATGAGATTATTGGTCTTGCTTCCATTGCTGTTCCTCCAACTGATCCGTTAGAACATTATTTGTTAGACTATGAAAACGATATGTTTATGAAGGAAAGGGAAGAAATAGATGAAGTGGTCCTTAAACATGAACCTATGCTGAAACATAACCTTCCCATTGAAATTCTTGGGGATCCCCCTCCACCCAAGGGTGATCCCGTGTTTGAACTCAAACCTTTACCTAATAATTTTAAGTATGCTTATCTTGATGAAAAAGAAATATATCCTGTTATTATTAGTGCTAACCTTTCAGAGAAAGAAGAAGAAAATTTATTGAAAACTCTGAAGAAGCACCGAGCTGCTATTGGATATACTCTGGATGATCTTAAGGGCATTAGTCCCACATTATGTCAACACAAAATTTCAGTAGAGAAAGATGCCAAACCAGTTAGAGATCCTCAAAGACGATTAAATCCAAAAAAGAAGGAGGTGCTAAGAAAGGAGATACTAAAGCTCCTTGAGGCAGGTATTATTTATCCCGTTGCTGATAATGAATGGGTAGGCCCTGTCCATTGTGTCCCTAAAAAGGGAGGTATTACCGTTGTTCCTAATGATAAAGATGAACTGATCCTGCAAAGAATTATTACAGGTTATAGGATGGTAATTGATTTTCGTAAGTCAAATAAAGCTACTAAGAAAGATCATTACCCTTTACCTTTTATTGATCAAATGTTAGAAAGGCTATCCAAACACACACATTTTTGCTTTCTAGATGGTTATTCTGGTTTCTCTCAAATACCTGTGTCAGCAAAGGATCAATCTAAAACTACTTTTACTTGCCCTTTTGGTACTTTCGCTTATAGATGTATGACTTTTGGTTTATGTAATGCACCTGCTACCTTTCAAAGATGCATGATGGCTATATTCTCAGATTTTTGTGAAAATATTTGTGAGGTATTCATGGATGATTTCTTCATCTATGGATCCTCTTTTGATGATTTTTTGAGCAACCTTGATCGAGTTTTGCAGAGATGCGAAGACACTAGTCTTGTCCTGAATTGGGAAAAGTGTCACTTTATGGTTAATGAAGGTATTGTCTTGGGGCACAAGATCTCCGAGAGAGGTATTGAAGTTGATAAAGCCAAAGTTGATGCTATTGAAAAGAAGCCATGTCCCAAGGACATAAAAGGTATAAGAAGTTTCCTTGGTCATGCCGGCTTTTATAGGAGGTTCATCAAGGACTTCTCTAAAATCTATAGGCCTCTGACTAATTTATTGCAAAAAGATATTCCTTTTGTCTTTGATGATGATTGTGTAGAAGCATTTGAAACACTTAAGAAAGCTTTGATCACTGCACCAATTGTCCAGCCACCTGATTGGAATTTACCTTTTGAAATTATGTGTGATGCTAGTGATTATGCTGTAGGTGCTGTTTTAGGGCAAAGAGTCGATAAGAAATTGAATGTTATCCAGTATGCTAGAAAGACTCTTGATACTGCCCAGAGAAATTATGCTACTACTGAAAAGAGTTCTTAGCAGTTGTGTTTGCATGTGATAAGTTTAGACCTTATATTATTGATTCCAAAGTTACTATTCACACTGATCATGCTGCTATTAATATCTTATGGAAAAGAAAGATGCTAAGCCTAGACTCATTAGATGGATCCTCTTGCTCCAAGAATTTGACTTGCATATTATTGATAGAAAGGGAGCTGAGAACCTCGTTGCAGACAACTTGTCTAGGTTAGAGAATGTTCTTGATGACCCACTGCCTATTAATGATAGTTTTCCTGATGAACAATTAGCGGTTGCCAATGCTTCTCGTACTGCTCCTTGGTATGCTGATTATGCTAATTACATTGTTGCTAAATATATACCGCCTAGTTTCACATACCAGCAAAAGAAAAAGTTCTTTTATGATTTAAGACATTACTTCTGGGATGATCCACACCTTTATAAAGAAGGAGTGTATGGTATTATTAACGTTGTGTGCCTGAGCATGAACAAGAACAAATCCTACGCAAGTGTCACTCTGAATCCTATGGAGGACACCACGTTGGAGATAGAACTGCACACAAGGTACTTCAATCTGGTTTTTATTGGCCTACTCTTTTCAAAGATGCTCGAAAGTTTGTCTTATCTTGTGATGAATGTCAAAGAATAGGTAACATTAGTAGACGTCAAGAAATGCCTATGAATTATTCCCTTGTTATTGAACCGTTTGATGTTTGGGGCTTTGATTATATGGGACCTTTTCCTGCCTCCAATGGTTATACACATATTTTAGTTGTTGTTGATTACGTTACTAAGTGGGTAGAAGCTATTCCAACTAGTAGTGCTGATCATAACACTTCTATTAAAATGCTTAAAGAAGTTATTTTTCCGAGGTTTGGAGTCCCTAGATATCTTATGACTGATGGGGGTTCACACTTTATTCATGGTGCTTTCCGTAAGATGCTTTCTAAGTATGATGTCAATCATAGAATCGCATCTCCTTATCACCCGCAGTCTAGTGGTCAAGTAGAGTTGAGCAATAGAGAGCTCAAATTAATTTTGCAAAAGACTATGAATAGATCAAGGAGGAATTGGTCCAAAAAACTTGATGATGCATTATGGGCCTATAGAACTGCATACAAATATCCTATGGGTATGTCTCCATATAAGATGGTTTATGGAAAAGCATGTCATCTACCTCTTGAACTTGAACATAAAGCATATTGGGCCATTAAAGAGCTCAATTATGACTTCAAACTTGCCGGTGAGAAGAGGTTGTTTGATATTAGCTGACTTGATGAATGTAGAACCTAAATATATGAGAATGCCAAGATTTTCAAAGAAAAAGTCAAACGCTGGCATGATAAGAGGATACAAAAGCATGAATTTAATGTAGGAGATTATGTGCTATTATTCAACCCTCGTTTAAGATTTTTTGCAGGAAAACTTCTCTCAAAATGGGAAGGTCCCTATGTTATCGAAGAGGTCTATCCTTCCGGCGCTATAAAAATCAACAACTTCGAAGGCATGAATCCGAGGGTGGTAAACGGTCAAAGAATTAAACATTATATTTCAGGTAATCTATCAATGTTGAAACTAATATTATTGAAACCATAACCCCTGAGGAATACATAAGAGACACTTTCCAGAATGTTCCAAACTCCGAAAAGGCATAGGTACGTGGTACGGTAAGTAAACCGACTCCAAAACAACTCTAATGGCAATTTTTATCAGTTTCGGATTATTTAAGAATTTTTGGAAGAAAGAAGTAGTCCGAAAGGGACACGAGGCTCCCACAAGAGAGGAGGGCACGCCCCCCCTTTCTCGTGGGCACCTCGTGTGCCTCCCGGACTCCGTTTTCTTGTATGTTACGTATTTTGGTCGGTAAAAATTCATTATTTATACTCCCGAAGATTTTGACCATCGTATCACGCAAATATCCTCTGTTTTCGTTTCGAGCTGTTCCTGTTGCAGATTTGAAACAAGATGTTATCCCAAGATTCGGAGGGAGAGAGCTACATGGCTGATTATATTGCAAACCCAAAAGCATATGGGGATGTGGAACATTATGGCTGGACCACAGAGGAAGAAGAAGACTATGATCCAAAGAGGAAGGAGGAGACCAGCTCCGATGAAGAGGACGATCCACTACCTCAACCTGGTGATATGCATGTGGAGTTCAAGAATTCAAGCCTCCCTAAGGTCCAATCTATCCCACCACTTTTTTTTGCAGGACAGCAAGCCAGCACTATGCAAAAAGATAATGAAACTTGAGCTCGAGAATGAGGATCTGAGGGAGGAAAATTTTAGCCTCAGACGCAAGCTAGAGAAGAAAAATGCAACAACTCCTGCTTCACCACCTCCGAACAAATAATCATATGGGCACTCCCCTTGGCAACTGCCAAGCTTGGGGGAGGTGCCCCGGTATCGTATCACCATCACACTCCTATCTTTACCGCTTTATTTAGTTCGATCCTTTTAGTAGTATCTTGATCTAGTAGATTGAAGTTTTGATATCAAGTAGTTTTGAGCTTTGCTTTGTGATCTCTTTATGTAAGTGAGTCTGTGTGCTATCTATAATAAAGATTAGTGTTGAGTCAAGGGCTTTGCTATGATGCTATGATCTTGAGAAAGTAGAAAAAACAAAATAAAAAAGGAGTTCATATTGATCTTATGGATACTGATAACTTCACACATAGAAAGTATGAGGCATAAAAATTGTTGAGAGTTGATGAACGTAGCCTTGGTCATCGTTGCAATTAATAGGAAGTGATAAGGAAAGAGGGGTTCACATATAAATATATTATCTTGGACATCTTTTATGATTGTGAAGCACTCATTAAGTATGACATGCTAAAAGAGTTGATGTGGACAAGGAAGACAACGTAATGGTTATGTTTTCCGACATCTCAGTTAAAGTATATTGTCATTGACCTTCCAAACATGTTGAGCTTGCCTTTCCCCCTCATGCTAGCCAAATTCCCTGCACCAAGTAGAGATACTACTTGTGCTTCCATATATCCTTAAACCCAGTTTTGCCATGAGAGTCCACCATACCTACCTATGGATTGAATAAGATCCTTAAGGTAAGTTGTCATCGGTGCAAGCAATAAAAATTGCTCTCTAAATATGTATGAATCATTAGTGAAGAGAAAATAAACTTTGTACGAACTTGTTGTGGAAGTAATAAAAGCGACGAATTGCATAATAAAGGTCCACATACAAGGGGCAATATAAATTGACGTTCTTTTGCACTAAGACTTTATGCATCAACCCTGAACGCGCATGACAACCTCTGCTTCCCTCTGCGAAGGGCCTATCTTTTACTTTATGTTTTACTCTATGCTTGAGTCAAGGTGATGCCCACCTTTCCCCTTTTATTTTTATCCTTTGGCAAGCTCCTCGTGTTTGAAAGATCATGATACATATATCCAATTGGATGTAAGTTGGCATAGGCTATTATTGTTGACATCACCTAAAGGTGAGTATGTTGGGACACAATACAATAAGTCCCTATCTTTCTTAGTGTCCGGCTGAAACTCTATAACCACAAGTATTGCGTGATTGTTAATGATCATAGGGGACTACGAGATAGTTGAGTATGTGAGATTGCTGAAAAGCTCTATTATTGACTCTTTCCGATGTTACGATAAATTGCAATTGCTTCAATGACTGAGATTATAGTTTGTTAGTTCCCAATGAAGTTTTTGAACCATACTTGACATTGTGAATTGCTTATTACTAGAGCATAGGAAATCATATGACAAAATCTATATACGTTGCTGTTATTAGAATGATCATGATGCCCTCATGTCCGTGTTTTATTTTTATCGACACCTCTATCTCTAAACATGCGGACATATTTTTTGATTTCGGCTTCCGCTTGAGGCCAAGCAAGGTCTAAGCTTGGGGGAGTTGATACGTCCATTTTGCATCATGCTTTTATATCAATATTTATTGCATTATGGGCTGTTATTACACATTATATATCAATACTTATGGCTATTCTCCCTTATTTTACAAGGTTTACCATGAAGAGGGGGATGCTTGGCAATGGAATTCGGCCGAAAAGGAGCAAACGTTGAAACCTATTCGCACATCTCCAAAAGTCCTGAAACTCCACGAAACAACTTTTTGGAATTTATAAGAATTTATGAGCAAAAGAAATAGGCCAGGGGCCCACACTGTCCGAGAGACAGGCGCCCCATAGGGCGCGCCTCTATCTCCCGGGCCTGGTGGCCTCCGTCCATCTTCTGCTATATCATCACTTTTACCCTGGAAAAATCATGGGCAAGCTTACGGGATGAAACTCCGCCACCACGAGGCGGATCCTTGGCGGAATCAATCTAGGGCTCTGGCGGAGCTGTTCTGCCGGGGACACTTGGGGAAATCATCACCAACGTCATCACCAACAATCCTCTCTTCGAGAGGGGGTCAATCTCCATCAACATCTTCACCAGCACCATCTCCTCTCAAAACCCTAGTTCATCTCTTGTATCCAATCTTGTATCAAAACCACAAATTGGTACCTGTGGGTTGCTAGTAGTGTTGATTAATCCTTGTGGTTGATGCTAGTTGGTTTACTTGGTGGAAGATCATATGTTCAGATCCTTTATGCATATTATTACTCCTTTGATTATGAACATGAATATGCTTTGTGAGTAGCTACGTTTGTTCCTGAGGACATGGCTGAAGTCTTGCTATTAGTAGTCATGTGAATTTGGTATTCGTTCAATATTTTGATGAGATGTATGTTGTCTTTCCTCTAGTGGTGTTATGTGAACGTTGACTACATGACACTTCACCATTATTTGGGCCTAGAGGAAGGCATAGGGAAGTAATAAGTAGATGATGGGTTGCTAGAGTGACAGAAGCTTAAACCGTAGTTTATGCATTGCTCTGTTAGGGGCTGATATGGACCCATATGTTTAATGTTGTGGTTAGTTTTACCTTAATACTCCTTTTTGTAGTTGCGGATGCTTGCAATAGGGGTTAATCATAAGTGGGATGCTTGTCCAAGTTAGGACAGTACCCAAGTGTCGGTCCACCCACATATCAAATTATCAAAGTACCGAACGTGAATCATATGAACGTGATGAAAACTAGCTTAACGATAATTCCCAATATGTCCTTGGGAGCTCTTTATTCATTATTAGAATTTGTCCAGGCTTATCCTTTGCTACATAAAGGATTGGGCCACCTCGCTGCACTTTATTTACTTGTTGCTCGTTACTATTTATCTTATCACAAAACTATCTATCACCTACTATTTCAGTGCTTGCAGAGAAAACTTTACTGAAAACCGCAAATCATTTCCTTCTACTCCTCGTTGGGTTCGACACTCTTACTTATCGAAAGGACTACGATAGATCCCCTATACTTGTGGGTCATCAGGTAGTAGTAGTCATCGGTGGTGTCGTCTGGATCCTGGGCTCCACCATTTGGTTGCATCAACCGGAAAGAGGAAGAAAGGGGGAAAAGGGGAAGCAAAGCAACCATGAGTACTCATCCAAAGTACTCGCAAGCAAGGATCTACACTACATATGCAACATTATCAAAGGAAGGCTGTATATGTGGACTGGGCTGCAGAAATGCCAGAATAGAGAGAAGGCCTAGTCCTATCGAAGACTAGCAACTTCTGGAAACCACCATCTTGCAGCAACAGGAGGGAGTAGAGTAGCATAAAGTAAAGTAGTACAAGGGTTATCAACATCGGCCAGAGATCCTTTCTCGACTCGCTGCGAGAAAGCAATCCCAGAGCCATACTATCCAATTCTCATCACAATCCAATTCTCATCACAAGTATCCAGTTCTAGTTGTATCGATCGGGATACAACTCCAAGTGTCCGTTACCGTAGGACAGGCTATCGATAGATGTTTTCTTCCCTACAGGGTGCACCAACTTTCCCACCACGCTCGATTAACTCCGGCCGGACACACTTTCATGGGTCATGCCCGGCCTCGGCCAAACAATACGCCGCAACCCGACTTAGGCTTAATAAAGAGGCCAGCACGCCGGACTAAACCTATGCCCCCATGGGTCATGGGCCATCGCCCTGGGAACTCCTGCACGTTGCGAGGGCAGCCGGTGAGCAGACCTAGCTACCTCCATAAAAAAGGCAGGTGCTTACCAGTCCAACCGGTCTTGCGCCGCTCGATCGTGGACGCCTATTAAGCTCCTGGCGACGATACGACGCAGAACGCCCATACTATGCCCACGTGATGGTTAGTGCTATCAGGCTAGAGGCCCCTCGGATCAAATATCCAGAACGTAGTTGATTAGGAATGCGTGGTAACAAGCAGAGACTCATGAAAGATGTGACCCTATTGCCCCGTCTCGAGGACTTGCGGCAAGGGCTAGGAATGCCCGGCCACGCCTCGTAATTATCTCGCGGGCACCCTCTAGGTCAAACCGTCTCCACTTCACTCGCAATTAAGCTCGCGCAGGTACCCCTCAGGGATGACCCATCTTTAGTAACATGGTTCAGTGTAAAGTCATAGTAACCATAGTAACTGTTGTCCAAACATCAAGGGGAAACCCTGAGGAATCACCACCAGTGGATTCCACTCGATGTAATCATCAAGGTGAACGTAAGAGGAACCACCCCCGAGGTTCACACTTGAGGCGTTGCACGACATAGTCATATCGGAAGTGGTTAAGGCGTAATCACCCTCGATGACCACGAGCGAATAGCTACACTACACGGTTAACATCAGAAGTGCTGTAGAGGTCTCACCCTCGGCACTCAATAGTAACCCAGTAGTGTCGAGCAACTAAGGGGAAAGTGATGTGCGGTGCCGGGGCCTGGTCATCGATCCCGTTGATCGGGTCTTCAATGATGAAGCAGGGGCAACAAGGACAAGGTGGGGGTCACTAATGGATCACTAACCAACCTATACTAAGCAGTTTAGGATAAGCAGGTAGGTAACAATAAGCAGGTTACAAAAGCAGGCTATGCATCAGAATAGGAGCAATCAATTACAGTAGCAAAATCTAATGCAAGCATGAGGGAATGGAATGGGCGATATCAGGATGATCAAGGGGGGGCTTGCTTGGTTGCTCAGTGATACGTCTCCAACGTATCTATAATTTTTGATTGCTCCATGCTATATTATCTACTGTTTTGGGCAATATTGGGCTTTAGTTTCCACTTTTATATTATTGTTTGGCATAAACCTATTAAACGGAGGCCCAGCCCATAATTGCTGTTTTTTTGCCTATTTTAGTGTTTCGAAGAAAAGGAATATGAAACATGGTCGAAACGGAATGAAATCAACTGGAGAAGTTATTTTTGGAAGAAAAGTTACCGGAAAAGCTTGGAGTGCACGTCAGGAAAGAAGGGAGGTGGCCACGAGGGTGGGGGGCACGCCCACCCCCTAGGGTGCGCCCCCTGCCTCGTGGCCCCTCGAAGCAACACCGACGTACTTCTTTCACCCATATATACCCACGTACCCTAAAACTTCCAGAGAGGAGAATAGATTGGTAGTTCCGCCGCCACAAGCCTCTGTAGCCACCAAAAACCAATCGGGACCCCTTTCCGGCACCCTACCGGAGGGGGAATCCATCTCCGGTGGCCATCTTCATCATTCCGGCGCTCTCCGTGACGAGGAGGGAGTAGTTCACCCTCGGGGCTGAGGGTATGTACCAGTAGCTATGTGTTTGATCTCTCTCTCTCGTGTTCTTGATTTGGCACGATCTTGATGTATCGTGAGCTTTGCTATTATAGTTGGATCTTATGTTTCTTCTCCCCCTCTACTCTCTTGTAATGGATTGAGTTTTCCCTTCGAAGTAATCTTATCGGATTGAGTCTTTAATGACTTGAGAACACTTGATGTATGTCTTGTCGTGCGTATCTGTGGTGACAATTGGATATCACGTGATTCACTTGATGTATGTCTTGGTGATCAACTTGCGGGTTCCGCCCATGAACCTATGCATAGGGGTTGGAACACATTTTCGTCTTGATTCTCCGATAGAAACTTTGGGGCACTCTTTGAGGTTCTATGTGTTGGTTGAATAGATGAATCTGAGATTGTGTGATGCATATCGTATAATCATACCCACGGATACTTGAGGTGACATTGGAGTATCTAGGTGACATTAGGGTTTTGGTTGATTTGTGTCTTAAGGTGTTATTCTAGTATGAACTCTAGGGCTGTTTGTGACACTTATAGGAATAGCCAATGGATTGATTGGAAAGAATAACTTTGAGGTAGTTTCGTACCCTACCATAATCTCTTCGTTTGTTCTCCGCTATTAGCGACTTTGCAGTGACTCTTTGTTGCATGTTGAGGGATAGTTATATGATTGAATTATGTTATTATTGTTGAGAGAACTTGCACTAGCGAAAGTATGAACCCTAGGCCTTGTTTCCTAGCATTGCATACCGTTTACGCTCACTTTTATCATTAGTTACCTTGTTGTTTTTATATTTTCATATTACAAAAACCTATATCTACCATCCATATTGCACTTGTATCACCATCTCTTCGCCGAACTAGTGCACCTGTACAATTTACCATTGTATTGGGTGTGTTGGGGACACAAGAGACTCTTTGTTATTTGGTTGCAGGGTTGTTTGAGAGAGACCATCTTCATCCTACGCCTCCCACGGATTGATAAACCTTAGGTCATCCACTTGAGGGAAATTTGCTACTGTCCTACAAACCTCTGCACTTGGAGGCCCAACAATGTCTACAAGAAGAAGGTTGTGTAGTAGACATCAAGCTCTTTTCTGGCGCCGTTGCCGGGGAGGTGAGTGCTTGAATGTATATCTTTAGATCTTGCAATCGAATCTTTTTGTTTCTTGTTTTAGCACTAGTCTAGTTTATAAAAGAAAACTACAAAAAAATGTAATTGAGTTTGTCTCATATGCTTCACCTTTTTAATATCTTTCGTGAGTATGATGGAAAGGCAAATTGTGCCAAAGTGCTAGAGGAAGAATGCATTAAAATGTTTGGCACTAAATCTTTGAATGATGAGCATGATTGCAATGTTGTTGGTATGAATTCTATGAATATCCATGATGCTAATGATATGCAAAGCCACAAGCTTGGGGATGCTATGTTTGATGAAGATGATATTTTTTGTCCCCCAAGTTTTGATGAGAAAATTTACTATGATGAAAGCATGCCTCCTATCTATGATGATTATTGTGATGACACATATGCTTTAAAGAATAATGATAACCATGAAACTTGTCATCTTGATCTTAATTTTCAATCACATGATAGTCATTTTGTTGAGTTTACTCCCACCCGAATGTGAAGAATTTTGCTTATGTGGAGAGTAGTAAATTTTCTATGCAAGTAAATCACGAAAAGAATGCTTTAGGTGCTGGTTATATTGTTGAATTCATTTATGATGCTACTGAAAATTATTATGAGAGAGGATCATACGCTTCTACATATTGCAATAATATCAAGTTTCCTATCTATGTGCTTAAAATCTTGAAGTTATGCTTCTTTTGCCTTCCTATGCAAGTTGATTCTTGTTCCCATAAGTTGTTTGCTCACAAAATACCTATGCATAGGAAGTGGGTTGGACTTAAATGTGCGAGTCATATTCTTCATGATGCTCTCTTTGTGTTTCAACTCTTATCTTTTATGCGAGCATCATTGAAATTATCATGCCTAGCTAGGGGTGTTAAACGATAGCGCTTGTTGGGAGGCAACCCAATTTTATTTTAGTTTCTTTACTTTTGGTTCTGTTTAGGAATAAATAATCCATCTAGCTTCTGTTTAGATGAGGTTTTATGTTTTAATTAGTGTTTGTGCCAAGTAGAACCTTTGCGAAGACTTGGGTTCAGTCTTTATGATCATGCTGTAAAAAACAGAAACTTTAGTGCTCACGAGATTAGGTTCAACTTTTTACTGGAGAGTGCTATTTAGTTGATTATTTTTTCAGATGATAAATAGACAAATTCCTCAGGTCCACCAATTTATTTAAGAATTTTAGGAGTTCCAGAAGTTTGCGTTAGTTACATATTACTACAAACTGTTCTGTTTTTGACAGATTCTGTTTTACGTGTGTTGTTTGCTTATTTTGATGATTCTATGGCTAGTAAAATAGTTTATGAACCATATAGAAGTTGGAATACAGTAGGTTTAACACCTATATAAATAAAGAATGAGTTCATTACAGTACCTTGAAGTGGTGTTTTGTTTTCTTTCGCTAACGGAGCTTACGAGTTTTCTGTTGAGTTTTGTGTTGTGAAGTTTTCATGTTTTGGGTAAATATTCTATGTACTATGGAATAAGGAGTGGCAAGAGCCTAATCTTGGGGATGTCCAAGGCACCCCAAGGTAATATTCAAGGACAACCAAGAGCCTAAGCTTGGGGATGCCCCGAAAGGCATCCCCTCTTTCGTCTTCGATCATCGGTAGCTTTACTTGGAGCTATATTTTTATTCACCACATGATATGTGTTTTGCTTGGAGCGTCATTTCCTTTTGTTAGTTTTTGCTTGCTGTCATTTAGATTAATGTTTTGCATCTCTAGTGTCAATAAAAATGTCAAGGATAGCTTTTACCATGCTTATTTTGCAAGTATGCATGTTGCTGTTTGAAAACAGAAGGTTTACCGCTGTTGCAAAAATTCCCTAGAAAAGTAAGAATGTGATAAAATGTTGAAACCTTTTGCATAAGAAGATCTGATAAATTTAATAAAGTGGGAATTTTCTTTCATAATTTTTGGAGTTAGGGAAGTATGAATAATCTTGCATTCTTTGCAGACTGTACTGTTTTGGCAGATTGCTGTTATGTTTGCATTGCTTGCATATGTTTGCTTGTTTAATGATTCTATTTGAGGATAGGACTATTAAATATGCAGAGGCATTTAGTATGCAATGTTGAATAATAATTTTAGTGATTTTCTACAGTTTAGTATGATAAGGTTTTTGCATTGGTTTATACTAACTTATCTCACGAGTTCTTGTTGAGTTTGGTGTGGATGAAGCTTTTGAGATTTAGGAAACCGTGATATGAGAGGAATTAAGGAGACACAAAAGCTCAAGCTTGGGGATGCCCAAGGCACCCCAAGATAATATTTCAATAAGTCCCAAGCATTTAAGCTTGGGGATGCCCCGGTAGGCATCCCACCTTTCTTCTTCAACAATTATCGGTTAGTATCGGTTGAACCTAAGTTTTTGCTTCTTCACATGATGTGTGCTATCCTTGAAATGTCGTTTTATTTAGCTTTGTTTTATGTTTGAATAAAATACTAAGACCTGAAGCTATTAAATGGGAGAGTCTTCACATAGTTGCATAATTATTCGACTACTCATGGATCTTCACTTATATCTTTCGGAGTAGTTTGTCGTTTGCTCTAGTGCTTCACTTATATCTTTTAGAGCACAATGGTGATTTTATTTTGAAGAAATAGATGAACTCTCATGCTTCACTTGTATTATTTTGAGAGTCTTAAATAGCATGGTAATTTGCTTAATAATCCTAATATGCTTGGTATTCAAGATTTGTAAAAACTTTCTTATGAGTGTGTTGAATACTAAGAGAAGTTTGATTCCTTATGATTGTTTTGAGATATGAAGATGGTGATATTAGAGTCATGCTAGTTGAGTAGTTGTGAATTTGAGAAATACTTATGTTAAAGTTTGTGATTCTCGTAGCACGCACGTATGGTGAACCGTTATGTGATGAAGTCAGAGCATGATTTATTTATTGATTGTCTTCCTTATGAGTGGCGGTCGGGGAAGAGCGATGGTATTTTCCTACCAATCTATCCCCCTAGGGTCATGCTCGTAATACTTTGCTTTGATAACTTGTAGATTTTTGCAATAAGTATATGAGTTCTCTATGACTAATGTTGAGTCCATGGATTATACGCACTTTTCCCATCCTTCCACCATTGCTAGCCTCTTTAATACCGCGCACTTTTCGCAGGTATCATACACCCACCATATACCTTCCTCAAAACAGCCACCATACCTACCTATCATGGCATTTCCATAGCCATTCCAAGATATATTGCCATGGAACTTTCCACCATTCCGTTTATTATGACACGCTCCATCATTTTCATATTACTAGCATGTCACACCCTGCATTTTGTAACATTTCATTTTCATTAATAAAGCATGAAAATTTGGACCAACAAAAAACTTTTTGCATTATTTGGCTTTTATTTGGAGTTGGTTTTCTCTCTGTGTTTCTTTTCAAGTGCTTCTTGAAGTCAACTACTCTACCCTCTATATTTCATCACCTTACCCCAAGCTCCTGACCAATGACCATGCCATGTGAATAGTGCAATATAGAATTTTCCTACAAAATAATTTGGCCAGAAAGTATTTTCTAAAATTAGTTTTCCAAAAACCCCTGAATTGAGGTTTGCACTGTAAGTACTTGATTAAGGGCAGTAAAAATCTTTCCAAAAATATATTTGACTCCTATTAGATATAGGATGCCCAGGACCCACAAAAATATAATTTTAAAAGTTGTTTTACTATTTTATTTAAAGGCTTTTTCTTAAGGCCAGAAATGGTCTTTAATAGGGAAAAATTATTTTATTGTTTTAAAAATATTTGACAAAATTTAGGGAAACTCATAGGACATATGTTGTCCATATATAAGAGTTTCAACACCTGGTCATGTTCAAAATATTGGTCAAATACCTCTAAAACCCTTTCTGGATATTTCAAGCTTTTGAAATATTTACAAAGGAAATATTCTCCAAAAATTCCAGGAAAATTCTATCATGTCACATATGACATATTAGATGACCTTGCCAAGTCTCATGACTTGGAGAACAAGATAACACAATCAAAACCCCTCAAAACTATTTCTGTCCATTCTGAAGTTTGATCAACTTTACATTGCCAAGTATGTCCAAATGTGCTCAAACTTGGTGGACATGCTTCATTGGTCTAATGATGCATCTGGAACAAATGGCACAGGTTGGAGAAGAGGAAATCTTGGTCAAAGTGCCTCAAAACCCTCTCTGACCAGAATCAAGTTTGAACTACTTTGCACTACCAACTTTTTCTCCAAGACCCCAACTTTGGTGAGCCTGATCATGTGACCAAATAAGGCTACCACACCAAGTGGTACATCAAGGAGAAATGATCTACTCCACTGGATCTACACAAATTCATTTCTGCCCATTTCTAGGGTTTGCAAGAGTTGCATTGGCAACTTTATCCAAATAAGCTCTAAATGGGTGGAAGGCCCTAAATATATGTGACATTTCACCCCATGGAGTATCTTGGCCAGTGGAAGTCATTAGCTTATCCAAAACTCCATCAAACACCTTCTGGCAAAATACTAAAATGCCTATTTTGGCCACTTTCACAAATCTCCTTGAGTTCATCTTTTTGCCACAACCCCTCCTCACTCCCTTCTGTCACTTAGATGCTTTTCTACCCGAGGAAGCAATGTGGAAGAAGGGGGGAATCACGTTTGTCCTCTCTGGACAACAGTTTCCTCTCTCTCTCACAACCACTCTCTCTCCCTTCTGCACCCCAGAGCATCCAAGGGCCTTTCCAGGTTTTGTCCCCTTCCACTGTAGCTTCCAGACAGAAGAGGACGCGCGCGCGACGCGGAAAAACCGCGGATGCCGGCCAAAGTCGCGCTCTGAGCGCCGCCAGAGCGCCGACCGCTGACACCGCCTCCCGACCGCCTCGTGCCTTCCCCTCGCGCCAGCTTGATGTGTCTCGACGTCTGCGACACGCCGCCGCAGTCCCCATTGTCTCCCCCTCTCTCTCCCCTCTGCAGCGCTTTGCCGCCCGCCTGGCTCGGCCAATGGCCGGCCTCACACGCCTTGCGCCGAACCTCCCCGCTTTCTCTCCTTCTCCTGGCGCCTACTCCATCCCCACGAGCACCGTGGACAGCTCCAACCCCTCTCCAACGGCCTCCAGAGCCGACCCCGCGGGCGCCCGTAGGCCACGCCTACGGTGAACCGCGGCCAGCCTATATAAGGCGCCCCCGAGCCTCTCTCTTCCTCCTTGTCGCTCCTCCACACACCCAATCAACCTCCGGAACCACCCATTTCTCTCCAGAGCCGCCCGAGCTCGAGATCGAGCTCGAGCTCCGCCGCCTCGGGTCACCGTCGATCTGTGGTACAGGCCTCCTCCGCCTTTTCTCTCTCGAATCGACTCCCTCGCCTCACCGATGCTTTCCCTCTCTTTCCCCCTTGTTTTGCAGCCGGAACGGCCACGGCGCCCAAGCGCCTCCGCCATGGGACCTCGTCGCCCGCAGGCAGCCACTCCGGCGACTGCCTCCACCACCACCGTAACCGCGACTCGCCCCGAGTCCAACGGTAGCCTCCGCACCCTTCCCGTGCCTCAGACGCCGCCGAAGCTCGCGTCGCCTCTGGCGGAGGTAGACGACGGCCGCCGTGGGGCCGCCCGTCGACCTCGCATCGACGGGTGGGATCCACCGTCAGGTTTAAAACGTCTTGTGCTACCGACCGATCCGCCGGGCCGGTGAAGGCGATTCAGCCTTTACGCCTTCGACGTGGCGGCCGCGTGGGCTGGTCCTTCCCTGGGCCTGCCGCTGCTGTGGCCTCTCTGGCCCAGTGGCACAGCGCCGTTTTTCTTTTCCCTTTTCTGTATTATTTCCAAAAATTCCACAGGACAGAATATTAATCCAAATGCATTGATTCCAATTTCTAAATTCCTAGAATATTGCAACCTATTTAATGGTGCAACTTTCACTCAAGTCCAACCACCTTTTCTTCTCTGTAAATATTTAAATGTGGTTTTTAGCATTTAAATAAGCCTTTGAAAATCCATAACTCCTATTTTGCTGCTCCAGAACCAAAACCAAAAGTTGCCCCCTTCCTAGCCTTCCTTCTAGTATTTTACAAAAATAAGTTGACATTTTTGTGAGCACTTTGACTTTTCTGTTTTTATTATCGCCTTATTTTTCTGTTGTTTTCTTGCAACGTTAGATCCCGTATTTGACGAGGTAGCTGAGGAAGAAGGAGGAGCAGGGCCTGAAGACTTTGAAGATCAAGCCAACCAAGGCAAGCAGCCCTTTGACCATGACTATGACACCCCTTTATATGCATGTCATTTTTAGCTCTTTATTATTGATGCATCGGAATCATGATGAGATGGTGAACCACGTGGGTTGGTTGCCACGGTTACTTGTTCGTTGATACTTGCATTGTGCATGGCCCTACCTTCTTATGAGGGTTATGCCGGTGGGAGTAGATAGGATGCTAAGTAGTGCTATGCAAAGGGGACGGGGATATGCATGGTGATGGGGGCAAAATATTTTCAAAACAACTTTCGAAAACCCCATCGGGTGCCATTTATGCCCGAGGGAGATAATGAGAAAGGTAACCACTTGATGACGAAGTGGTGTACCGAGGCAAGTGTGTGATGTTTTCGAAAACGGATTAGATTTAAGATTTGATGACTGTCCCAACCCTACATGCGCGACCACTCTACCCTTATATGGGAAAGGGCATTATTGAGTACCTAGTCGGATACTAGCTTGGAGCCCGCATTACTAGTGACGGGGGAGAGTTGGTGCTCTCTCTTGGGACGGGTCGTGCTGTGGGGCGGCCATGACCATCTTTATGGGGCACCGGACACACCGCTGGTACCCGTGCTGCTGGTATGTGATGAATATGGGAGCAAGGCTCCACGAAAATGTTATGTGAAATGTTGGGCACGGGGTTATCTGCTAATCAAGTGGACTCCATGTTAGTGTCGTCTAGGGAAAGGTAGTGATCGGTGCTTACCCCGGTACTTGAGGTACCGCGGGCCGTGGATGACACGGAAGTTCCCGGATCTAGTGGGTAAAGTGTGCAACCTCTGCAGAGTGTAAACTATTCAATAGCCGTGTCCACGGTCAAGGACGGTTACGGTGTGCTTAAACTATGTCCAGAGTTTCCAACCTAGAGTGTGTGATGATGGGAATGACTTGGGTCAAGTCAAAGGACTTGACACGAATGAGATGGGTTGGTGGCCACTCTGTTTATGATAAATGGGTTGGTGCCCATTCTATTTATGTTGATATCTGTGACCAGTACTCATGGTTACTTGAATCCTCTTGATGCATGCTTTATAGGATGTTGAACATGTCAATGCACTCAAAACTAGCTTTATGCAAAAATTTACCTATGTCATGCATTGTTGTACCTTGAACCAAAACATGGGTTGCTTGCGAGTACATTCAAAGTACTCATTGGCTTGCCACTAGTTATTTAATTGACCAGGCATGGAAGAACCGGAGTTCGGAGAAGAGTTCTTTGGAGACGATCATGCGAACTAGGACGTTTTCCCAGTCAGAATGCCTGTAGGGTTAAGGCAGATGGCATGGGTGCTACTTATCGATGACGTTTTCCGCTGCTATGTTTCATTTGATGTTCAGCCCTTAAGGCTTTATCGATGTAAGACTTGACCATGTTGGTCACTATTTGTGTAAGACGGTATGTATGGATGTAAGACTCTTGTTATTCAGCTTCTGTGTGTTCAGTGAGCATTGATCTCTGGGATCACTGTACACGTGCATTCGGTGATCACGACTTGCGAGTCGGGGTCCCCACAGAGCTGGTACCAGAGCCATCCTGACTGTAGGAAGCCTTAGTTAGCATGGACGTTAGTTAGAGCGAGACTATCCACCAGGTTACCCATATACCTATGTTTATGTTAGTATCCCAAACATAGGTCACATTCCTTTATTGACCCTTCCCCTTCCACTTTTGTAGATGGCCGCCGTACCCGAGGACTTCCTGACCACTGGGTTTCCCGTGCTTCTTGAGGATAGCCTCAGGAAGTGCCAGTTCACTCGAGTCCCCACCTTCTCCTACCACGAGCACTGGGGTCGACAAACCAAGAAGGAGTATCACGTGGAGGTGGTCGTGAGGGCGAATGACGCCTCGACGAGCTGGTTCTTTGAGGGACCCCAGATGGCGACACTGCTTCTCGCCGTGGAGACTGCTGCCCTCAAGGCGCTGACTCGCCTCCGGGATCTCCTGCCAGAGATGGCGAGAGAGCCAGCCACTCGTTACCTGCCTTATCGTAAGGAAGGTGATGACGAGAGCAGCGCACCAGCACCACCCTTGGACGAGGGACTTTCTCTCGCCTGCACCTACTTCAGCTTGTGTGCCGACACCGCATAGCACCTGGCCTCGGAGTCGACGGAGCTTCGGAAGGAACTCCACGAGACCAAGGAGCTCCTCCGCATAGTTCAGATGAAGGCGGACAGGATCAAGAAGGATGGAGCACCGCCTGGACAGCCCGCGGTAGCGTATCGATGCGGACGACCCCCACAGGTCGCACGTGCCGAGGGATCACCTCAGCCACGTCGTATGACGGCAAAGGAGTACCGCAACCTCTTCAAGACGCCACCAGCAAAGCAGCGCCGTGTTCAGCTCCTTCACTCCCCCGCTTCCTCAAGCGATGAGGAGACCAAGACAGATGAAGATGAGGAGGAAGACCCAGAGGAGCCAGAATACCCGACCGAGCATTCCACCACTTAGACTCCGTTCAGGACTAGGATAAGCTAGCTCATAGCCTATGGTAGGATAGGTCGTGTACCCCTTTTGCGAAGTCGAGTCCTTGTAATGGTTCTTATGAAACCATGTTATGTTGTGTTTGCTTTCAACTTGCTTTCATGAAGTCGTACTTCCCCTTCGGGAACTTGTAAACGACTATATTCCCCATTTGGTTTTAATGCATGAGTTTGGCCCTTCTGGCCTTTGTTTAACTTAATTTGTGTCACACCACCCCCTTACTAGGCATTCCATCTATACTGCTTTCCCTCATTGTTGTTCCCAATCATGAGACCTTGACCGCTCCAACAGGATGCCTGTTGTAACACGTACTGGTACCTCTACCCAGCCGCAAGAAGCCGGAGGTTCTGCTGAGGCCGGAGCCAGCCAGGACCAAGCCCAAGGACAGACTCCACCACCACCACCTCCTCCAAGCATGGATATGGCTCAGCTTCTCCAAGCCTTTCGGGAGGAGCGCCAAGCCAACACTGCAGCCCTCCAGATGATTGCTCAGGCTGTCAACCGCCAGCCGGCGGGGCACGGCCATGGACGTTCCACACTGGTGGAGTTCAAGAAGCATGCACCACCCACTTTCATCGAGATCTGCTGAACCCCGGATGCGCACGATCGGGTCCGCACCATTGAGGATCTGCTGGCACTAGTCGAATGCACCGAGGACCGTGATAAAGTGGCGATGCTGCCCACCGTCTCGGGGACTGCCAGAGCTTGGTGGGATGGATTCAAGGCTATGCATGTTGAGCAAGACATCACTTGGGACACCTTCAAGACGGAATTCGCAAGGCCCACATCCTTCGGAATCATGGCCATCAAGAAGCGTGAGTTCCGAGCCCTAAAGCAAGGTAGTAGCACCGTCAAGGAGTACATGCGAAGTTCAGTGTTCTCTCAAGGTATGCCCCGAGGATGTCAAGACCGATGCCGCCAAAAGGGAGCGCTTCATGGAAGGCCTTAACCAGACTCTGCGAAGACTCGCTTGTTGTGTGTGACTGCCCAACCTTTCCTGATCCGGTGAACAAGGCGCTCATGCTTGAGGACAAGCGACGTGCCTTGGATGACACTCGAAGCGCAAGATGATCGGCAAGGGTAGCTCCAAGAACGAAGCCTCGCCTGCGTGGCAGCCAAACCCGGTCAAGCCAACCTATCGGAACCAAGAGCTCCTGCACCCGCACCAACTATCCACCTCAAGAAGATGCCAACCCCAGTGCCAGCTTACAACAACCCCAATAACAATGTCGGCAAGGGCGTCGTCCCCAACCAAGTCACTTGTTTCGGATGTGGACAGCCAGGGCATTACTCCAAGAATTGCCCCAACAAGAAGCCCGACGCCCCGCGCCCAAATGCGCAGAACCCAGGACAAGGTCGTGGAATGCCACCGAGGAATCAAGCTCCCCGCAACTTACCCAACAATGGCAGGGGTCGTGTGAATCATGTCACCGCGAAGAAGCCCAGAAGACCGGACGTCGGCTGGGTACGCCCTTGTCAATTCAGCACCATAATCGTTTTGTTTGATTCGGAGCCACGCATTCTTTTGTCACCCAAAGTTTTGCATTAAAAAGTGGCATGAACCCTACACCCCTGAATAACCCTATGGTGGTACAAACCCCCGGAGCAGAGATGAGAGCCAAGATAGGATGTAAAGGAGTCGGGATTACCATTAACGGGGTAGACTTCCTAGCAGACCTTATCATCCAAAAATCACAAGGCTTGGATGTGATCTTGGGAATGAATTGGCTCAGCAAGCACCAAGGCTTGATTGATTGCGCCAACCGGACGGTCGCTATGACCAATGACCGAGGAGTCGAAGTCAAATTTGCCTCCAATCCCTCTTCTGCTCAAGCCAACCAAGTCAACTGTCTGACTGAAGTTGGATTGGAACAAGTGCCGGTAGTATGCGAGTATCCCGATGTTTTTCCTGATGAGCTACCAGGAATGCCTCCTGACCGAGATATTGAGTTCATCATCGAGCTCATACCCGGAGCAGGACCCATCTATAAGAAGCCTTATAGAATGGGATCGGAGGAGTTAGCAGAATTGAAGAAGCAGCTGGAAGAGCAGTTGAGGAAGGATTTATCCGCCTAGTGCCTCCCCTTGGGGATCACCTGCTCTGCTTTGTGGCGAAGAAGGACGGTACCATCCGCTTATGCATTGACTACCGCTCCTCAACGAGGTTACAATCAAGAACAAGTACCCACTTCCCAAGGTTGAAGATCTGTTTGATCAACTCAATGGGGCCAAGGTGTTCTCCAAGATCGACCTCGGATCTGGGTACTACCAATCAAGATCGACCCCAAGATATTCAAGACGGCATTCAGAATCAGATATGGCTCAGATGAATGCACGGTCATGTCCTTTGGATTGACCAATGCCCCAGCTTACTTCATGTATCTCATGAATAAGGTCTTCATGGAATATTTGGACAAGTTTGTCATTGTCTTCATTGATGACATCCTTGTCTTCTCAAAGTCGGAAGAAGAGCACGAGCAACACTTGAGGATGGTCCTAGACAAGCTTCGAGAGCACCAACTGTATGCCAAGTTCAACAAGTGTGAATTCTGGCTGCGTGAAGTTGGATTTCTGGGTCATGTTTTAACTGAAGAGGGATTGTCAGTCGACCCTACTAAGATTGAAGCCGTGACTGAATGGCAATCCCCGAGCAACGTGAAGGAAGTCAGAAGCTTCCTCGGACTCGCGGGATACTACCGCAAGTTCGTTGAAGGATTCTCAAGCATCGCCCGACCCATGACTCAGCTCTTGAAGAAGGACAAGAAGTTCGAATGGACGCCGAAGTGCGAAGAGAGCTTCCAGGAGCTGAAGAATAGGCTAACCACGCTCCAGCTACGCCACACCGGATATACACAAGGAGTTTGTGATATATTGTGATGCGCCAAGAATCGGATGGGGGTGTTCGATGCAAGAAGGTAGAGTCGTGGCCTACCTTTCAAGGCAACTCGACCTCACGAAGAGAACTACGCTACTCATGACCTTGAGCTAGCAGCAGTGGTTCATGCCACAAGACTTGGCGACATTACCTTTTGGGAAACGATGTGAGATATACACGGATCACAAAAGTCTGAAGTATATTTTCACCAAAGGGAATTGAACATGAGGCAGAGAAGATGGCTGGAGTTGATAAAGGATTATGACCTCGGTGTTCGATACCACCCTGGAAAGGCTAATGTGGTAGCAGACGCGTTGAGCAGGAAGGCTTGCTCCTTGAATGCTATACTAAAGCACAAGCTACCCGCCTTGTATGAAGAACTTGAAAGCTTTGGGTTGGAACTGGTTGCACCAGGATTCTTGGCCAACCTCGAAGTTAAGCCTACCTTGATGGATGATATCAAGAAAGCTCGGAAGGGCATGAGAGTATTGAAGGCATCAAGAGGAAGACCAAGGCGAGCAAAGCCTCGTGGATTCTCGAGAGGATGAGGAAGGAATTGTGTGGTTTGGGAATCGCATCTGCGTGCCCAACCAGGTTGAGCTCAAGAACCTGATCTTGCAAGAAGCTCATGACAGCCCATATTCCATCCACCACGGAGGCACCAAGATGTATCAAGACCAAGGAAAGATTTTGGTGGCACGGGATGAAAAGGAGATTGCCACCTATGTTGCCAAATGTGGCGATGCCGAGGGTCAAAGCTGAACATCAGCGACCTGCTGGATTACTCCAACCACTCAAGGTTCCCGAGTGGAAATGGGATAAAGTCGAAATGGATTTCATCACTGGACTACCTAGGTCAAACAAGGGACATGACTCCATCTGGGTCATAGTCGATCATTTGACCAAAGTGGCCCATTTCATTCCTGTTAAGACTACTCATGACGGCAACTAGTTAGCCAGTCTCTACATCAACCGAATTGTGAGCCTTCATGGTGTTCCCAAGGAGATTGTGTCAGATCGAGGAACCCAGTTCACCTCAAGGTTTTGGAAGAAATTCCAGGAGGCCATGGGGACCAAGTTGTCCTTCAAGATCGCTTTCCACCCACAGCATCGGAGGTCGACCGAGCGAGTGAATCAAATACTCGAAGACATGCTCCGAGCCTGTGTCTTAGCTTATGGAGCTAAGTGGGAAGATTGCCTCCCTTTCGCCGAGTTCTCTTACAACAACAGTTATCAGGCCAGCCTTCAGATGGCACCATTTGAGGTGTTATACGGGCGGAAGTGCCGTACACCTCTCAACTGGTCGGAGGCCGGAGAAGGGCTTGTCTTTGGGCCTGATATCCTTCGTGAAGCAGAAGAGCAAGTCCAGCTTGTCAGAGAGCGTCTGAAGTCTGCCAAGTCAAGGCAGAAGAGCTATGCGGACTCACGTCGCAGAGACATAAACTTCCGAGTTGGAGACCATGTCTATCTCCGGGTCACCCCTCTCAAGGGAGCCCAGCGCTTTCATGTCAAGGGAAAGCTCGCTCCGAGGTACATTGGCCCCTCCAAGATCACTGAGCGGCGAGGAAAAACGGCATACCAGTTGGAACTTCCACCTGAACTTTCTGATGTGCACAACGTGTTCCACGTGTCACAACTCCGGAAGTGTCTCCAAGTTCCAGACAAGCCCGACCTCTACAAGGACGTCAATCACCAAGCCATTGATCTTCACCCTGATTTGACGTATCGTGAGCGGCCCATCTGCATTCTGGATGAGGCCGAACGACGCACTCGAAGCCGCACCATCAAGTACTTCAAGGTCCAATGGAGCAATCACACCGAAGCAGAAGCAACTTGGGAGCGTGAAGACTACCTTAGATCCGAATTTCCGTATCTCTTTTAAGTTTAGTTTAGGAATCTCGAGGACTAGATTCTTGTAAGGGGGTAGGTCTGTCACACCTGCATTTTGTAACATTTCATTTTCATTAATAAAGCATGAAAATTTGGACCAACAAAAACTTTTGCATTATTTGGCTTTTATTTGGAGTTGGTTTTCTCTCGTGTTTCTTTTCAAGTGCTTCTTGAAGTCAACTACTCTACCCTCTATATTTCATCACCTTACCCCAAGCTCCCGACCAATGAACATGCCATGTGAATAGTGCAATATAGAATTTTCCTACAAAAATAATTTGGCGTAAAGTATTTTCTAAAATTAGTTTTCCAAAACCCCGAATTGAGGTTTGCAATCGTAAGTACTTGATTAAGGGCAGTAAAAATCTTTCCAAAAATATATTTGACTCCTATTAGATATAGGATGCCCAGGACCCACAAAATATAATTTTAAAAGTTGTTTTACTATTTTATTTAAATGCTTTTTCTTAAGGCCGAAATGGTCTTTAATAGGGAAAAATTATTTTATTGTTTTAAAAATATTTGACAAAATTTAGGGAAACTCATAGGACATATATTGTCCATATATAAGAGTTTCAACACCTGGTCATGTTCAAAATATTGGTCAAATCCTCCTAAACCCTTTCTCGGATATTTCAAGCTTTTGAAATATTTACAAAGAAAATATTCTCCAAAAATTCCAGGAAATTCTATCATGTCACATATGACATATTAGATGATCTTGCCAAGTCTCATGACTTGGAGAACAAGATAACACCATCAAAACCCTCAAAACTATTTCTGTCCATTCTCAAGTTTGATCAACTTTACATTGCCAAGTATGTCCAAATGTGCTCAAACTTGGTGGACATGCTTCATTGGTCTAATGATGCATCTGGACCAAATGGCACAGGTTGGAGAAGAGGAAATCTTGGTCAAAGTGCCTCAAAACCCTCTCTGACCAGAATCAAGTTTGAACTACTTTGCACTACCAACTTTTTCTCCAAGACCCCAACTTTGGTGAGCCTGATCATGTGATCAAATAAGGCTACCACACCAAGTGGTACATCAAGGAGAAATGATCTACTCCACTGGATCTACACAAATTCATTTCTGCCCATTTCTAGGGTTTGCAAGAGTTGCATTGGCAACTTTATCCAAATAAGCTCTAAATGGGTGGAAGGCCCTCAATATATGTGACATTTCACCCCATGGAGTATCTTGGCCAGTGGAAGTCATTAGCTTATCCAAAACTCCATCAAACACCTTCTGGCAAAATACTAAAATGCCTATTTTGGCCACTTTCACAAATCTCCTTGAGTTCATCTTTTGCCACAACCCTCCTCACTCCCCTCTGTCACTTAGATGCTTTTCACCCGAGGAAGCAATGTGGAAGAAGGGGGGAATCACGTTTGTCCTCTCTGGACAACAGTTTCCTCTCTCTCTCACAGCCACTCTCTCTCCCTTCTGCACCCCAGAGCATCCAAGGGCCTTTCCAGGTTTTGCCCCCTTCCACTGTAGCTTCCAGACAGAAGAGGACGCGCGCGCGACGCGGAAAAACCGCGGATGCTGGCCAAAGTCGCGCTCTGGAGCGCCTGCCAGAGCACCGACCGTTGACACCGCGCCTCCCGACCGCCTCGTGCCTTCCCCTCGCGCCAGTTGATGTGTCTCGACGTCTGCGACACGCCGCCGTGCAGTCCCCATTTTCTCCCCCCTCTCTCTCCCCTCCTGCAGCGCGTGCCCGACGCCGCCCGGCTCGGCCAATGGCCGGCCTCACACGCGCGAGCGCCAGAACCCTCCCTGCTCTCTCTCCTTCTCCCTGGCGCCCTACTCCATCCCCACGAGCACCGTGGACAGCTCCAACCCCTCTCCAACGGCCTCCAGAGCCGACCATGGGCGCCAGAGGCCATGCCTACGGTGAACCGCGCCAGCCTATAAAGGCGCCCAGGCCTCTCTCTCCTCCCCTGTCGCTCCTCCACACACCCAATCAACCTCCGAACCACCCATTTCTCTCCAAAGCCGCCCGAGCTCGAGATCGAGCTCGAGCTCCGCCGCCTCGGTCGCCGATCTGGGGTACAGGCCTCCTCCGCCTTTTCTCTCTGAATGGACTCCCGCCGCCTCCGATGCTTTCCCTCTCTTTCCCCTTGTTTTGCAGCCGAACGGCCGGAGCCACCGGCGCCAAGCGCCTCCGCCGCGACCTCGTCGCCCGGCGGCGAGCCACTCCGCGACCGTCTCCACCACCACCGTAACCGCGACTCGCCCCGAGTCCAACGGTAGCCTCCGCACCTTCCGTGCCTCAGATGCCGCCGGCGAAGCTCGCTGTCGCCTCTGGCGGAGGTAGACGACGGCCGCCGGGGCCGCCCGTCGACCTCACGCACCGACGGGTGGGATCCACCGTCGGGTTTAAAACGTCTTGTGGCCAAGACCGATCCGCCGTCGGCTGAAGGCGTATTCAGCCTTTACGCCTTCGACGTGGCGGCCGCATGGGCTGGTCCTTCCCTGGGCCTGTCGCTGCTGTGGCCTCTTCGCCCGATCGCCTGGCATCCATTTTTCTTTTTCCTTTTCTGTATTATTTCCAAAAATTCCACAGGACAGAATATTAATCCAAATGCATTGATTCCAATTTCTAAATTCCTAGAATATTGCAACCTATTTAATGGTGCAACTTTCACTCAAGTCCAACCACCTTTTCTTCTCTGTAAATATTTAAATGTGGTTTTTAGCATTTAAATAAGCCTTTGAAAATCCATAACTCCTATTTTGCTGCTCCAGAACCAAAACCAAAAGTTGCCCCCTTCCTAGCCTTCCTTCTAGTATTTTACAAAAATAAGTTGACATTTTTGTGAGCACTTTGACTTTTCTGTTTTTATTATCGCCTTATTTTTCTGTTGTTTTCTTGCAACGTTAGATCCCGTATTTGACGAGGTAGCTGAGGAAGAAGGAGGAGCAGGGCCTGAAGACTTTGAAGATCAAGCCAACCAAGGCAAGCAGCCCTTTGACCATGACTATGACACCCCTTTATATGCATGTCATTTTTAGCTCTTTATTATTGATGCATCGGAATCATGATGAGATGGTGAACCACGTGGGTTGGTTGCCACGGTTACTTGTTCGTTGATACTTGCATTGCGCATGGCCCTACCTTCTTATGAGGGTTATGCCGGTGGGAGTAGATAGGATGCTAAGTAGTGCTATGCAAAGGGGACGGGATATGCATGGTGATGGGGGCAAAATATTTTCAAAACAACTTTGAAAACCCCATCGGGTGCCATTTATGCCCGAGGAGATAATGAGAAAGGTAACCACTTGATGACGAAGTGGTGTACCGAGGCAAGTGTGTGATGTTTTCAAAACGGATTAGATTTAAGATTTGATGACTGTCCCAACCCTACATGCGCCACCACTCTACCCTTATATGGGAAAGGGCATTATTGAGTACCTAGTCGGATACTAGCTTGGAGCCCGCATTACTAGTGACGGGGGAGAGTTGGTGCTCTCTCTTGGGACGGGTCGTGCTGTGGGGCGGCCATGACCATCTTTATGGGGCACCGGACACACCGTTGGTACCCCGTGCCAGTGGTATGTGATGAATATGGGAGCAAGGCTCCACGAAAATGTTATGTGAAATGTTGGGCACGGGGGTTACTGCCAATCGAGTGGACTCCATGTTAGTGTCGTCTAGGGAAAGGTAGTGATCGGGTGCTTACCCCGGGTACTTGAGGTACCGCGGGCCGTGGATGACACGGAAGTTCCCCGGATCTAGTGGGTAAAGTGTGCAACCTCTGCAGAGTGTAAAACTATTCGAATAGCCGTGTCCACGGTCAAGGACGGTTGGGCGGTGCTGCTTAAACTATGTCCAGAGTTTCCAACCTAGAGTGTGTGATGATGGGAATGACTTGGGTCAAGTCAAAGGACTTGACACGAATGAGATGGGTTGGTGCCCACTCTGTTTATGATAAATGGGTTGGTGCCCATTCTATTTATGTTGATATCTGTGACCAGTACTCATGGTTACTTGAATCCTCTTGATGCATGCTTTATAGGATGTTGAACATGTCAATGCACTCAAAACTAGCTTTATGCAAAAATTTACCTATGTCATGCATTGTTGTACCTTGAACCAAAACATGGGTTGCTTGCGAGTACATTCAAAGTACTCATTGGCTTGCCACTGGTTATTTAATTGACCAGGCATGGAAGAACCGGAGTTCGGAGAAGAGTTCTTTGGAGACGATCATGCGAACTAGGACGTTTTCCCAGTCAGAATGCCTGTAGGGTTAAGGCAGATGGCATGGGTGCTACTTATCGATGACGTTTTCTGCTGCTATGTTTCATTTGATGTTCAGCCCTTAAGGCTTTATCGATGTAAGACTTGACCATGTTGGTCACTATTTGTGTAAGACGGTATGTATGGATGTAAGACTCTTGTTATTCAGCTTCTGTGTGTTCAGTGAGCATTGATCTCTGGGATCACTGTACACGTGCATTCGGTGATCACGACTTGAGAGTCGGGGTCCCCACATAGCATGATCATGTAGTTGACATAGTATTTGTGGCAAAGCCACCATTAATAATTCTTTCATACATGTCACTCTTGATTCATTGCATATCTCGGTACCCCGCCAGAGGCATTCACATAGAGTCATATTTTGTTCTAAGTATCAAGTTGTAATTGCTGAGTTGTAAGAAAAATAGAAGTGTGATGATCATCATTTTTAGAGCATTGTCCCAAGTGAGGAAAATGATGATGGAGACCATGATTCCCCCACAAGTCGGGATGAGACTCCGGACGAAAAATAAAAAAAAGAGAAAAAAAGAGGCCATAAAAAAGGGAGAAAAGGCCCAAATGAAAAAATAAAAAAGAGAGAAAAAGAGAGAAGGGACAATGTTACTATCCTTTTACCACACTTGTGCTTCAAAGTAGCACCATGATCTTCATGATAGAGAGTCTCTCATTTTGTCACTTTCATATACTAGTGGGAATTTTACATTATAGAACTTGGCTTGTATATTCCAGTGATGGGCTTCTTCAAAATGCCCTAGGTCTTCGTGAGAAAGCGAGTTTGATGCACACCCACTTAGTTTCTTTTGTTGAGCTTTCATATACTTATCGCTCTAGTGCATCCGTTGCATGGCAATCCCTACTCACTCACATTGACATCTATTGATGGGCATCTCCATAGCCCTTCGATACGCCTAGTTGATGTGAGACTATCTTCCCCTCTTTTTATCTTCTCCACAACCACCATTCTATTTGATATATAGTGCTATATCCATGGCTCACGCTCATGTATTGCGTGAAGATTGAAAAAAGTTTTGAGAATGTCAAAAGTATGAAACAATTGCTTGGCTTGTCATCGGGGTTGTGCATGATTTAAATACATTGTGTGGTGAAGATAGAGCATAGCCAGACTATATGATTTTGTAGGGATAACTTTCTTTGGCCATGTTATTTTGAGAAGACATGATTGCTTTGTTAGTATGCTTGAAGTATTATTATTTTATGTCAATATGAACTTCTGTCTTGAATCTTTCAGATCTGAATATTCATACAACAATTAAGAAGAATTACATTGAAATTATGCAAACTAGCATTCCACATCAAAAATTATCTTTTTTATCATTTACCTACTCGAGGATTAGCAGGAATTAAGCTTGGGGATGCTTGATACGTCTCCAACGTATCTATAATTTTTTATTGCTCCAAGCTATATTATCTACTGTTTTGGGCAATATTGGGCTTTATTTTCCACTTTTATATTATTTTTTGGGACTAACCTATTAACTGGAGGCCCAACCCAGAATTGCTGTTTTCTGCCTATTTCGGTGTTTCGAAGAAAAGGAATATCAAACGGAGTCGAAACGGAATGAAATCAACTGGAGAAGTTATTTTTGGAAGGAAAGCTACTGGAAAATCTTGGAGTGCACGTCAGGAAAGAAGGGAGGTGGCCACGAGGGTGGGGGGCGCGCCCGCCCCCCTAGGGCACGCCCCCTGCCTCGTGGGCCCCTCAAAGCTCCACCGACGTACTTCTTTCACCCATATATACCCACGTACCCTAAAACTTCCAGAGAGGAGAATAGATCGGGAGTTCCTCCGCCGCAAGCCTCTGTAGCCACCAAAAACAAATCGGGACCCCTTTCCGGCACCCTGCCGGAGGGGGGATCCATCTCCGGTGGCCATCTTCATCATCCCGGCGCTCTCCATGACGAGGAGGGAGTAGTTCACCCTCGGGGCTGAGGGTATGTACCAATAGCTATGTGTTTGATCTCTCTCTCTCTCGTGTTCTTGATTTGGCACGATCTTGATGTATCGCGAGCTTTGCTATTATAGTTGGATCTTATGTTTCTTCTCCCCCTCTACTCTCTTGTAATGGATTGAGTTTTCCCTTTGAAGTAATCTTATTGGATTGAGTCTTTAATGAATTGAGAACACTTGATATATGTCTTGCCGTGCGTATCTGTGGTGACAATGGGATATCACATCATTCACTTGATGTATGTTTTGGTAATCAACTTGCGGGTTCCGCCCATGTACCTATGCATAGGGGTTGGCACACGTTTTCATCTTGATTCTCCGGTAGAAACTTTGGGGCACTCTTTGAGGTTCTATACGTTGGTTGAATAGATGAATCTGAGATTGTGTGATGCATATCGTATAATCATACCCACGGATACTTGAGGTGACATTGGAGTATCTAGGTGACATTAGGGTTTTGGTTGATTTGTGTCTTAAGGTGTTATTCTAGTATGAACTCTTGGGCTGTTTGTGACACTTATAGGAATAGCCCAACGGATTGATTGGAAAGAGTAACTTTGAGGTGATTGTGTACCCTACCATAATCTCTTTGTTTGTTCTCCACTATTACTTACTTTGGAGTGACTCTTTGTTGCATGTTGAGGGATAGTTATATGATCGAATTATGTTATTATTGTTGAGAGAACTTGCACTAGTGAAAGTATGAACCATAGGCCTTGTTTCCTAGCATTGCAATACCGTTTACGCTCACTTTCATCATTAGTTAACTTGCTGTTTTTATATTTTCAGATTACAAAAACCTATATCTACCATCCATATTGCACTTGTATCACCATCTCTTCGCCGAACTAGTGCACCTATACAATTTACCATTGTATTGGGTGTGTTGGGGACACAAGAGACTCTTTGTTATTTGGTTGCAGGGTTGTTTGAGAGAGACCATCTTCATCCTATGCCTCCCACGGATTGATAAACCTTAGGTCATCCACTTGAGGGAAATTTGCTACTGTCCTACAAACCTCTAGACTTGGAGGCCCAACAACGTCTACAAGAAGAAGGTTGTTTAGTAGACATCACTAACAGGACAACAGGCATAGTTAGACATGTTCTAACGCGGTCCTAGACGTTATAGGTGAAGGCGGAAATCAACCAGAAAGGTGTTCCCGGTTCCAGACCTGTGTCAGACAGATGACCGGAGGGGGAATGTTCCATGTTCAGCATGCTAGGGGCATGTGACAGATGAACGGACCCCGTATTTGGATTCATTAGATTTTTCTGAGAAACTTTCATATTGAAAACATTTCATCCACGTTACGGTTTATTTACTACGAATTTCTAAAGATTTTATCATTTCCAGAAATTATTTAAATTAACATAAATGGAATTATTGCGTCAGCATGATGTCAGCATGAGGTCAACAGGTCAACCGCAGCTATTCAGGTCAAACCTGGCAGTTGGGCCCCACCTGTCATAGACAGTGGGTCTAACAGCAGTTTAATTTAGCTAAACAGAGTTAATTAGTGGTTGGGCCCCACATGTCAATGACTAATTAGATTAACTAATTAATTTAGTTTAATTAGCGTGGGGGGCCAACATGTCAGTGGCAGTAGTTGCCACATCAGCGCAGTTGACTTGGTCAAATGGCCAAACGGGGCACCTGGGGCCCCTGGTCAGCGACCGAGGGGGTGGCCCCAGGTGGTGCCACGTTAGCGGTGTTGGAGCTTTGTCGCCAGCGACTAAAATCAAGGCGGCGCGTCCATGGGGCACCGGGATTCTTCTATAGGGCACGGGGGAGGTCGCGGTTAGGGGCGTTCGAACAAGCGCATGAAGGCATGCCGACTAGGGGCGGTGGCGTCGCCGGAGTTGGCTAGAATCGGCACCGGCGTCGAGGCCAGCGGCGGAGCGGCTTCGGCCGAAGACGGAAATGGCGAGGCAGCGCACTATTGAGCAAAAGAGGAGGCTGGGGAGGATCTACGTGGTGCGGCGAGTCCAATGGGCACGAGCCCGTGACCAAACGGTCACCGGAGACGCGTCGGTGACGAGCTCCGCGGTGATGCGTTCGGCCTCGTCGTGAGAGCTAGCTAGGGTTCACGCGAGAGCAAACGGAGAAAGGTAGGAGGTAGAGGAGCTCACCACGCGGCACACGGAGGCCGGTGAGAGGCTTAGTAGAAGACGGCGGCGACCCGAGGAAGAAGGCGACGGTGTTGGGGGTGATGCAGGGGGTCCCGGCTCGAGCAGGTGGTCGGGGAGGAAGTAGCGAGGGCCGGAGAATCGATCTATCATGGGGACGAGGAGACGTGGCGACGGTGGCCGTGGCTAGGACGGGGCCATGGCGACGGGCGCGCTCGGTATCGAGCGAGAGGAGAGGGGAGAGGTGGATCTGGAGGAGGGGAGGCGCAGAGGCGAGCGAGAGGGGGCAAGTGGGCCAGTGGGGAGGGAGCCCGATGCGCCAGGGGGAGTGGAGTCCTTATCCACCGAGGTGCCGACGGTGAGGTGGGTTCGGCGAGGACGCGACTTGGGCGCGCACGGGGTCGGGTGAACGGAGAAGACGACCGGGGAGGAAGATGGGCTGGGCCTGGGTCAGCCAGGTGGGCTGAGGCCCAAGGGGGACACGGTGGCCAGCTGGGCCAATCGGTCCAGTTGAGGGGGGGGGGCTTTTTTTGCTTTTTCTGATTTCTCTTTTATGTTAAAATCAGAGACATCTAGGGAAAATTTTGGGCTACCAAAATACTTGAAAAAAATGTGGGACTGGCCACTTAAATTCTTTCTAGTATTTGTCACTGCCACAAAGAGTTTGGGGCCATCAGGAGTTGTCCGAGCATTTTTAGAAAATGAAAAGGACATCTTAAATACTGTTGGACTAGATAATAAATTCCCAGGGGCAATTTGGGAATTCCAAAAATGTTGGCTTCAACATGACAAATATCTAGGGATTATTTGCCATAGGATGAACTTTTTAGATTTCATGTCTGACAAATAAGAATTTTTGAGTTTAGATTGGATTTGAATTTGAATGGTGATTTGGATCAAGTGAAGATTAGCAACAGTAACATGATGACATGGCACCATTAACAGATGATTACTGTAGCATGACACTGGGGGTGTTACAAATCTCCTCCACTACAAGAAATCTCGTCCCGGGATTTAAGTGCGGAAGTAAAGAGTAACTTCGGGAGAACTGACCCTTATAGGGTTAATTATCTGGTGAACAAATCAGGGAAAGTGGCAGAAGTAATACTCGAGTTGAAACTTAAGAAAACATCAAGAGCAAAATATGAAGGTACAATAGGGAGTTTCAAGCGAATGGGCAAACGATCGATACCTGAACAGAGTGTGAGAAGGGGGGTTCAGAGCATCGAGAATAGATCATCTCTCGGACGGTGGCTCGTGACAACACACAAAGCCAAGAGCAAATGATACTTCGGAAAAAGGATATACATGAGAGTCAGGTTCCAATCCTGTGGAACTGTGGGTTAAAAGTAGAAAGGGGGCCGACAAATTGCACGGTCATGGTAGCATGGCATGTCAGAGGATAGCCTGTTAGTTATGTTGGCAACAACGTTGGTACCAAGGGCGAGGGACGAAGAGAACCATTTTCCTGCTCGTTGAACGAGGCAGACCAATAGGCAAAGTTCTTGTCCACTGGGGGTTACCGAGATGTCGTCAGCAATAGTAACAGGGTTACACTGATAGAGTTGTAAACCGAGGTGCTTCCATAAGCAGGGAATTATTTCTGCTTATAACATATATAGATCACAAGAAAGGTTAAGCAAACCAATGGAAAGGAAACTATGTTTATACACAATATTTAGGAGTGTATCTTTTCCCAAGGAAAAGTAGAGCATGATATACATGTTAGATCAACAAGTACATCACCATTTGGATAAAGGGGCAAGGGAATTCATGATGTTATCCATACAATGGTGTTTGGATAATAGAGCAAGAAACATTTGGCAATGCACTTCCAATGTTCTCGTTGTTGTTCGGCGTACCACAGTCATGCTTCGAGGTAACATTAACAGGGTGTTTCAAGCAAGATTGAATCTGAAGGTCACAAGAAGTACAAAGGAACAATTCCAAGAATGTCAAGGAATGTAAGATATAACCAAAACATGACCAATTCTGTATTGGCAGGAAGTCAAGGATGGTATCAATGACAACAGGAATCATCGACGGGCAAGGATGGTATTTCTCCTCAAGAATTCGATTGATATCTTAGAAAATGGCAGTATATTGATCGTGATCACGACAAATTTTGTCGAGAGTCTCTATGAAGATGCCATCGAGAAACAATGACACCAAGCAAATGGAATGATGAAGCGAAGGCTATTGGAACCACGGATACGACACAAGCTCAGATTCAAGCTTGTTGTTCAAGGTGGAATGTTAAGATGAGGAACATCAACATAAGCTTCGCTCATCGTCGAAAAGTTGTGCTCCGGGAATAAGGACCAGGTAGCATGGTTAAAAGTTGACACAATAAAAATATAGCCGATCAGGCTAGGAATGTCTTGAAGGATTATTAAACTCGTAAGCAACAAAAATTACTTAGAGTTATAGAATCAGAGTGTGGAATCGATTCACTTATCGGCGTTCTCGAGTGACTAACAACTCAAAACCCAGGGAAATCTGAAACCGGTGAGAAGCAATACTAGAAGAAGACTCGTAGGAACATGTTTCTTTGTTATTCTCGAGATACCGGAGGGTAATACTCGATGGAAGATCAAAATAGAGGTTGCGAAGATGCATTTATCTACAGAAGACAAGTGCTTTAACTTGTCTGGGAAATGGAATCAATGGGGAACAATTATGGTCAGAACCATGGGTGCAAAGGATCAAATCCTAGATATAAGATGATCTTATACCAAGGGGATAATTAATTTTAAGAGAAGCTTCCATGATAAGATCTACATCGTGTCCATGGGCATGAACACAAAGTTCAAGGTCGACTCTGTAAGTGCATCTAGTGCCCCTTAGTGTGTATTGAAGACTTATAGGTTAAGGGACTAATGTGTCTATGAGTGTACACATGTCTATAAGTCTATGAGGAGTTTGATATTTACAGAGAAAGTCGACCCCTAAAAATGAAGTTCTTCAACTAAAGACTTTGGTATTCTGAAGACTTTCTGAAGACTTTGAAAGTGAAGAAATTGGTGTGACCTTGAAGACTTGGTATTCATTTGAGGAATGTGAAGCGTGAATACTTTTGTTTTCGTAGTTTCATTTTCTCTTTCTTGAGTCATAGGAAACACCGTGCTGTTAAAGGGGGTCGAGGAAATACTAAGGAAAATTTTCCACATGATGCTCAACTCAAAATCCTACACCTACCAATCCCTTCGAGTGAAGCCATTGGAAATCTCATACAGCTCAGTCAATTTCTTCAGTGACAGAGACGAAGTTCTTCTGGTAACTATAGAATTTGTTCTGACTGAGGAGTTAGGAATTCGCCGGTGCGGATTGCCTACACAGTGAGGTACATGATAGCCCTGAGGAATTTGAACCTCAAATTTCCGACCATTGTTGTGCTACGCGACAGCTGTCCCAAAATATCTTATCCACCTAATAGTCATATCATTGAAGGGCATTTATGTCTTATCATGTCGGGATGCTCCCTAGGCTATAAATAGCCGCCCCCTACAACCACTAACTGGTTGGCTACTCCGAGAGACACTGACACTTGTCAAATTGAGAGCATCCCATCCTCCGAGGACTTAGAATGAAAATCATCAAGAGAGGAAAACCCATACCCAAACACCTACAAACCAAAAGTGATTGAGCATCACTGAAGAGATTGATCCTGCGTGGATCTGACGCTTGTTACCTTTGAAGGATGTGCTTCTTCCAGACGGTTAGGCGTCATGGTTTAGAGCATCCAAGAGGAAATGTGGATCGTCGAGTGACCAAGTCTTTGAAGGTTTGAAAGTCGCCTGAAGACTTACCACGAGTGATTGGACGAGGTCTGTGTGACCTTAGTTCAAGGAGAATACGGTGAGGACTTGGTGTCCTGAGCTGTGTGCTCTGGACTGGGTGTACGGGACTGTGTGTCCTCGAGTTTAAATACTCAGCCGCTCCAACCAGACATACAACTGAGACAGCAGTTGGAACTGGTCTACCAAATCATTGTCTTCACCAAGCTTACTGGTTCTATTTCCTCAACTCTTTCATTTCCTCCTTACTGTGTTAAGTGTTTCATCATATCTATGTTTGAAGACTTTGACTGAAGACTTTCTCAATTTCCTCAGTTCAATTTCTTTAGTCTGTTTGTCTTCATCATGTGTTATCCTGTGATTACGCTTTATGTACTCTGTGCATGTCTTCATTTCATCATGATGACCATGCCTGTTTTCTGTTATGCTTACTTCTGAGTACTTATTCTGCTGCAAGTAGTTCTTCGCTAAGGAATTTCCTCTCTGGCAAATTCCTTAGTGAAGAATTCATAAAAATCGCCTATTCACCCCCTCTAGTTGATATAGCGCACTTTCAATTGGTATCAGAGCAAGGTACTCCCTTGTTTTGTGTGATTTTGGTTTAACTGCCTGGTGTTTTAGTTATGTCGACCGCAGGTATGATCAAGGTCTCTGCTGGTTGTCCTACCTTCGATGGGACAAACTACCCCTAATGGAAGAATAAGATGTGAATGCATCTTGAGGCAATTGATAACGATCTCTGGTATGTTGTGGAAAATGGTGTTCCCTCTGCCTCACCCTCACTGAGTGCTACCGATGTGAAGAGATTCAAGCAACTCGATTCTCAAGCGCAGAATATCATATGTGGCCATCTGAGCAAAGGACAGTATGGAAGAGTGAGTGCTTTGGAAACTGCTAAGCTTATCTGGGATAGGCTATCCAAAGTAAATGAAGGAGTCTCAACTCAGCGTGACTCTCGAGTTGATGTTCTTCGCAATCTCTTCAACCGCTTCAAAAGACTCGACAATGAAAATGTTCAATAAACCTTCGATCGCCTCACTGACATCTCAAATGAGCTTCAAGCGCTTGGTGCCACTCACATCACCGACCATGAGGTGGTGAAGAAATTGTTGAGATCGCTTGATTCCTCATTTGATACTCTGGCATTGATGATACAAGAACATGCTGATTACAAGTTAGATACATCCGTATCTAGACAAATCTAAGACAAGAATTTTCGGACGGAGGGAGTAGTTGAAAGTAATCTATAAGAAATCAGTGTCAACCTCTCGCATGTTTTGGTCAAAAGAGAAATTTAGAACCGTCATTTGGCACACTAAAATCACATGCAAGATCACCCAGAAAGTTGTACTACCAGTACTAGTACTGCGTGTTAGATGAAAAAACATGATCAAGATCGAGAAACAGATCATCAACAAGAGACATTACCTGGACTTGCTTAATGAGGGATGATCCCGCTGATATCCTCGAGAGGCTAAATACTCATGAGTTCTAGCTTGCTGAAAAGAGAGATCTCTATGGTTCGAGCTATGGAATATCACGTGCCCTGAAGGCCAAGGCAGTGTCTGAATCTGAATGTGAAGATTCTGGTAACAGTCTTGGTGATCCTAAAAAATTGAGCCAGGAGCTAGTACTACTCGTGAAGAAGTTCCAGAAATTCTCAAGACATGGCCGCTTTGGAAAATCCTCAAGGAACAGTGATTCCTCATCCAGTGACTACAAGAGGAGGCTATGCCACAAATGCAAGAAGCCTGGTCACTATATTCAAGATTGTCCTCAGTGGGAAAAGGAATTAAAGAAGAATAAATACAAGGATTACAGTTCTGATGACGCTAAGAAGAAGAAGAAATCGTCAAAATCTTCATCATCAAAATCCTCGAAGTCTTCATCTCACAAGAAGAGCAGCTTCAAGAAGGCTCGGGCATTCATTGGCAAGGAAATGGACTCTGAGGCTGAATCTGAGGAACATGAGGAAGAGGAGGCGTCTGAGGAGTCCGAGTCTGGTGTGGCAAGTATGGCTCTCGCTACTGCATTCATCAGCAAGTCCATCTTCAACTCTGAAGAAACTGACATCACCAACAAAGCTGATGAAGATAACGTTGACTACGCTCCCACCTATTGCTTCATGGCAAAGGGTGCCAAGGTACTCAAATATACCTCGTCTGAATCTAGTGAGAATGAATCTGATGAAAACCTCAAGCCCAACTACTCTAAACTTGCTAAGATTGCTGTGAAACAACAAAGGGCTTTTGAAAAGGTTCAAAACATTCTAGACAAAAGTGATGATATGTTGGGTGAAGAAATGGATCGCACTAAAGCCTTGACTGAAAATCTTCGAAGACTTCAGTCTAGGTTTGACAGCCTTCAAGTTCATCATAACACTCTCTTGTCTGATCATGAGAAACTTTCTTATGAATTTCTTCAAATAAAGCAAGATCTTGAGAAGCTAAGAGTGAGTTATGAAGATCTTCAGAAGGAGCGCGATTCATTACTTGCTCAACAGATCAGCGCTCCCCAGGAAGAATTTGTTCCTCCATGCTTAAAATGCATTGAACGTGAATCTGCTAATTATTCACCTGAATGTTCAAATGCTTTTAATGTTACAAATTCTTCAACTGCCTCTGTTACCACTAATTCCTCATCTGAGGACATTGCTAGTATCACTGACAATGCATGGCTAAAGGAATTGTACATGACAGGCATGTACAAAAGCCTCAAAGGGCATTGGACTCTTTGTGATGTGCTTAAAAAGCAGATCCTCAACAGGAACCCTAGGAAACAGGGTATTGCCTTTGTGTAGGATCGTTGAAGGCAAGAGTGTCTAGAGGGGGGGTGATTAGACAACTCGACAAGATAAGAGATTGTGCCTTTTGATTAGCATAAGTTCATAGTACATTCTCAATGAAGAACAAGTCAAGCATCATGCATACAAGTCGAGCAACATACTAAACATGCAATTCTAGAGTATAGGGCAGCGGAAAGTAAATTGCATGAATAGTAAGGGAGAGATTGTGGAGAGCAAACGCAATTGGAGACACGGAGATTTTTCTCGTGGTTCCGATAGGTGGTGCTATCGTCAATCCACGTTGATGGAGACTTCAACCCACGGAGGGTAACGGCTGCGCGAGTCCACGGAGGGCTCCACCCATGAAGGGTCCACGAAGAAGCAACCTTGTCTATGCCATCATGGCTTACGCCCACGGAGGACTAGCCTTACTCGGGGTAGATCTTCACGAAGTAGGCGATCTCCTTGCCCTTACAAACTCCTTGGTTCAACTCCACATCATGACGGAGGCTCCCAAGCGACACCTAACCAATCTAGGAGGCACCACCCTCCAAAAGGTAATAGATGGAGTTGGTGATGATGAACTCCTTGCTCTTGTGCTTCAAATGATAATCTCCCCAACACTCAACTCTCCTCACCGATTTGGCTGTGGTGGAGGAAGGGATTGAGTGGAAAGCAACTTGGAAAGACTAGAAATCAAGTTTCATATGGTGGGAGTGGAGCAACTTGATCTCAACACAAGGGTGTAGTTTTCTTCTCGAAATGTAAGGTAGGAGTGGTAGTTCTTTCGATGGCTCTCTCCACGAATGAAGAGGAGGTGGAGGGTATTTATAGCCTCCACACAAAATCCAACCGTTACACACATTTGAGCAATCTCGGTCGGACCGAAGTTGACAACTCGGTGGGACCGAAAGTTCAAATCTTGTGAGCGTTGGGATTTTCGTGGGACCGAAAATACAATCTCGGTTAGACCGATTCTTCCAAAGTCTAGGGTTTGCCAATCTCGGTGGGACCGACTTTCTCATCTCGGTGACACCGATTTGAGTCTGAAGGTTCTGAAGCTTGGCAACACCATTTTCGAATGACCGAGTTTGGAATCGGAAAATCCGAGATTCTAGGGTTTTGGCTATATGGTGAGGTGGTTCATCTCGGTGTGGTGAGTTTGGAATCGGTGGGACCGAGATTACTTATGAGTTTATGTTGGAATGAAAGATTGCTGATTGTTTGAGAGATAAATCATTAAGCATTTTAGAGCAACCAGATCATCATCATAACCTCATCCCTTTTAATAGTATTGGCTTTCCTATGGACTCAATGTGATCTTGGATCACTAAACCAAAAATGGAGTCTTGAGCTTTTGCCAATGTTTTCCTTAGCATCTTAGGGGTTCACCTCTCTAGTCCTTTTGCCATGCCGAGTGGTTGACTTTCCTGAAACATACTTGTTAAAAGCATTAGTCCTACCACAGAGTATGTTGTCATTAATTACCAAAACCACCTAGGGAGCAAATGTGCTTTCAATCTCCCCCTTTTTGGTAATTGATGGCAACACACAGAAAAGGATATCAAAGCTTACTAAAAGAAAGACATGATTAACATTAAAGCTTTGACAGACATGTAGTACACAAGCTCCCCCTACAAGTGTGCAAGATTTTAGATTTTGGTTTTGGACTACCACAAGCACACATGAGAGAAAAGCAAGGTGTGCTACATGCAGCTTGGCTATATGCATCGAGCGCAGATAAGGTAAATGAGATATGATGCATATGTGCATGGTGATTTCTTGCAAACAAGTATTCACAAGCAAGCTACCATCATGCACATCCCGCAAGATGCATATACTTACCTTGAAGTTCCTTGGTGATGTACCAAGAAATAAACTTGGGAAAACACGGTTAGATAACACAAGAGTAGTTCTTCAACCAGCAAGAAGAACATCAAGAGTACCAAGCCGAGGATGACATGTATAAAGAGTGTCTCATGTTGAGCATTAGCTTGAATCAGCCAACATGTCTCCCAAGACTAAAAGATTTTCAATGAGCTCGAGAGATTTTGCGTTTCATAGGATACCAATTGTATTTTTCAGAAAATACCAATGGTAAGAGCAAGAAAAACAAAATTAGAAGAATAATGCCAAGAGAAGGTATTATCACAAAGAAGTATATGGCAAAGCTTTGATGTGATCCTCTCCCCCTTAAGGTAAGGATGTTTTTCTTCCTTTAAGATATCTTTTCTCCCTTAAGTTCCCCAGCTCCCCCAGCTCCCCCTAAATCTTCTCCCCTTTGACATCAAGTGCGAAAAGGACAAGAAACCAGGAGGGGCAGGAAAGATGGAAGGAAAGAAGTGAGTTCATTAAGAATCACATCTGAGCAAATTTAGATGTAAAGCATGTAAATCATTCAGATGAGCTGTAGATGATGATATCCTGATGAATGTAAATCGGTGACACCGAAATGATATGGATCGGTGAGGCCGAAAGTCGAGACTTAGGCTTCGATCCTTTTCGTCGACCAAAAGATTGAATCGGTGGCCTTGAGTTTAATTCAAGGAAATGTAGAAGTAATTCAGCTCACTTTGCAAGAAATGTTTGGAAGATTTGCAATGAATTTGTAAAAGATTTTCAGAATTTATCGAGCTAAAGGATATACACAAGAACAGAAGAAATGAAATGAAAAAAAAAGGTTGCTAGATGAAGTTTTTTTTTTTTTTTAAATAAGCAAGGAAACTCAATGAGAGAGCATAAGAGAAAACAGTAAACTCCAAAACATATGTACTTCATCTAGATAGGGTCGTGCACAAAGTCACCTATGTTTGAGTATATTGACTTAGGAGTCAAATGAGAACATTTGATCATAGGTCATACTCATCGTTTAAGCTCAAAATGGGGTTACCATTTTTCGATTAAGCATTTGATGTGATCACATCTTTTGAAGCTGCTTGTACTCATGTCTTTGAGCAAAGCTTCTTCAAGATGTGAAAGACATACCTTGGGCTTGTTGTTGCTTGTTCTCATGTAGGTGAACTTGATGTTGATGCTCATAGGATGTGAAGTTGGAGCATCATTTTTCAAGTGTGTAGTTCATCTTCCTACATGGGTTAGGCAAGCAAGGAAATACTCAAGAATATCCAATATGACATGAGTGAAGTACTAGAAGTATATGGTGTCAAAAGGATATGTGGAATTTTGTTCCTTGAACTCAACATCCCAAAGAGCTAGATACTTGGTTAATGACAAGATTACTCATGATTTGAGTGAGTGTGATAATCTTGTAGAATGTAGACCATCCAAGTACCTGCAAGGAGTTAGATGCAATACAAGGGGGCAAATGGGTCCAAGATATATGATCATCATCATAAGAGAGGTATCAAGGATTAGTCAATTAGGCTCATGCCTGCATGCATCAATGGAGTTTTCACTCCAAGTTTGAAGCATCAATGATGTTCAACTCACTCCTCAAGCGACAAAATACTTTCTCATCAAGTGGTTTTGTGAAGATATCTGCAAGCTGTTTGTCAGTGCGAACATGCTTAAGATCAATGTCACCCTTAGCAATATGATCACGAATAAAATGGTGACGAACTTCAATGTGTTTTGTGCGAGAGTGTTGCACGGGATTGTGTCCAATCTTAATTGCACTCTCGTTGTCACAAAGCAAAGGAACATGTTTAGCATGTATCCCATAGTCCTTAAGCATTTGTTTCATCCATAGCAACCGAGCACAACACGAACCAGCAGCAATATATTCTCGCTTCGCGATCGATAATGATATCGAGTTTTGTTTCTTGGATGACCAAGACACAAGGGATCGACCAAGAAATTGACATGTACCCGAAGTTGACTTTCTATCTATCTTGTCTCCGGCATAGTCCGAGTCGGAGTAGCCAACAAGATCGAAAGAGGCCCTCTTAGGATACCAAATGCCAAAGTTAGGTGTGTGTATCAAATATCTCACAATTCTTTTAACAGCTTTAAGATGACATTCTTTAGGAGCAGCTTGATATCGAGCACACATGCATACACTCAACATTATATCGGGACGAGAAGCACAGAGATATAGTAGAGAACCAATCATGGATCGATATACCTTTTGATCAACAGGTTCTCCATCTTTAGTCAAGTCATTATGCCCATTGGTAGGCATGGGGGTTCTCATACCTTTGCTCTCTTGCATGTTGAACTTCTTGAAGAGATCCTTTGTGTACTTGGTTTGTGAGACAAAAGTACCCTCCTTAGATTGCTTGATTTGCAACCCAAGGAAGAACTTAAGTTCACTCATCATGGACATCTCATACTTCTCGACATAAGCTTCCCAAACTTCTCACTTTGAAATCAGGGTTAGTTGATCCAAAGATAATATCATCGACATATATTTGGCACACAAATAGTTCTCCGTCAACCCTTTTTGTGAATAGCGTTGAGTCAATTTTACCAATCTCAAATCCTTTTTCAAGAAGAAAGCTAGTCAAGCATTTGTACCAAGCTCTAGGGGCTTGTTTAAGACCGTAAAGAGCTTTGTGCAATTTGTAAACATGATTAGGCTTTTTAGGATTCACAAATCCGGGAGGTTGTTTCACAAATACTTCCTCCTCAATTTCACCATTTAGGAAAGCACTTTTAATGTCCATTTGATAGAGAGTAATGTTATGGTGGTTGGCATAAGCAAGAAGAATGCGAATGGACTCAAGTCTAGCAACGGGGGCATAGGTCTCACCATAGTCCATACCTTCGACTTGTGTGTAACCTTGTGCTACGAGGCGAGCCTTGTTGCGGATGACTTGTCCATCTTCATCTTGCTTGTTCAAACACCCATTTGGTTCCAATGACGTTTTGGTCATCATTGGGCTTCTCTACCAATGACCAAGCGTTGTTCCTCTCGGTTGTGCAGCTCTTCATGCATAGCATTCACCCAATCCGGTCTTCAAGCGCTTCTTCTACCTTCATAGGTTCAAGACTTGAGATGAATGAGTAATGCTCACAAAAGTTAGCTAAACGAGTTTTAGAGCGAGTGATTCTCCGAGTCGATGTCATTCATCATTTGTTCCACGGATGGTCCTTCTTGACTCTTTCTCGAACTCGGGATAGCTTTTGTCGTGGCCGTGGCTGAGCTTCCTCATCATCCTCATCTTCTTCTTCATCTGTGTTGTTGGTGTTGTCTTGAGGTGGTGGAGAAGGAGGTTGTGGTGGATCTTCTTGTCGCACTTCCTCATCTTGGTGAGTTCCACTTGTGGAAGCCTCCATGTTGCCTTGAGGTTCACCTTGCCGTGAGGTAGGGGGCTCCACATATGTAGATGAGGTACTCTCCTTCACTTCCATGGGACGAATCTTTCCAATGGATAATTCTTGAATGGCTTCCGATGGGTCCTTGTCTCCTACATCAATAGGCATTTGCTCCGTAAGGAGCTCGTATGAAGTCTTGCCGAGAAGCTTGTGAAGATAAAGTCTGTTGATGGCATGACAAGCTGTCTCAACGGCTTCACCCCAAAAGTGTTTTGGTGTCTTGTATTCGTCAAGCATTGTCCTCGCCATCTCAATGAGCGTTCGGTTCTTCCTCTCAACAACTCCGTTTTGTTGAGGTGTGTACGTAGCTGAGAACTCATGTAGGATTCCTTCCTCATCGAGAAAGGAGTCTACATGGGCGTTCTTGAACTCCGTTCCGTTGTCACTCCGAACCTTCTTGATCTTCACCTCAAATTGATTCTGAGCCTTTCTAGCAAAGGTTTTGAAGATTTTCTGAACCTGCGATTTGTCATCAAGTAGAAATACCCACGTAAATCTGGAAAAATCATCAACAATAACTAGACCAAAGGAGTTACCACCAAGGCTTTTGTAAGCATTGGGACCGAAGAGATCCATATGAAGAAGCTCAAGCGGTCTCCTTGTGGTCATGATATTCTTCACGGATGACTTCCTCCAACCTGTTTTCTGCTTGACATGCCTTCGCAGAGTCTATCTTTGTCAAAGAAAACATCTTTAACACCAAGAATGTGATCACCTTTGATTAGCTTATCTAAATTTCGCATACCAACATGTCCAAGCCTTCTATGCCAAAGCCAACCTTTTGCAGATTTAGCAATAAAGCAAGTTCTAGGTTGAGCTTTCTTAGTGAAATCGACAATGTATAGGTCACCTCTACGAATGCCAAGAAGACCATGTTATGATTGTCACTACGAAAAACTTGGCAATCTACTTTGGTGAATAGCACATTGTATCCAAAGTCAGCTAATCTAGACACGGAAAGTAAATTGTATCCAAGTGATTCAACAAGCATGACATTTTTAATGGAGCTATCATGAGATATGGCCACCTTACCAAGGCCAAGTACCTTACCCTTGGAGTTGTCTCCAAAAGTCACATACTTGCGTGGACCATCGTTCTTTGCAAGCTCTCGAAACATGTCTTCATCTCCGGTCATGTGATCGGTGCATCCACTATCGAGAATCCATTCTTTGCCACGGATATGTAGTCTCTCATATTTGCCATTAGATTGAGACTCTTCATGATCTTGTCTAGCTCGGTGTCCGAATCGTCATCATGCTCATGCTCATCATCATATTGACCCATAGATAATTCATCATCAATACCTAGGTCAATTTGACAATGACTTGCATCAGTTTTATCAACGTGATAGTAGTCATCGGAATGCAAAACAAGAGCATTTCTTATTCGAACATTGATAAAACCGGGATCACCCTTCTTTTTCATAAGATCACGCAGCTCAAAGAAGCATTTATCAAAGTTAGGATCTTTGGGGCAACATATCAAATTCAACAGTCTTGTATAGAATTTCATCAAGACCTCTCAACGAGTAGTCCGGATAAAGTTCTTCCAAGAACTTCCACATAGCATGGGCGCACTCAAAGTTCGTGACAAGCTCAAGCAAGTTATCGAGCAACCCTCTAATGATAAGATTGACAGTTCTAAGGTTCTGAAGCAAATCAAGCTCTTCATCTACAGAGGGTGCAAGGGATCAAATGGTGGTACATATGGGGTTTCAACATATTTGCATGCAAGTTGTATATCTTAAAGATAGCAAGCATTTCAATCCTCCACGAGTTATAGGACACTCCATCAAGAATAGGCACTCTATGACTAACACTCCCAAGCGTGAACACGTCCATCTTCCTCCAATGGTGTGCAAACCAAAGCAATGGAGACCAATGCTCGATACCAATTGTAGGATCGTTGAAGGCAAGAGTGTCTAGAGGGGGTGATTAGACAACTTCGACAAGATAAGAGATTGTGCCTTTTGATTAGCATAAGTTCATAGTACATTCTCAATGAAGAACAAGTCAAGCATCATGCATACAAGTCGAGCAACATACTAAACATGCAATTCTAGAGTATAGGGCAGCGGAAAGTAAATTGCATGAATAGTAAGGGAGAGATTGTGGAGAGCAAACGCAATTGGAGACACGGAGATTTTTCTCGTGGTTCCGATAGGTGGTGCTATCGTCAATCCACGTTGATGGAGACTTCAACCCACGGAGGGTAACGGCTGCGCGAGTCCACGGAGGGCTCCACCCATGAAGGGTCCACGAAGAAGCAACCTTGTCTATGCCATCATGGCTTACGCCCACGGAGGACTAGCCTTACTCGGGGTAGATCTTCACGAAGTAGGCGATCTCCTTGCCCTTACAAACTCCTTGGTTCAACTCCACATCATGACGGAGGCTCCCAAGCGACACCTAACCAATCTAGGAGGCACCACCCTCCAAAAGGTAATAGATGGAGTTGGTGATGATGAACTCCTTGCTCTTGTGCTTCAAATGATAATCTCCCCAACACTCAACTCTCCTCACTGATTTGGCTGTGGTGGAGGAAGGGATTGAGTGGAAAGCAACTTGGAAAGACTAGAAATCAAGTTTCATATGGTGGGAGTGGAGCAACTTGATCTCAACACAAGGGTAGGTAGTTTTCTTCTCGAAATGTAAGGTAGGAGTGGTAGTTCTTTCGATGGCTCTCTCCACGAATGAAGAGGAGGTGGAGGGTATTTATAGCCTCCACACAAAATCCAACTGTTACACACATTTGAGCAATCTCGGTCGGACCGAAGTTGACAACTCGGTGGGACCGAAAGTTCAAATCTTGTGAGCGTTGGGATTTTCGAGTGGGACCGAAAATACAATCTCGGTTAGACCGATTCTTCCAAAGTCTAGGGTTTGCCAATCTCGGTGGGACCGACTTTCTCATCTCGGTGACACCGATTTGAGTACAGAAGGTTACAGAAGCTTGGCAACACCATTTTCGGAATGACCGAGTTTGGAATCGGAAAATCCGAGATTCTAGGGTTTTGGCTATATGGCTGAGGTGGTTCATCTCGGTGTGACTGAGTTTGGAATCGGTGGGACCGAGATTACTTATGAGTTTATGTTGGAATGAAAGATTGCTGATTGTTTGAGAGATAAATCATTAAGCATTTTAGAGCAACCAGATCATCATCATAACCTCATCCCCTTTTAATAGTATTGGCTTTCCTATGGACTCAATGTGATCTTGGATCACTAAACCAAAAATGGAGTCTTGAGCTTTTGCCAATGTTTTCCTTAGCATCTTAGGGGTTCACCTCTCTAGTCCTTTTGCCATGCCAGTGTGGTTGACTTTCCTGAAACATACTTGTTAAAAGCATTAGTCCTACCACAGAGTATGTTGTCATTAATTACCAAAACCACCTAGGGAGCAAATGTGCTTTCACTTTGAGAGGAAACTCAATGCTGACGGAACATATTGGAAGCCTGAGCAGTACCCCAGAACCTCATGGTTTGCTGCAAAGGGACCTCCAGTTGATCCATCTAATCTATCTGGCTTTACATGTGAATCTCCTCATTCTTCTGATGAGTCATTTGACTCCAACTATAAATTGTTCAAAAATCAGAATGGTGAAGTATTTGCTAGATCTGTTGGCACTAACTGCAAGAATGGCTCCCCTATGAAGAAAATCTGGGTTCCCAAAAGGTGACTTGAAAGTCTTCAGGTGAATGTCCTCATGACACCACCTGTGAAGAAGAGGAACCCCAGATCAAACTCTTCATATGGACCAAATTCTTCATATGGATCCAAGTCCTCATACGGACAAAATTCCTCACGTGGATCAAAGTCCTCATATGATGATCATCATGCTAACAACTATGTTTCGCAGGGTAGAGCTAAGGCTATGAATATGCGCATTATTCCTCAAACCATTATGTTCATAAGTCCTCGAAGAATTTCTCTGCTTATTCATATGCTTACCCTAACCCCTCTTATGTGAAACGAAATGGTCTGGCTTCTTTGCCACCATTCTTATATGGAGCTCGCAGAGTGATGAACTCTTTGCCACCCCTTCAGATGTGGGTGGTGAAGAAAAAGATCTAAACTCTTCTGCAGGGTCAGGTCTCCAGACGTGCTTTAACTTCTGAAGAATTTGTTGGGGGCCTGACAAAATGCCTGAAAGGATGCAGGCTAATCATGAAGAAATGATCTTTCATTCCACACGTCCTCATACTGTTATATCTGTTTTACTGCTTGATGAAATTCATCTGATGAATTTGATATCATATTCTTCACTGATGAAGTATATGAGTTCGTAGGCTGCACTAATTCATCTGCAGGATGATCAACCCGAAGCCACTGAGTGGGTCCTCGATAGTGGATGTACAAATCACATGACTGGTAACAAGAATCTATTGATGGATGCTCCCTTATCACCATAGCATCTGAAGCATATCATCTTTGCTAACAAAGGCAAAAGTCAGGTATTGGGTCTAGGAAGTCTTCAAACGATTTTCCTCGAGGGCTTCAACCAACTTTGTGTGAAGATCAAGCACATCAGGAGTGACAATGGAACTGAGTTCAAGAATTCTGGTCTTGATGAACTTGGTATTACTCATGAGTTATCAGCTCCTTATACTCCTCAGCAAAATGGCGTCGTGGAGTGCAAGAATAGAACTCTTGTTGAGATGGCTCGCACTATGCTTGATGAGTACAAGACGCCTCATCACTTCTGGATTGAGGCAATTTACACTGCGTGCCACATCATCAACAGGGTATATCTTCACAAATTCTTCAAGAAGACTGCCTATGAACTCCTCACTGACAAGAAACCGAATGTGAGTTACTTCAAAGTCTTTGGTGCTAAATGTTGGATTAGAGATCCGCATCACAATGCTAAATTTGTACCTAAAGCACAAGAAGGTTTTATGCTTGGTTACGGAAAGGACTCTCACACCTACAGAATCTTCAACAATGTTCTTCACAAGATTGTTGAAACTGTAGATGTGCGGTTCGATGAAACTAATGGCTCGCAAAGAGAGCACCTACCTTCTGTGATAGATGAACCAGCACCTGAGGATTCTATCAAGTTCAAGGCGACTGAGGATGTCATTCCTGCTGAAGAATCTGCTGAAGAATTCATTCCAGAACATGAAGAACGTTGAGCTAATGCATCTGAAGAAAATGCTAAAGAAAATGGTGCTGAAGAAATGCTGATCAAATTCCTCGAAGACAACCTGCTCATCCTCGCGTTGCAAAAGAAGTGCAAGTTGAAAAGATCATCAATGACATTGAAGCACCAGGTCCTCTCACACGCTCAAAAGCTTCACATTTATATAACTTTTGTGGGCACTATGCTTTTATCTCTATCACACAGCCCACTAAGGTAGATGAAGCATTTCTGGAGCTTGAGTGGATTCAGGCCATGCAAGAAGAATTACATCAGTTCGAGCTCAACAACGTCTGGGAACTGGTCAAACATCCAGATCCTCGCAAGCATAATATCATTGGCACGAAGTGGATCTACCGCAACAAGCAAGATAAAAATGGCCTTGTGGTGAGGAATAAGGCACGACTTGTAGCTCAAGGCTACACACAGGTTGAAGGAATTGATTTCGATGAAACTTTTGCACCTGTTGCTAGACTTGAGGCTATTCGCATATTACTTGCTTATGCTAACCATCACGATATCACTTTATATCAAATGGATGTGAAAAGTGCATTCCTCAATGGTAAGCTTGAGGAAGAAGTATATGTTGCTCAACCCCCAGGTTTTGAAGATCCAAAGAATCCTGACAAAGTATTCAGACTCAACAAGGCCCTGTATGGCCTCAAGCAGGCCCCTCGGGCGTGGTATGACACTTTGAAGGAATTCCTCATGAAGAATGGCTTCACACCCGGTTCACTCGAGCCTACTCTCTTTACTAAATCTTATGATGGTGAACTATTTGTGTGCCAAATATACGTTGATGATATTATCTTTGGCTATACTGACCAACGTTATAGTGATGAATTTGCCTATATGATGAGTGAAGAATATCAAATGTCTATGATGGGAGAGTTGAAATTCTTCTTAGCTCTTCGAATTCGTCAACAGCGCAATGGCATATTCATATCTCAGGAGAAATATCTCAAGGATGTTCTAAGGAAATTTGGCATGCAAGATTGCAATGGCGTCAAAATTCCTATGCCCACAAATGGCCATCTATGCACTGATGAAAATAGTATTGACTTTGATCACAAGGTATACCGCTCCATGATTGGTTTTTTATTGTACTTATGTGCACCTAGGCCAGATATAATGCTTAGTGTTTGCATGTGTGCCCGATTTCAAGATGCACCGAAGGAATCACGCCATAAGGCTGTGAAGCATATTCTTCGATATCTAGCTCACCACCAACACTAGGATTACTAGTCATCGAACCCGTGCGTCTGCACGGGCTAGCAAGTTTATATATTTCAACGTAGGGCATACTACGAAGATATTTTATTGATTACCATTAAACATCTTGGAAATAAATCCTAACTATATATTTTTTGTATTGCTTACATGCATACACTTTTTGAACGTAAATTGTCTTCTTGTATTTTCCCCACGGAAATACGATAGAGTTTGCTCTTGCTTTTGCTATAATGAGCATATGTCGCTGGCAATTTTAAAAGTATTATTTTGGTAATACCATCTTTTGATTGAATCATTAGTTCTATTTAGATAAAACATCAATGTAGAAGACTTTTTAGCTGTAGTAAATATAGGCATTCATTTTCATTGGTGACAGTGAGCATATCTATGCATCATGTCACTATCAGGAAATATGAGATATTCGAGCCACAGATGTTATGTCAAAAGATATTGTTGTACTTTGTTTAGATTTACCTATTAAATACAATGGAAAGATGTCAAAGATTTTATTTATTCTATCAATTATGATATTTAGAGATATTTCTATTTGAGGTAAGTGAGAAAGATTATAGAGTAGATAATATTGTGTATCTCATCCTTTTTACAGAAGATAGCCATAACACGTACTTTTGTTACCATGCGTGAGTATATTGGTATGGAAATTTAAGCATATGATCATATTTAATATTTTCTTCTAATTAAAAAAATAGTTTTGTCTACACATCAAATTGTGCACATGCATTGCTAGCACACATATTATAGGGCACGAAACATTATTTGCAGCACTACCCAAAAAGAAGGAATGGATCATTCATTGTTATAGTAGGTAATTTCTGAAGTTCGGAGCAAGGGGTGAGGCAAATAGAAAAAATTCATGGAGTCATGTCTAACTATGTTCAGAATAACTGACGATGCAGCAATGAAGAAGAAAACTGGAGTTAACTACAATGCAAGGCATCCATGAAAAACCATATTGGCTAAGTTGTCTGGTGCCCAATTCAGAGCATTGTTTCGATCAAAAAATGATAAATCCAGTTTTTCCTGGAACAACACGGACTCGGGTGAAAGTGCCTACCTCCAGCAAGGCTCCATGAAAACTATAAAATACAAAATGGAAAGCGATGCTTCTACTTTTATCAAAGATGTTGATAGTTATATAGCTAAAATTTGCTAACCAAATGAAACAAAAATTCATATTGTTCTATCCATACAAAAATACGTTACCCTGAAACATGAAGATTCTATGGTTGTGCATCTCCATGTAACTATATTATTTTTGAGAGATAAGAATACATGTATATATGGAAGATTAGGTCATCAACGGTCACAAATAGAAGGGAAGCCATGGCAAGAAGGCAGCCAAATTGCAACAACCAAATATTTCGGTTACTCGATCAGTTTGCTATTCATTAGTGATGGGCGTGCAAAACTGAAAGGTGGAAGCACTAACTCAGCTTCTGGTCATGTGGTCACCATTTTCTCAAATTCTAATGACGATCACTTAAGCATCAGAAAAGAGAACTGTTAGTACTAAATTCAATTGGCTAGTTATCTGACTCTTCCTTACTCATATGAACTACTGCAAATCTAAAGCTCACACAGAGTAATATCAAACATCTTCTGGAGGCATTAATGCAGCATGCATGTGTATATCTACCAAAGAACTATTGGAGCGGCTGGACTGATGCAGGCCAGTATTTACAATCGTCTTCTGGCATGATCCTCCTATAGGCACTTCACCTCGTTGGGACAACATACACACGATCTGCTTCTAGAAAAAGAAATTAAGATTCATTAAATAATAAATTCAAACTTTTTCTCTCATTGCTGATTGCTAAGTGCTAACAACACAAAATTTTCAGAGAAGCCTCAAATCTTGGACATACGTACTCTGTTACAGCCTCAAATAGAAATTAACTCGCTCTCATGCATACTGCCAACAGAAAACAATTCTTACCGGATTCATGCTCCATAAATTTATTCTGGTCGTCCACAAAACATGTGGGTAATGGACAGCCCAACAAAAATCAGCGCCTGCTCCTCATCCTGTTGTGCGTTGTTGCTGCAGATTGGATCTGAGCAAATATGTGATACGTGCGACGGAAGATCGGCTGCTATAGCCGCGCTCGGAAACGCCGGAGACAAATTCTCCTCCAGCATGTACCGGCCCATGAATTGCAGGCAGGAGGTGACATGCATCAGCTCATTTTTTCCTTTTCTTCTGCGGAAATCGTTTCTTCTGTTCTACCCGAGGAAGGAGATGGAAACTGATTAGATGAGTTGTTTCCTCGTTCCTTCTAATTTTTTATTAGGGAAGTGTTTTAACCGAGGAAGGGGATAGAAAGAGATTAGATTTGTTTTTTCTCCTTCCTACTATTTTTTTAGGGAAGATAGAGAGGAGTTGATCCTCTCACGCGGGTGGAATAGGCCATGCAGGTCTCACGACCATCTGACGGCTATTAATTAATTGCTAGTTAATCTAATGGCCAAAATTTTCTAATTTTTAGGATTAACGTGATGCTTCGTTTGGTGCCTCCAATTAGTAATAAGAAGATGGTACCCCAAGGGCTCTGCTTTTGATCTCATTCTGACTATGCTGGTGATCGTGTGGACCGCAAGTCAACATCTGGTACTTGTTATTTCCTCGGACGATCTTTGGTCTGTTGGTCCTCGAAGAAACAGAACTGCGTATCACTGTCTACTGCGGAAGCTAAGTACATTGTTGCTGGTTCTTGCTGTGCTCAATTGCTGTGGATGAAGCAAACTCTCAAGGATTATGGCATCAATGTCAAGAATGTGCCTCTCTACTGTGACAATGAGAGTGCCATCAAGATTGCTCACAACCCAGTTCAGCACTCGAAGACAAAGCACATTCAGATTCGTCATCATTTTCTTAGTGATCATGTGTTGAAGGGCGACATCTCCATCGAGCACGTGAAGACTGAAGAACAGCTAGCCGATATCTTAACAAAGCCCTTGGATGAGAAGAGATTTAGTAAGTTGCGGTGTGAGGTAAATATCTTAGAATCTTCGAATGTTCTTTGAATAGGACACTCATCCTAACACTTAAGCAAAATTAATGATTTAGATGTGCAACACATGAAGAAACATTTTTCTTCAATCAATGAAGAATAACACTCTAAGTGTGAAGAAATTAATGAAGAATTTGATTCTCAGAACCCTACGACAATTGTACGCGGTGTCTGAAATCATCATTCTTATACGGTGGGTCACGCCTCCACCAAAGTTGAAAATCTTCAATTTGAGTTTTTCCTCAGTTTTTGAAATTCTTTAGTTTTTCAAATTCTTCAACTTTGCAAAATCTTCACTATTTCCGTCGTTTTTCTTCATTGGTTATATATATATATATATATATATATATATATATATATATATATATGGGTGAAAGACACTGAGTTTTTGTCCTCTACAACATTCACTTATGGCTATTTCTTCAAGTTGCGTTCTCTGCTAAGTGAATGTGATCGGACCCTTCCCCCTCTATGCTATACTCAACCCAATCTATTCACAAATTCTTCATGTGCGTTCTATTTGAAACTCGTTCAAAATCTTCACTGTATCCTTGTTAGCTGAAGAAATTGCGAACAGAACTTTAAAACTAATCTTATCCAAAATTTTCGACTTTGCCGCTCAAACCGTTCCGCTTCCCACAATAGAATTATCTATTCACCCACGATCTAACACGATCTCCACTTTTCAGTACGTGGGTGACACATGTCATGCGAATGAGAAGGGTCAGGGGCACGTTCGTCCTGAATGTTCGGGCGAACAGTTTTTTCACTGCGACTATAAATACCCCCTCACCCCTTCCTCACTTCCTTTACTCCGCTCGACCTCTCTCTCCCGCTCGAGTTTCTCAAACCCTAGCGCTGCCGCTACTCCATCTTCGTCGGTGAGGAAGAGCTTCACTGCCTCGACCTCCTCGTCGTCGTACTCGTGCCGGCCATGGAAATCTTCACTCCGCCGCCGCCGTAGCCGTCTTCCTCCACCGAGTTAGGGCGTGGAAGATCTGAACTGACGAGCTTCACATCTACACCTCATAGTTCGTCGTGTTCTTCGTACAGGGTAATTAAAAGTTACTTTTACTGCCCTCTTTGATTCAAATTTTCTCTACAAACTCTTCAAAGGTGTTTTATTCTTCAAATCCTCACACACAAAACACCTCACTAGTCATTTGTTCTTCATTCATTTCTCTAAACCTCATTTTTCTTCAAGATTCCTTAATTGTGTGGATCTTCGGTCTATACAACTCTGGAACCTAAGACAAAGAGGCTAAGCGAAATTCTTCAATGACTCATCTGGTCAAATTCCTCAAACTTGTTCTTTTTGATAAACCTTCTGAGAACGCATATGAGCTCTCCAAATTCCTCGCAACTATACTCTGTTCATAGGTACTCATGTCCGCTGTTGAATCACTAGGTTCTCATCAACTTAACTCATTTGCAGTGTTCCTCGAAGAAAATTTGCATACTTCTTCAGAGAATTCGATTGTTCAAATTGCTCAACTGAAGAAAATGGCAGATGGTAAGAAGCCACAGAAAGGAGGAAAGAAGCCTGAGGTCATGACTGCTTTTGAAATCCTTGAGGCCATTTATGCTGACTATTGCACACCTGAGGAGGCCAAGTTCGGAAAGGAGAACAAAAATCAGAGCAAGGTGCGCATACATAGGATTGAAAGGAGATGGGCAAGAGAATGGAGGGAGTACAGGTACGTTACTCCAAAGTATATGAAGAAATTCACACTTAATCCTCCATGTCCAAGAGCTCCATTGGCAACTGGCCAAGAAGCTGACCCCACCAGCATCAAGCGTGGTGAGGATTTTCCTGAAGAATGGGCCAAGCGCCAAGCCAAGTTGGCTAGACAAGCCAAAGAAGCAGTGAGGAAATTCAATGAAGACTCTGCTGCTGCTGCTGCCACTGAGGCCTCTGTCAAGCCTAGGAAATCAATGGCAAAGAAGCCCGCGCACAAGCCAAGTGCTTCACCAACAGTGCCCTCATGGCCAAGTTCCTCAGCAATGCCCTCACGGCCGGAATCTTCAAAGCCCTCACGACCAATTCCTCATGCTGCTCCTGCTCCTCCAAAGTCCTCAGCTGCTCCGGCAAAGTCCTCAGCACCTGTGCATCTGGCCACGTGCCAAAGGACTGCAGGCATCTCTATTGCCTCTAGTGTCTCAGCGAGTTCCTCAGCTGCACCAAATTCTTCATCAGGCCCCACTCTGCTAAAGACAAAGGTAACGGGTGGACGAGGTCCTTGGCCAAGTTCGAAGAAGAAACAGGTTGCCTTCCAAGTGCCATCTGACGATGAAGATGATGATGATGAACTTGCTAAAATCATCAAAGACAGACAAGAAAGGGTCGCTAGATCCAAAGGCACACCTATGCCACTGCTATTGGATCCAAAGTTGATTCTTGATTACATTGATCTTTGGCACAAGGATCCTGACACTCCTATGCCTGATTTCAATTTGACTCCTGGCCAAAGTCACATGCTGACACATTTCATCTCTGAAGAAAAATGGAAATTTAAGAAGGCCAGGCAGATCAAGAAGGCTCAGTACAGGAAAGAGAAGTTCCTAAGGAAAAATGTTGTCTCTTTGATGACTGATGAGTTTACAAAGATCCAGTCTGAAATCAAAGTCCTTAGCGATGATTTCGATGCTTATTATGCTGATTGGCGAGGAGCCAAAGTCAGGTTTGTTAAACTGACTAAGAAGTTCACCAATGTTTCAGCTCCATCGCAACAAGAAGTTCCTCAGGCTGAAGCTTCTGCCAGCACCACTGATGACTTTTAGGCTGCTAAAGAAAATGTGAGTTCCAGGGCTGATGACTCCATACCAGCCGCTGAAGAAATTGCCAGGGCATCCACTAGTGGTGCGCCTGAAGAAAATGAAGAAGTCAGGGCAACTGCATCAATTGCGCCTGAAGAAAATCAATCAGATTCCTCAGCTCCTCCTGCGCTTACACCAACTCCTATCCTTCCATCTGCATCAGATGTAAAGAAGACCAAGGCTGCAGAGCAAGCTGCGGTGAAGAAAAGGAAAGCATCAGCTACTTCAGATTCTTCAGCTCCGAAGAAAATGAAGCCTATGACTAGCTCGTTTGAAAATCCCATTGATGTTGTTCCGATCTCCACCATGCCATCGAAGGACCTTGTTCCTTTTGGTGAAGAATATGAGATCCCTAGCGGATTTGATGAAGAAAATCATTCTAATGCTTCATCAGAGCAGATTGATGAAGAAATTGAAGTGGATACGATCCCTTCAACACCAGTTGTTTCCTCGCCAATGCCACAGTTCACAGCTGAAGAGGTTGGTGTTGAAGAAATTGAAGATGAAGACGTGGATATTGGGTGCACTACGTCAGTGATGAATGATGACTTTTGGGAAAATCAGCACCCCAATTCTCCACTCTTCACCCCTTTACAGCAAATTCCTCAGTCCCCTGCACCAACCGTTCAAATGGGCTCTAACGAAACTCACCCCACCTCGTCTGTGCATGAAGAAATTCCAGCCACTAGTGCTGAAGAACCTGTTGCTACTGATCATATGACAACATAGACTGCAACTGAAGAGGAACCAAAAATTCCTCAGTCTGAAGAACATGAGATTGCGATTCCTGAGGTCGTGATGCAACTCACTAACACTCCACTGCCAAAGCCAAAGGATCCATTCTCAAGGAAGCAAAAGTTCAAGGCTAAAGATTTCTTCAGCGAGCATGTGTTCTTCACAGATTACAACCCCTATGACTCTGCTCGCATAAGGAAGAGGCGTTTCTGGACAGCCAGCCAGGCCAATTTTTATTCCTTAGTGCTGTTCAACAAAGACAAAGTCTTTGATCATGCACACATTCCTCATGTGGACATGGAATCTCTGCCGGGCTTCGAGCCAGTCCTTAGTGTTCTTCACGACGCTGGACAATTAAATTTCTGCACTGACATATGTGATTGGAATGAAGAAATCGTTCTTCAATTGTTTGCGACGCTGCACATCACAGGAAATTATGAAGATGTGAACTCATGGGTGCTGGACTAGATGTCTGAAAACAGTCACTACAAGGCACCAGCTACTGAAGTGCTTCGTGCCCTACCACTCAGTCCTCCCCTTGAAGGTGCTCGTTGCGTCTACAGTGAACCTGAGCTTACAAATAACTACATGCAAGTTCTGATGAAGCCTTTGAAGCCAGGGCAGGCCCCACGAACCAAATTCCTCGTCAAGAATTACTGGATGTGCCTCAGACTGTCTATCGCATTTTGACGAAGACATTGAGTCCTATCAAAGGCCACGACTCAAATGATGAAGAAGTCGTTGGCATCATGAAGAATCTGGTCTTCAATATCATTCATGGCGTTCCCGTCAACTTCCATGATTTCTTCATGAGGACTCTGGCAAATGTCGCTATGTCTCCTTTTGAGCTGAAGCCTTATGCACTTTGGATTATGAGATTCATCAGAACAAGGTCTTCACTCAATTACAAAGCTGATACTCTGAATCACTACAGCTACTTGCCTCCGATTGAAGTCCTTAAACGGACATTTTCCTCAGCTGATGACAAAGGCAAGGCAACTGCTGTTATAGATGAAGGCATTCGTCCATTAGATGGTCAATTTCGCAAGGCTACATCCTACTCAACCAATGATGACTCTGCCACTCATGACTCTGCTGCCAACACTGCCAAGCAAAATCCTCAAGTTACAGCACCCTGGGTGATGACTAATCGTGAGCTTCTCCTCAGTCTTCATCAGAAGGTTGATCCCAATCATAAATGGGTCAAGCGTCAGTTTGGTTCAATTCTTCACAACATGACCTCAACCAATAATGCAGTGAAGAAAAATCAATACTACCTCCATGAAACCTTCAACCGTACCTGGGCTGTTTTGTCTCATGTCTACAGCGAAGACGATCTGAAGAAAATGGGTCTCAAGGAAGAATTTGACTGGTCTGCACCACCTCCGAAGAAATACAAGAAGGTCAAGGTTCCTTCCTTGGTGGCCAGCTCCTATTCCTCATCGCGCGACACTGATGAAAATGAAGACTTGGACGACACTGCGGCAGGCCCTACTACGACAAACGACCCCAACAACGCTGGCGCTCCTTCATCAACTTGATATTCTTCAGGGGCGTTAGTCCTCAGTTTCGATCCTTTTGGTCATTCGATGACAAAGGGGAAGAAAGTTGAGTTAGTCTACAAGCGGGTCTATTATATGGGTGTTTTTTTTTGCTAAGTTACAACTCTCGCTCTTCTGAAACTTTATTGGATCGAGTTGTAATCTTAAACCCGATGGTGCTCTGATACTTTTGATGTGTTCCTCTGCATGCTTATTCCTCGTTATATGTTAATACACGCATGCTGAATTACATCAGCCACCATGTTTCATCATGCATTTCAAATTCTTTATATTATATGTCAAATGCGTGTATGAGTTACAAGATATAGGGGGAGATCTCCATGATTCAACTCTTCAAGTGTGCATTGCCTCAAAAGCAAATTCCTCACTATGCACATCTTCAGGGGGAGTTCTTCTATATCTTGCAATCAAATTCCTCAATATCAGCATTTACACTTCATATGTTTATCCCTGTTGAAAACTTAACCTATATTGTCATCAATCACCAAAAAGGGGGAGATTGTAAGTGCATCTAGTGTCCCTTAGTGATTTTGGTGTATTGAAGACTTATTGGTTAAGGGACTAATGTGTTTATGAGTGTACACAGGTCTATAAGTCTATGAGGAGTTTGATATTTACAGAGAAAGTCGACCCCTAAAAATGAAGTTCTTCAACTGAAGACTTTGGTATTCTGAAGACTTTTTGAAGACTTTGAAAGTGGAAATTGGTGTGACCTTGAAGACTTGGTATTCATTTGAGGAACATGAAGCGTGAAGACTTTTGTTTTCGTAGTTTCATTTTCTCTTTCTTGAATCACAAGAAACACCGTACTGTTAAAGGGGGTCGAGGATATACTAAGGAAAAATTTCCATGTGATGCTCAACTCAAAATCCTACACCTACCAATCCCTTGAGTGAAGCCATTGGAAATCTCATACAGCTCAATCAATTTCTTGATGTGAGACGAAGTTCTTCAGTCCTTGAGAATTTGTTCGACCGAGGAGTTAGGAATTTGCAGTCTTGGGTTGCCTACAGTGAGGTACATGATAGCCTTGAGGAATTTGAACCTCAAATTTTACGATTTGGTCTTTGTGCTCTGCCACCTGTCCCAAAATATCTTATCCACCTAACGGTCATATCATTGAAGGGCATTTATGTCTTATCATGTCGGGCTGCTCCCTAGGCTATAAATAGCCGCCCCCTACAACCACTAGCTGGTTGGCTGCTCCAAGAGAAACTGACACTTGTCAAATTGAGAGCATCCCATCCTCCGAGGACTTTGAGTGAAAATCATCAAGTGAGGAAAACCTATACCCAAACACCTACAAACCCATAGTGATTGAGCATCACTGAAGAGATTGATCCTGCGTGGATCCGACGCTTGTTACCTTTGAATACTGTGCTTCTTCCAGACGGTTAGGCGTCATGGTCTAGAGCATCCAAGAGGAATTGTGGATCACCAAGTGACCAATTCTATGAAGGTTTGGAAGTCGCCTGAAGACTTACCATGAGCGATTGGACGAGGTCTGTGTGACCTTAGTTCAAGGAGAATACGGTGAGGACTTTATTTCCTGAGCTGCGTGCTCTGGACTGGGTGTCCGGGACTGTGTGTCCTCGAGTTTAAATACTCAGCCGCTCCAACCAGACGTACAACATAGACAACAGTTGGAACTGGTCTACCAAATCGTTGTCTTCACCAAGCTTACTGGTTCTATTTCCTCAACTCTTTCATTTCCTCATTACTGTGTTAAGTGCTTCATCATATCTGTGTTTGAAGACTTTGACTGAAGACTTTCTCAATTTCCTCAGTTCAATTTCTTCAGTCTGTTTGTCTTCATCTTGTGTTATCATGTGATTACGCTTTCTGTACTCTGTGCTTTTCTTCATTTCATCATGATGACCATGCCTGTATTCTGTTATGCTTACTTCTGAGTACTTATTCCGCTGCAAGTAGTTCTTCGCTATGGAATTTCCTCTCCGGCAAATTCCTCAGTGAAGAATTTATAAAAATCGCCTATTCACCCCCCCTCTAGTCGATATAACGCACTTTCAGACTCCCACTTCTTCAATGCATATCATTTCGTTTACTTCTCGCTTTCGATGAAGTTGTTGTGTTGAAATGTTATCTGGCAAAACACCAGAAGAGCATGACTCGTGAAAACTCTCAGGTTCAAATGGATTAAGGAAGGCATAGGTTCAACCCATCGGGACATTTTTATGAAGCTATACAACACAATAACAGGAGCGACAGGTACACGCTCGAAAGAAAAGGGCTGGCGATGCCGGAGTAGATGATACAATTCGCCAGAGGCATTTTGTATCATGCGAAAGTCGTTGTCGGGGGGAAATGCTGCCCGCCGCGGACACCTATGGGGCCGGAGCCCCTTTGTTTGTGCGGTACGAGGGCGGAGGGAGCACAGAGAGCAGATCGAGGCGATGCACGCGGGCGGCTCTTTTACCCAGCTTCGGAGCTCTCCGGGGAGATAAAACTCCTACTGCTGCTTTGTGTTTGTATTGATCTTGCTCGAGAGTGCGAGCGTATGGTGGTGTTGTGTGTGTCGAATGAGCCGAACCTCTTCTCGCTATGCATGGGCCTCCTTTTATAGGGCAAGGGTCACCGACAGTGTCAACGTGGAGAAAGGGGTAAAACGTAAAGAGGTGGTAGTTGGAACAGTCTTGGGAACGGTGAAGCTACGGTCGTGAACAAAGGTCGCCACCTACTTTGACATGGGGACAACAGCATTTAATGCCCGTCGCCGTCGACCCCAAAAGCTCCCGCCTTGCGTCTCCGTCGCCACGGCGATGGATCCACCACCGTGAAGTGCCACCGTGTACCCCAGTTGCATAGCCATCCGCCACGCGTCCTCGAAAAAGCCCTGTATGCGTGCCAGGCGATGAGCTGGAGCGCAGCACACTGGCGCACTCTCCGGCAAGCGCCTTGCCGGGTCTTGATCTTGCCGGGCCGGAGCCTACCGGCTCAGAAACTGTCGCTCCCGGGCCCTCGCCGACGCAGCGAGCGCCGAGGCGTGTCTTCTTTGATGTAATCCTCTAGCCTTCCGGCGAGCTCCTCGCCGGGTCTTGCATGAGTGATGTAACTTTGGGCCTGAACCTTCCGGCAAGCTCCGCTTGCCGGGTCTTGATCTTCGTCTTGAACTTGAGCTCGATCAGCCTTCCCGCAAGCTACACTTGCCGGGTCTCAACTTCGCTTCTTGGCGAGTACGTGGTAAGCCTTGCCGCTGGAGGTTGCAATCGCCGTGCACAAGTTGGGGTACCGAGGTACCCCTACCTTAGTACACCGACAGAGCCCCTCTGCCTGGGCCACACACGGTGCCGAGCGCTGTTGGGCCAGGCCCAAAACTGCAGCACGGCACACGCGCGCCCGCAGCGTGTCGAATCCACTTCAAGACCTGCCGCACCCCACAATGGCACGCGTTGATTGCGGCGTCGTGGGCGGCGATGCGTCTTTAAGGCATCCACCCGTGATCGTGGTGCAGGCGAGGTCACTTCACCCGTCGCTCGGCTCCGCCGCCACGCTGCCCTCATGCACGGGGTCGTGGCGGCGATGGTGGGAGACCGAGCCGTCGGGGAAATGGTGAGTCGGCCCGCTCCTCCGCCTCCTCGCTCCCGATTGGCGAGCAGGGCGGTTGAGCCCCCACTTCGCCCTTTAAAAAGGGCGGAAGGGGAGCACAATGGCCTCACACTTCCTCTTTTCCCTTCATCTTCAGCTTCTGCTCTTCTTTCTGCCATGGAAGGAGGAAATCCCAGCTCTTCAACGGTGGCGGCGAGGGTCGCCTCCAGGCAACGCACTTCTCCCTATCCCGCACCCGTGGCGGCGGAGCCGGCCACGAGGGGGAGAGGGAGAGGGCGAGGCCGCGGACGAGGCCGAGGGCGTGGCCGAGGCGGTCGGGGGAGAGGCGGCCGTGGCGACGAGCCTCCTCCGTCTCCTCCGGCGGCTCCTTTCCTCGAGGCGGTCCATACTGGAGACGATCCCTGGGAGTTCTTCATCAAGCTGCGCCGAGCGCCTCGTCGCCGCCTCCGGCTGCTGGCCCCGTTCGCGAGCGCGATGGAACCGGATCCACCCGAGGTGATGGAGTTGCGCATGAGGGGCTGCGGGATCAGCGGCACTCGAGTGAGTGTCGTGTCCCCAGCCCCCGGCGTGATGTACTTCGACCGAGGGTGGAAGACGTTCGCCCGGATCCATAGCTTGACGGCGGGGTTTACCCTCCATTTCAAGTTAATGGAGGGCGACCTTCTCGCCGTCAAGGTCTTCGGGGACTCCGGGACCCAGGCGAGATGCTGTGTGGACAGCTCCTCCGATAGCGAAGGTCCCTCCTCGAGCGAGAGTGACGAGGAGGGGAGCGACAGCGGCGACGAGGAGGATGGCGGGTCCGACTAGGCGTCGGACGCCGGTGCCTCGTGTGCCACCGCGACCCCATCATCCGGGTCGCCGGTCTTCTGAACTCCCCGGGGCCGTCTCCTTGGGCAGCTGGCGTAGGGAGGCTGCGGAAGAGGAAGAGGGGTGGCGGCAAGGCCGTTACGTCGGAGTACGAGGGCGAGGAGCCCTCGACAGCGTGCTGACGTTCCACCACCCCGTCTTCAAGCTCGCCTCGGCCGCCGCCTCCGCCAAGCTCCTGGCCGGCCCCCGGGAAGTTCTCTTGGTGTCTTCTGGCGCCCGTAGCTCTCCTAGGCGCCCCTTTTGCCCTTCCCCGGCAAGCTTCTCTTGCCGGGGACTCCTTGACCTACCTCCTGAACTCCTGAACAGAGAAACAGGAGAGGGATTACGGGCATCTTATCTTTCAATTTGTAAGCCTTCGGGCCTTAGCTGCATTTAAGATATGTAATCCTCTCTATCATGTTTTTCATCCTCTATGGACTTTGTACTGGAATGGGATGTTTTTAATGGAAAGAGGGAATGCTTGCCGGACCGAGTGTTCTACTTGACTTCGTGCCTTGTATGTTTCCACCCTACGCTCTCGGGGAGCTTGCCGGCGCGAACACGCTTGCTGAGTGCGGGACATCAGCAGCCCGCTGGCGGTGTTGCTTCCGGCAAGCAACCTTGCCGGGCTAGTTGCAGCGTACTTGCGTTTGTTGAGCGAACTCGGAAACAAACCAAGGGCGCGACAGTCGTCGCGGCTCACTTAAATCGTTGAGCGTGCTCGAAAACGAAACAAGGGCGCGACACTTTGTCGCAGCTCACTTAAACCGTTGAGCGTGCTCGAAAGCGAGATAAGGGCGCTACTGGGCCACGACATGGCTCCTCCGCGCACAGGTTTTTCCATACAAGGCACGCTCGTTCAAAGACGCAGCCCCGCTTTCCCCAGTCCATAAGAGGATGCATGATGAGGGATAAAAACTCATCTGATATCGCAGCCCCCGGCAACTCTGGCTTGTCGGGGACGAACCTTGGCACTCGCAGCCCCCGGCAACTCTGGCTTGTCGGGACCCAAGCGCCGGTGCTCTTTTCTTTGTCCTTGTTGCTGTAATTTTAGTCATGAAAACAGCTGAGATATGCCTGTAACAGTTTTATTATTTACATGTATATGCATATAAATCTCTTCTGTGCAACTTCGCAACACGATGCCGTGCCTTGCCCTTCAGATGTTTATACTCTACGCTCTCGGGAGCTTGCCGCGAAACACGCTTGCTGAGTCGCGGGACATCAGCAGCCCGCTGGCGGTGTTGCTTCCGGCAAGCCACCTTGCCGGGCCAGTTGCAGCGCACTTGTGTGTTTGTTGAGCGGACTCGGAAACAAACCAAGGGCGCAACTGGGCCGCGACTTGGCTCCTCCGCGTACAAGTTTCTCATACGAAGGGCATCTTACGGCAGGGTTTGCTAAGTTACGCCCTCTACTTTATACCCTTTGTGCGCCTTTACCCTACGCTTCTAGGGGAGCTTGCCGGCGCGAACACGCTTGCTGAGTGCGGGACATCAGCAGCCCGCTGGCGGTGTTGCTTCCGGCAAGCAACCTTGCCGCGGCTGGTCGCGACGCACTTATCTTGCTGAGCGGGCTCGAAACGAAACTAGGGCGCGACATTTGTCGCGGCTCACTTAAACCGTTGAGCGCGCTCGGAAGCAAGATAAGGGTGCGGCTGCCCACGGGTAGGTTCCTCCGCGCACAGGTACTGCGTACAAAGGACGGAAGCACGAGGGACGTAACATAAAAAACATGGAACTAAGCAGTGCTCTGCATAGAAGCTTGAACAACTTAGCTTTTCTGTTTCCAACAATCCGTCGGGTCGGCGGGGCTCGATGGCGGGTCCTCGACGGCGGCGCAGCGCTCCGGGGAGGTGCGGTTGCCGGAGTGGGCACCAGAGCGGGGCTCGATGGTACGTCCTCGACGGCAGCGCAGCGCTCCGGGGAGGTGCGGTTGCCGGAGTGGGCACCAGAGCTAGGCTCGATGGTACGTCCTCGACGGCAGCGCAGCGCTCCGGGGAGGTGCGGTTGCCGGAGTGGGCACCAGAGCTAGGCTCGATGGTACGTCCTCGACGGCAGCGCAATGCTCCGGGGAGGTGCGGTTGTCCGTCCTGCCCTTGGATCTGGTGGTGCCGCGAGTGTCCTCGCCGGCGACCACCCTTCTGACGGCGTCTCCTCCGCCCACCGTCGGCTCCGGTGGCGGCGGATGAGACGCAGCCGGGCCTGCAACCTCCGAAGCTTTCCTCTTCGGGGCCATGGCGCAATTGTTGATGAAGAACGCGCCCGCGCGAACGCCGGATCAGGTCCGTACAACCTCAACGCCCCCTACCTGGCGCGCCAGAGATGTCGGGGGGAAATGCTGCCCGCCGCGGACACCTATGGGGCCGGAGCCCCTTTGTTTGTGCGGTACGAGGGCGGAGGGAGCACAGAGAGCAGATCGAGGCGATGCACGCGGGCGGCTCTTTTACCCAGCTTCGAAGCTCTCCGGGGAGATAAAACTCCTACTGCTGCTTTGTGTTTGTATTGATCTTGCTCGAGAGTGCGAGCGTATGGTGGTGTTGTGTGTGTCGAATGAGCCGAACCTCTTCTACGTTGCGCATGGGCCTCCTTTTATAGGGCAAGGGGTCACCGACAGGTGTCAACGTAGGAGAAAGGGGTAAAAACGTAAAAGAGGTGGTAGTTGGAACAGTGCGGGAACAGTGAAGCTACAGTGCGTGAACAGTGGTCGCCACCTACTTTGACAGTGGGGGACAACAGCATTTAATGCCCGTCGCCGTCGACCCCAAAAGCTCCCGCCCTTGCGTCTCCGTCTGCCACGGCGATGGATCCACCACCGTGAAGTGCCACCGTACCCCAAAGCTGCATAGCCATCCGCCACGCGCCCCTCGAAAAGCCCTGTGGCGACGCGTGGGCGATGAGCTGGAGCGCAGCGAGCACCAGCGCTCTCCCGGCAAGCGCCTTGCGGGGTCTTGATCTTGCCGGGCCGGAGCCTACCGGCTCAGAACTTGTCGCTCCCGGGCCCTCGCCGGGCGCTGCGTAAGCGCCGAGGCGTGTCTTCTTTGATGTAATCCTCTAGCCTTCCCGGCGAGCTCCTCTCGCCGGGGTCTTGCGTGAGTGATGTAACTTTGGGCCTGGAACGGCCTTCCCGGCAAGCTCCGCTTGCCGGGGTCTTGATCTTCTGTCTTGAACTTGAGCCTGGATCAGCCTTCCCGGCAAGCTACACTTGCCGGGGTCTCGAACTTCTGTCTTCGGCGAGTACGTGGTAAGCCTTGCCGCGGGAGGCTGCAACTGCCCGTGCACAAGTTGGGGTACTGAGGTACCCCTACCTTAGTACACCGACAGTCGTCAATGATTTTAAATATGAAGGAGCTGTCGGATAGTAATCCACCAAAAGATCACGTGGTCCGCAAAGGATCTGATGTGAATATCGGTACTTAACAAGAAGAAGGGATGCAAAGGATTCGGTTTATGGAAACATCTGAATAAGCCGAAGCTTGAATATGAAGGGTTTACGATTTTTAAAACAGAAGATCAGAAGCAGAGGTTTTGATCAAAAGATAATTTAGTTGAATCGAAATAGAGCGACAATTGATCAAATTTTGTTTTGCCAAGAATAAGCTCAAGTTCGGAGTGACGTCTGAGCTGGAAGGATGAATGCTAGGATAAGATTGAGGAGTGTGAGCATTCGCAACATATTGGATCAAGGGACTCGAAACGATAGTGACAGAGGATGCCAACAAACATTACTAGAAATATGGAATTAACCATAATGCAAGCAAGTAAGAATAACAACAACAATAGGCTACTGAGGATTTATGGAAGATCGAATGGTATTTCGAAGACTTTTGTGAAACACATGAACAACTAGGGATGAGCGGATACTCGGTAAGTGCGAGAATTATCCGTAGGGGTATTCATGTGGCAAAGAAGTCCAAGGCAGTAGGATTAAAGTAATCTCAGAACAATAGAGAGGATTTCGGGGTATCTTGTAATAACAAGATCAACGGGGGAATGATTGTATGAATGAAAAGTGTCTGTGGCCATCCATGGGGGTTTATCGATGGAAGCGAATTGCAAAAGAGATGGGCACAAGGGTCTCAGAAAAACATTGAAAATTATCTTTAGAATCTTCTGCTGAAGCAGACGGTCATCTAGAACGAGAGGCTCTCCGGGAGGAAGTATGTACGAGAACCTAATGTTAGAGTTTGCAAAATCATTTAACCCGAATAGATGAGAGAACAGAGTCCCAGAGTATAGAAGAGGAATAAAAAGATCCTAATACCACTGTCGGATTTCGGGTTCCGGCAGACCCTTGAGGTTCGAACACTGGGTGCGCGCGGAGATCTAACCCTCTACCGTCTTATTCCTCGCCAAACCGCTGGGATCTAAACTACTAAACAGGACAGCACAAGAGACACAAGATTTATACTGGTTCAGGCCACCATTGTGGTGTAATACCCTACTCCAGTGTGTGGTGTGGTGGATTGCCTCTTGGGGTTGATGAGGAACAATACAAGGAAGAACAGCCTCGCGAGGGCCTGTTCTTGTTGGGTGCGATGAACTGCTTGGTGTCGTTCAGTCGCTCTAGCTACTAGTGTCTTGATGGGGATTCTGATCGTCCCCCGCCTTGGGGGTGGCTACCCCTATTTATAAGCGAAGGCCCTGGGCCTCTTCCCAAATATTGAGCGGGAAGGGCGCCAACAATTGGCCATTTTGAAGGGGAACAGCGGGTACACTTATCCTGACTAAAGTTGGTCCTCGCCTGCCAAAGGCTCTGGTGATGATGTCGGCTTGGGCTCCATGATGACTCCCTTCCAGCTGTTGGGCTGGTCTTGGTCTTGTTGCACCGAAATGGATGCCTTTGCTTGATACTCTCGCCTGCGCTTGCCCCCTTTGCACCAAAGAGGAAAGGGATGACACTGCGTGTCGGCGCGGGGATGGTCGCGACGGCACCTATGGGGCCGCCGGGGGACGGCCCCTTCGTGTGTTCGGTACGAGGGCGGAGGGTGCGCGGAGAGCAGATCGAGGCGAGGCGCGCGCGGCGCGGTTCTTTTTACCCAGCTTCGGGCCGCGATAGTCGCGTAAAACCCTACTGCTGCCTTATGTTGTATTGCGCTTCGAGAGCCTCGCGAGTGTTGCCGATGATCGGAACCCTCTCGCGAGAATAGCGAATGGTTGGGACCCCCTCGCGAGAATAGCGAATGGTTGGAACCCCCTCGCGAGAATAGCGAATCGTTGGAACCCCCTCGCGAGAATAGCGAATCGTTGGAACCCCCTCTACGTTGTGCATGGGCCTCATTTTATAGGGCAAGGGGTCACCGACAGGTGTCAACGTAGGGTAGAGGGGTAAAAACGTAAAAGAGGTGGTAGTTGGAACAGTGCGGGAATAGTGCAGCACAAAGATTGCATGAACAAAGTGGATTCTACCTACTTTTGACAGAGGGGGACAAGAGCATTAAATGCCCGTCGCCGTCGCCCCAAAAGTTCCCGCCCTTGCGTCTCCGTTTGCCACGGCGATGGAGCCACCACCGTGGAGCGCCACCGCACCCCTCATGCAGCACGGCCACCCGCCACGCGTCTCTGGAGAAGGCTAAAGGCGACGCGTGGGCAGGTGAGCTGGAGTGCGGGCACGCATCGCAGCTCTCCCGGCAAGTAGCTTGTCGGGGTCCCGATCTTGCGGGCCCGGAGCTTGTAGGCTCAGGACTTGCCGCCTCCGGGCCCTTGCCGGGACGCGTATAGCGCCGAGGCGTGTCTTCTGTGATGTAGTCTTCTGGTCTCCCCGGCGAGCTCCTCTCGCCAGGGACTTGCGTGAGTGATTGTAGTCTTTGAGCCTGGAACGGCCTTCCCGGCAAGCTCCTCTTGCCGGGGTCTTAAGCTTCTGTCTTGTACACTTTGTTCTTGAGTGGTTTGGTAGGGAGCCGGAATGGTCTCCGGCAAGCATACGGTGGATCTAGCTGTGGGGAGCTGCGGCTGCCCGTGCACAAGTTGGGGTACTGAGGTACCCCTACCTTAGTACACCGACAGGAGCCCCCGGGCCTGGGCCATACACGCGCCGAAGCGCTGTTGGGCCAGGCCCAAGACAATCTGCACGGCACGCTGAAGCCCATGGCGCGTCGAACCCACTTCTGCATCTGCCGCCTCCCCTCCCGTAACGGCACGCGCCGGTTGCGGCGTCGTGGGAGACGTGGGGCAGCGCATGCAGCCATTAAGGCATCTACCCCGTGATCGTGGCGCAGAGCGGGGTTGCTTCACCCGTCGCTCCAGCTCCGCTTTTTCGCCACGCGGCCCTCATGCACGGGGGTCGTGGGCGGCGAAGGTGGGAGACCGAGCCGTCACGGGCGGAGAAGGCGAGCCGGCCCCGCTCCCCTGGCCTTCTCGCCTCCTGATTGGTCGAGCGGGGCGGTTGAGCCCCCACCTCGCCCCTTTAAATAGGGCGGAAGGGGTGCTCAACGGCCGTACTCATCCACTTCTTCCTTCGTCTTCACCTTCAGTTCTTCTTGCCGCCATGGAAAGAGGGAATCCTGGGTCTTCGACGGTGGCGGCGCGAGTCGCTTCTAGGCAGCGAACCACTCCCCATTCCGCTCTCGTGGAGGCAGAGCCGGCCGCGAGAGGGAGAGGGAGGGGGCGTGGCCGCGGACGAGGCCGAGGGCGTGGCCGAGGCGGTCGGGGGAGAGGCGGCCGTGGCGACGCGCCTCCCGTCGCCCGGCGCCTCTCGACCACGGCGCGTCCATACCGGAGATGACCCCGAGTTCTTCATCAAGCCGCCGGGCGCCTCGCCGCCGCCTCCGCTGCCGGTCCCGCTTATGACGCGATGGGGCCGGATCCACCGACGTGATGGAGCTACGCGCGAGGGGCTGCGGATTAGCGGCACTGGGTGAGTGTCGTGGTCCCAGCCCCGGCGTGATGTTCTTCGACCGAGGGTGGAAGACATTCGCCGGATCCATAGCTTGACGGCGGGGTTCACCTCCATTTCAAGTTATTGGATGGTGACCTCCTCGCCAAGGTCTTCGGCGACTATGGAACCCGGTGCGCTGCTGTGTGGACAGCTCCTCGATAGCGAAGGCCCTCCTCGAGCGAGAGTGACGAGGAGGGGAGCGACAACGACGACGAGGGATGGCGGCCCGACTAGACGCCGGACACCGCTGCCTCGCGCGCCACCGCAACCCCTTCTTCGGGTTGCGGGCTCCTGAACTCCCCGGGCCGTCTTCTTGGCGGCGGGCGAGGAGAGGCTGCGGAAGAGGAAGAGGGGAGGGCGGCAAGGCCGTTCGTCCGCAAAGCACGAGGGCGAGTAGCCTTCGACAGCGGCCGACGTCCCCACTACCCCGCCTTCAAGCTCGCCTCCTCGCCTCCGACCCGCCAAGCTCTGGCAGGCCCCGGGTGTTCTCTTGGGGTCTTCGCGCGCCGTGGCTCTTGGCTGGCTTCAGGCTTGTCGCTGCTCTCCGGGCATGCGCTCCCCATGCCCGCCACCTTGCGCAGCTCACAGGCACGGCGGCGCCACCGCCACGCCTCGGTCGCTCCTTCGCCCTTCCCGACAAGCTCTTCTTGCGGGGTCTTCTCTCCAGCAAGCCTATCTTGCCGGGGCTCTTGACCTACCTCCTGAACTCCCCGAACAGAGAAACAGAGAGGATCACGGCACCTCATCTTCTTAATTTGTAAGCCCTCGGGCGTTAGCTGCATTCAAGAACTTGTAATCCTCTCTATCATGTTTTTCATCCTCCATGGACTTGTACTGAATTGGATGTTTTAATGAAAAGAGGGGAAAGCTTGCCGGACTGAGTCCTTTACTTGACCGCGTGCCTTGCGTGTTCTTACGCTTATCGGGAGCTTGCCGGGCGAACACGCTTATCGATCATGGGCAGCCCGCTGGTGGTGTCGCTTCCGCAAGCAACCTTGTCGGGCGATTCTGACGCTTAACTTGCCGAGCGTGCTCGAAAGCAAGATAAGGTGCAGCGCACACTTGAGTTTGTTGAGCGGACTCGAAACAAACCAAGCACGAATCGACCACAACTTGGTTCCTCCACGCACGGTTTTTACAAGACACGCTGCTCAAAGACGCAGCCCGCATCCCCAGGTCCATAGGAGGATGCATGACGAGGGATGAAAAACTTATCTGAAATAGCAGCCCCCAGCAACTCTAGCTTGCCGGAGACGAATCTTGGCGTTCGCAGCCCCCAGCGAGGCTGGCTTGCCGAGGAAGAGCCTTAGCACTCGCAGCCCCCGGCGACCCGGGCTTGCCGGATCTTAGGCGCTGGTGTGGTCTTTTGGTTCTCCCTTGTCGCTGCAATTTTGGTCATGAAAACAGCTGAGGTAGATATGTGGCTACTCCACGCATACGTAAGTGTATATAAATCTTGGCTATGCAATACGGTGCCGTGTTCGCTCTTCGTATGTTTGAACTCACGCCTCGGGAGCTCGCGGGCGAACACGCCGCCATGGGCAGCCCGCTGGTGGTGTCGCTTCAAAAACAACCTTGCCGGGCGATTATGGCGCTTACCCTGCTGAGCAAGCTCGAAAGCAGGATAAGGTGCGGCAGCACACTGTGTTTGTTGAGCGGACTCGAAACAAAACAAGCACGCGAATCGACCACGGCTCGGCTCCTCTCGCGCACAAGCCTTCCATACCAAGGACATCTCACGGCAAGGCCGTCCACGTTATACCCTCCTCGCCCTGCGCCCCTTGCGTGCTTTACTTTACGCTTCTAGGAACTCGCCGCGCTTAACGCACTTGCTGAGTACGGGACATCAGCAGCCCGCTGGCTGGCGCAGCTTCCGCAAGCAACCTCGCCAGGTCTAGTTCGCGACGCGCTTAGATTGCTGAACAGACTCAAACGAAACGAGGTCGCTGGCTGGTCGCGATTCACTCTTAACTCGCTGAACGTGTTCGGCAAAGTAAGGGCGCGACCGCTCACAGGCAGGCTCTCAACGCACAGGTTTCCGCACAAACGATTTAATGCAAGAGGGATATAACAGATCAAAAGATCGAGTAAGAAGTGCCTCGCACGAAGGTGCGAGCGACTTAGCTTTTCTTTTTCTTGTCTCTCTGCTCTTGCTGGTGGAGCTCAACGACGCGTCGACGGGCGCAGCACTCGGGGAGGCGCTCGTCGAAACGAGTGCCGAGCTGCCTCGCCGGGCTTATAGCGTTCGAGGAGCTGCGCTTGCGGAGTGAGCGCCAGAGCCGCCCTTGCCGGACTTAGAGCTCGATAACGCGTCCTCGACGACAGCATAGCGCCCGGGAGATGCGCTGCCGGAGCGCAGGGGAGCAGGGCGAACGGTGCGAGGTACGGAGCGCCAGACTCCTAGTGGCGATAGGAGGAGCAGGGTCCCCCCTCGGCACCTTCGCTTACTGCCACGCATGGACAGCGGTCCGGAGCATCCCGCAAGCCCCGGCGCGTTTCGCTCTTGCTGCTGGTACCATCCTCCGTGGCACGGCGCTGCTGGGTTGTTGCGCTGAGATGGACGTGGGTCCACGGAGGCCGAGGCGCGGTCACCCGCCCTGTCCCCGGACCTGGTGGCGCCGTGAGTACCCTCGCCGGTACCCACCCTTCCGCTGGCGCCCCCTCCTCCCACCGCCGGCTCCGGCGGCGGCGGGTGGGACGCAGACGGGTCTACGACCCTCGAAGCCCTTGTCTTCGGGGCCATGGCGCAGTTGTTGATGAAGTCGCTGTCGAAACTGAAGAGGTTGATGAGGAGTGCAGCTGCGCAGACGCCGGATCAGGTCCGCACAACCTCGACGCCCCCTACCTGGCGCGCCAAAGATGTCGGCGCGGGGATGGTCGCGACGGCACCTATGGGGCCGCCGGGGGACGGCCCCTTCGTGTGTTCGGTACGAGGGCGGAGGGTGCGCGGAGAGCAGATCGAGGCGAGGCGCGCGCGGCGCGGTTCTTTTTACCCAGCTTCGGGCCGCGATAGTCGCGTAAAACCCTACTGCTGCCTTATGTTGTATTGCGCTTCGAGAGCCTCGCGAGTGTTGCCGATGATCGGAACCCTCTCGCGAGAATAGCGAATGGTTGGGACCCCCTCGCGAGAATAGCGAATGGTTGGAACCCCCTCGCGAGAATAGCGAATCGTTGGAACCCCCTCGCGAGAATAGCGAATCGTTGGAACCCCCTCTACGTTGTGCATGGGCCTCCTTTTATAGGGCAAGGGGTCACCGACAGGTGTCAACGTAGGGTAGAGGGGTAAAAACGTAAAAGAGGTGGTAGTTGGAACAGTGCGGGAATAGTGCAGCTACAATGGCATGAACATGGGATTCTACCTACTTTTGACAGAGGGGACAAGAGCATTAAATGCCCGTCGCCGTCGCCCCAAAAGTTCCCGCCTTATGCCTCCGCTTGCCACGGCGATGGAGCCACCACCGTGAGCGCCACCGCACCCCTCATGCAAGACGGACCACCCGCCACGCGTCCTGGAGAAGGCTAAAGGCGACGCGTGGGGAGGTGAGCTGGAGTGCGGGCACGCATCGCAGCTCTCCCGGCAAGTAGCTTGCCGGGGTCCTGATCTTGCCGGGCCCGGGAGCTTGTAGGGCTCTGTGACTTGCCGCTCCCCGGGCCCTTGCCGGGACGCGTATAGCGCCGAGGCGTGTCTTCTGTGATGTAGTCTTCTGGTCTCCCCGGCGAGCTCCTCTCGCTAGGGACTTGCGTGAGTGATTGTAGTCTTTGAGCCTGGAACGGCCTTCCCGGCAAGCTCCTCTTGCCGGGGTCTTAAGCTTCTGTCTTGTACACTTTGTTCTTGAGTGGTTTGGTAGGGAGCCGGAATGGTCTCCGGCAAGCATACGGTGGATCTAGCTGTGGGGAGCTGCGGCTGCCCGTGCACAAGTTGGGGTACTGAGGTACCCCTACCTTAGTACACCGACACTGCGCGGGCTGGCGCCCGACTGGCGCCCTTGGTTGTCATGGCTTGCGTCACAGGAACCTCGCGAGGTACCCTGCCTTGAACTCTCCGCCTCCTCATGAGCCAGCCTGACGAGGAAGCTCCTTGTCGTCCGCCCCGCGAGGCTTGGCCCCTCGCGAGGGTCTTGAGCTTGCCCTGATGAAGATGGGCTGTCCTGGGCCTCCTTTCAGCCACGTCGTAGGCCGCAGGCAGGCAAGTCTAGGGACCCCTGCCCGAGCACGCCAGTAGCCCCTGCCCACGGCGGGTCTGAACTTGGCGAGCAGAGGCGAAGGCAGGCGTCGTCATGGGCCCTAACAGCCTGCGGCCTTGGGCGCCGCGTGGCGGTTGATTGGACGTGGGCGGCACTGTTCCCCCACGCCCCCTTATTTCGCGCCTTGCTAGGCCGACACGCTGCTGTACACATCCATTCCCCCTTCTGCTGCTTGAGCGCCCTTGTCCTTTCTCCTCTCGAACTCCAGCTTCCTCTTTCAATCCAATCTTGAATCTTCCTACCCCCCTTCCATCGCCATGGCTCCGACAAAGAAGGGAAAGGGGAAGAAACCCATGCCTCCACCTCGCTCACCGCCGCCGGCGGCCTCCGCCATCGATCCATCGATCATACTCAATCTAGAAGGCTTGGGCAAGGTCAGCTCGGCTCTGGCCACCGCCTTCAATGAATGCGGGAGGACGACGGCCTGGCCCGCGTCCCACTTCTCCATCGACAGGATAGTCACTGAGGTCCGGTATTTCGCTGACGCCCTGTGGGCGGGGCTAGTTCCCCCCTTTTCTGATTTCTTCAATGTCGTGATTTCCCACTATCAGATCCACATGATGCATCTGGGTCCTGAATCCATCACTCTCCTCTCGGTCTTCGCCTTTGTTTGTGAGGCAATGATGGGCATCCTTCCTTCAGTTGCCCTGCTGCGCCACTTCTTCTCTCTACGCCTTGTCAACCCTACCCAATGCTCGGCGTGCGTGAGCTTCGTCGCCGCGCCTGAGACAGCGGCCTCAGGGATTGACTTCAGCCTCCCTCCGCCCGCGGCTGAGTTCCGCAGGAGGTGGCTGTACATGGATGTGGGGGTGCCCAACCCCCTCCTATCGGAGCCGACCTCGCCTGCTGTCCCCAATTCAGGCTGGGGCCAGGAGACGCTTTCAAGCCCTCGGCTCATCTTCGTCTGGCACCGTTTCGCGTTTCTGAGGTCGCTTGCTGTGACGGCGCCCAAGGTGGTGAAGGAGTTCCTGATGTGCCGCATTACTCCTCTCCAACGCCATTCACACCGGATGTGGGCCTTCAGCGGGCCTGGTGATCGGATGAGGCTCCAGGAGGAAGATCTGACACCTGAAGCGCTAAGGAAAGTGCTCCTGGTCCTGACTGGGGACCCCAACCCCGGTGGCATCCTGCATGGAGGGGCCTTGATGTACCTCTGCCAGAATAGGGGTGATTTTGTGAAACAGATGCCTGTCTTTGATGAATGGGGGCCGCACCCCGCTGGCCTCCAGGGGCCTCGCGAGAACCCAGTGATGGTGACCGCCCTGCCAGTCGGCCAGGGCGACTCTTCCTCAAGTGGCGGAGCAGGGAGGCATGAGCCGCCAGAGGCTGAAAGGACCCCCACCGGAGTGATAGCGCCGGGCGACGCTCATGAGGGAGCAGCTCCTGAGGCCCATGCCGCTGTGCCTGAGGGCGGCAGGCAGCTGCCCGCAGCGCCTGCGGCTGAGGCCCCTGGGGCCCCGGCCGCTTCTCTTGGTGAGGCGACCAACAGCGCGCATCAGGTGGATGCACCTGACGCAGGTCGCCTTGATGCTTCTCCCCTGTCGCAGGATGACCCCTGCGCTCAAATCTTGGGTCACTTCCGTGTGGACTTCGAGGCCCTCCGGAAGAGAAGGGAGGCCCTGGGTGATGATTACCCTTGTCGCCTGCTGAAGCGCAGGAAGTACTTCGCCACCGATGAGTAAGCCTTCTCCTTCCCCAGCTCCTGATCCTTTTGCTGCCTATACTGATCCTTGCCCTGCAGGCCCCTTCCTACCAAGCTCACGGAGACGGCTGAGGAGCCGGCCCCCTTGGTTCCGCCTCCTCCATCGTCTTTGAGCGCTCCGAGTAGCTAGCAGAGCCCTTGTGGTGAGGGCGACCAGGGAGGCGGACCGTCCCGAGGCGCATCGAGGTCCCGCGCGCCTCGTGACCCTTCTTCGCGAGCCTTCCCATGGCATAGCTAGCCTGCCGTGGGCTTCTCTCCTGGTCGTGGACGGCGATTGGCTGAGGCGCTTCCTGCGCTCTTCGTCTGAGTATGGGCTGGCTCCAGGTCGGGCTTCTGGCGCGACGCGCCTGGCCGTCGCGAGGGTGTCAGCCCCAAGCCCCCTGCCCGGAGGGGGAGTGCTGATTCGTAGCTCCCGGTGCCCGCTTGGGGCGGTTGATGATGTGGAAGACGTGCACGAGCGCGCCCGGGAGCGTCAATCCCTTCGCTAGGGATTCCTCCGAAGGGCGGCTGACGCGGTGAGTATGCTTGGCGAGGAGCTTGCGGATGAAGATGCTCGCCTTGAGGTCGAGGGTCTGCGCCTGGCCGTAGAGAGGCGCGAGCTGGAGGGCGCCATTGCCCTTGCGCGCCATCAGCGCGATCTTGATGATGAGGAGGCCAAGGCGTCGCTGGCAGCCTCTCGGGAGGCCTGTTCTCGGGCCATTGAAGAGGCTCGGGAAGCTAACCGGCGGCGAGAGGCTGCGGAGGAGCGGGCACGGGAACTCCTGGCCTGGTGTCGCTCGCTGGAGGAGCAAGCGGAGCTGCGTGAGGCAGCCCTTGCGTCGATGAAGGTAGCCTCCGGCCACCCGGCGGAGCTCCAGGAGCGTGAGGAGGCGTTGATGCTTGAAGCCGCCGAACGCGTGCGTGAGTACGAGCGTCTGGAGACGAGGGAGCGCTTGGTGACGCAGGCGGAGGACGATGTCGCCGCACGGGAGCCCCGTGTCCTGGAGGAGGTCGGGCGTCGGGTGGCGACGGCGCGCTCGAGCCTCGAGCGCGAGTTCGAGTAGAGGCTGGGGTTGATCAGGGTCGAGGCTGAAGGCAGGACCGCCACCTTGAGGGCCAAGCTGGAGGAGGCGACATGGCGGGCCGATGCTTTTCAGGCCGCCCTTGAGGTGGCGCAGGGGGAGTCGACCACCTCCCAGGCTGAGGTGCTCCTCCTTCGCCAACGGGTGGAGGAGGCCGAGGCCGTCGCGCGCCAGAATGCGGATGAGATACGCCAGCGGCGACTCCTGGAGCATGAGCACGGCCCCATGCTCAACTCACTCCGGGAAAGAGCCAATACCACCCTGGGTAACATCTGCGAGGCGGCCGTTGGCGAGCCGCACACAATCGACTACGCCGGCAACCTTCAATTCTTTACTGATGTGGTGACGCAGCTGGAGGTGCGGTCGGTTAGGGCCGACAGGTTGGTGGAGGAGAGGGGCCGCACGCTGCTCTCGCGTGCCTTCTCCCGCGTCTTCAGTCACCTCCGAAACATGGACCCCCACTTCAATTTTGACGCGGCCATCGCCCCAGTTCCCCAGGCCGTCCGGGACGACCTGGCGCACTGGGTGGAAGACAATGTGGATGCTCTTGTCAGGGCCTTCGCTTCGGACAACGACGGCGTCATCGTGGCTGCCGACGAGGGCGGCGTGGTGAACGGCCCTGACGCCGCCGATGGCCACGCAGACATCGATGGCGAGGCCAGCGACGCCAACAACGGCTCGGGAGGTGCTTCTGAGGACGCATTGGGGGATTTGTCCAACTGATCATGTATTGTCCCTATTTCCTTTCCCTGCATGAATAGAACTCAGGCTTCGGCCTGATGGTGGTGAGAGCATTTTGGGAGGGGGAGCCCCTCATGTAAAACTAGCGCTTATTGTATTAGCAGGTCTTATATCGCCCATGCGCCCGCGCCAAGTGGTTGGCTGAGCGACGTGCTAGTTGGCTAGTTTATCTTTGTTTCGTACGAGCCTTGAGATAGCCTGTGGGAGGCTGCAGCGTCCCGAGTGTCTCCTGATCGGATTCGCAGGATCTGCAGTAAAAACCCTCCGGGGAGGACGCGGCGGCGGCAGGCTGGGCTGCGCGCAAGCTAGGCCTGACCCGGCTCACGAGGGGCTCGCGAGGGGAGGCAGCTGAGGCGGAGTGGTAACCGAAACGCGAGAGATTTGCTCGAACGAGACTAAGCACCACTTCCCCGAACACACGCAAATCTCAACTTCGAATCCAAATTAAATCTAGCGGGGAAAACGACAACCAAATGGAAAAGGCAAGGAAAGCAGAAGAAAAGCCGCGTCCGGCACCTAGTCTAGTCTTGGACGGCTTCTCACCAGCGCGGAGCTAAGTGCTGCCACTGGGCGTGGGAGGGAGCCACAGGGCCTGAGGCCGGCACCCCTGAGACTCCGGGGCGTGTACAGCCCCACTCATTATTACGTGAGAGTGTCACGGAGCGGCGAGCTTCACAGGCACTGGGCCTTCTTCACAGGTACCTGCCTTGCTTCATATCGCCAGACGAGGGCCCCGCCTTGTGCCACACTCTAGTGCCATCAACGACGATAGGAAACCAGGACGCCGCCGATGGGGTAGAGCGGTCGCCAGCGGTTCCCCCGACGACCACGGGTCCTCTGCCAGGGGCAGGCCCTGAGGCACCTCCCTAGCAGAGGGCCTACCTCCTGAGAACGCCTTGCTTCAAACGCCGCGGTGGTGATGTCGGATCCCGGCCCCTCTCCTGCAGCCCCCTGCGTACCCCTCCCGAGGGGTAGGAGGCTGCGGGAGCGGGGCAGCTGCTTGCCGTAGCGACCTGCACCTCATGCGATCCATGATTAACGTATGCTTGCTCCTGAGGAATTAGCGGTACCCGATAGTCGTCGCCTCTAGCGTGGCCTGTGGAGCCGTCCCGAGGCTCCTGAAAGAGCTCAGCTTCCAGCGCCTCGTCCCCCCAGACTGGGCTGAGGAGCGAGCCTAGTTCACCCTCGTGAAGGTGCCCTTGGTCCATCATGTGGGGCACGTATTCTTCTGGCGCCGTCATCCCGAAGGCCACGACGTAGTGCCCCGCGTGCCATGCAGCCCTGCTTGTCGCGCCCACCATGGGGTGGTAGCGCGGCTGTCCACTGGGGCCGTGGGCCGCGCTGAGTCCTTCTTCTTCGTGGGCCGGGAGCGAAGGCTGCGCCGCCGCTGGTCCGGTGCTGACGGTTTCGCCGGTGTGGGAGAAGCTTTGGAGCCCGCGGGCACGTGTGGAGCCCCCGCGCGGGCCTCCCTGGGCCTGAGTTGGGAGCTGGGTGCAGAAGGGGTGAGCCCCCGAGGCAGCAAAGCCATGGAGCTCCGCTACCCGTTCCAGCAGCACGTCACGGCCGCCCTCCAGTAGCCTGCACTGCAGCAGCTCTCGGGCCACCGTGAGCGCGGCCCTCAAGTTCGCCTGCTCCCGGCGGGTGTACGGCGTCGTGGTCGCGGCGTGATTGGAGGTCCTTGCTGCCGACCGCGCCTGCCGCGGAGTGAGAGTCGTTGAAGCCTGTCCGCGCTGCCCGCGGCCCGCAGCGCCCTGCGGACCGCGAGCTGCCTGGGGCACGGGGACGCCCGAGGTGAGCGGCTCTGCGCAAGCGGGCCATGCCGCCCATGGATTTGGGTTGCCCGCCTGGTCGCCGGACATGGTGACGACGATGCAACGGGACACGAAGCGGGAGAAGGTGGATTCCGGCGCACCCCTACCTGGCGCGCCAAATGTTGGATTTCGGGTTCCGGCATACCCTTGAGGTTCGAACACTGGGGTGCGCGGAGAGATCTAACCCTCTACCATCTCGTTCCTCGCCGAACTGCTGGGATCTAAACTACTAAATAGGACAGCACAAGAGACACAAGATTTATACTGGTTCAGGCCACCATTGTGGTGTAATACCCTACTCCAGTGTGTGGTGTGGTGGATTGCCTCTTGGGGCTGATGAGGAACAATACAAGGAAGAACAGCCTTGCGAGGGCCTGTTCTTGGTGGGTGCGATGAACTGCTTGGTGCCGTTCAGTCGCTCTAGCTACTAGTGTCTTGATGGGGATTCCGATCGTCCCCCACCTTGGGGGTGGCTACCCCTATTTATAAGCGAAGGCCCTGGGCCTCTTCCCAAATATTGAGCGGGAAGGGCGCCAACAATTGGCCATTTTGAAGGGGAACAGCGGGTACACTTATCCTGACTAAAGTTGGTCCTCGCCTGCCAAAGGCTCTGGTGATGACGTCGGCTTGGGCTCCACGATGACTCCCTTCCAGCCGTGGGGCTGGTCTTGGTCTTGTTGCACCGAAATGGATGCCTTTGCTTAATACTCTCGCCTGCGCTTGCCCCCTTTGCACCAAAGAGAAAAGGGAGGACACTGCACGGGCTGGCGCCCGACTGGCGCCCTTGGTCATCATGGCTTGCGTCACAGGAACCTCGCGAGGTACCCTGCCTTGAACTCTCCGCCTCCTCATGAGCCAGCCTGACAAGGCCGCGCCTGAGGAAGCTCCTTGTCGTACGCCCCGCGAGACTTGGCCCCTCGCGAGGGTCTTGAGCTTGCACTGATGAAGATGGACTGTCCTGGGTCTTCTTTGAGCCACGCCGCAGGCCGTAGGCAGGCAAGTCTGGGGAGCCCCGTTCCCAGAACGCCGACAACCACCCAATGGCGACGCGGGCCCGCAAGCCACACAGCCATGTTAGTAAAAGTTTTTCAATGGCTAGACTCAACTTTGGCCAAGGAGTTGGAAAGGGGGCTACCTACAGGCAGTCGGCTCTGAAACCAACTTGTGACGCCCTCGATTCAATCGTAGACTAATCATACACGCAAACGTGTACGATCAAGATCGAGGACTCATGGGAAGATATCACAACACAACTCTAGACACAAATTAAAACAATACAAGCTTTATATTACAAGCCAGGGGCCTCGAGGGCTCGAATACATAAGCTCGAAAACACAAGAGTCAGCGGAAGCAACAATACCTGAGTACAGACATAAGTTAGACAAATTTGCCTTATGAAGGCTAGCACAAAGGCATCTACAATCGAAAAGGCAAGGCCTCCTGCCTGGGAGCCTCCTAACTACTCCTGATCGTCGGCGGTCTCCACGTAGTAGTAGTAGGCACCCTCGGGGGTAGTAGTAGTCATCGGTGGTGTCGTCCGGATCCTGGGCTCCACCATCTGGTTGCATCAACCGGAAAGAAGAAAGGGGGAAAAGGGGAAGCAAGGCAACCGTGAGTACTCATCCAAAGTACTCGCAAGCAAGGATCTACACTACATATGCAGCATTATCAAAGGAAGGCTCTATATGTGGACTGGGCTACAAAAATGCCAGAATAGAGAGAAGGCCTAGTCCTATCGAAGACTAGCATCTTCTGGAAACCACCATCTTGCAGCAATAGGAGGGAGTAGAGTAGCATAAAGTAAAGTAGTAGAAGTGTTATCAACCTCGGCCAGAGATCATTTCTCGACTCCCTGCGAGAAAGCAATCCCAGAGCCATACTATCCAATTCTCATCACAATCCAATTATCATCACAAGTATCCAGTTCTAGTTGTATCGACCGGGATACAACTCCAAGTGTCCGTTACCGTAGGACAAGCTATCGATAGATGTTTTCTTCCCTGCAGGGGTGCACCAACTTACCCACCACACTCAATTAACTCCGGCCGGACACACTTTCATGGGTCATGCCCGGCCTCGGCCAAACATTATGCCACAACCCGACCTAGGCTTAATAGAGAGGCCAGCACGCCGGACTAAACCTATGCCCCCAGGGGTCATGGGCCATCACCCCGGGAACTCCTGCACGTTGCGAGGGCAGCCGGTGAGCAGGCCTAGCTACCTCCATAAAAAAGGCAAGTGCTTACCAGTCCAACCCGGCGCGCGGCACTCAGTCGCTGACATCTATTAAGCTTCGGCTGATGCATACGACGTAGAACGCCCATAGTATGCCCACGTGATGGTTAGTGCTATCAGGCCACAGGCCCCTCGGATCAAATATCCAAAATGTAGTGGATAGGAATGAGCGGTAATAAGCAGAGACTCATGAAAGATGTGACCCCTTTGCCCCGTCTCGAGGACTTGCGGCAAGGGCTAGTAATGCCCGGCCACACCTCATAATTATCTCGCGGGCACCCTCCAGGTCAACCCGTCTCCACATCACTCGCAATTAAGCTCGCGCGGGTACCCCTCAGGACCGACCCGTCTTTAGTAACATGGTTCAGTGTAAAGTCATAGTAACCATAGTAACTGTGTGTCCAAACATCAAGGGGAAACCCCGAGGAATCACCCCCAGTGGATTCCACTCGATGTAATCATCAAGGTGAACGTAAGAGGAACCACCCCCGAGGTTCACACTTGAGGGGTTGCACGAAAGATTCATATCGAAAGTGGTTAAGGCGGAATCACCCTCGATAACCACGACCGAATAGCTACAATAGGGTTAACATCAGAAGTGTTGTAGATGTCTCACCCTCGGCACTCAATAGTAACCCAGTAGTGTCGAGCAACTAAGGGGAAAGTGATACGTCTCCTCCGTATCTATAATTTTTTATTGCTCCATGCTATATTATCTACTGTTTTGGACCATATTGGGCTTTATTTTCCACTTTTATATTACTTTTGGGACTAACCTATTAACCAGAGGCCCAGCCCAGAATTGCTGTTTTTTTTTGCCTATTTCAGTGTTTCGAAGAAACGGAATATCAAACGGAGTCCAAATGGAATGAAACCTTCGGGAACGTGATTTTCTCACCGAACATGATCCAGGAGACTTGGACCCCACGTCAAGAAAGAAGGGAGTAGCCACGAGGGTGGGGGTGCTCCCACCCCCCTAGGGCGCGACCCTGCCTCGTGGGCCCCCTGTTGCTCCACCGACGTACTCCTTCCTCCTATATATACCTACATACCCCCAAACGATCAGATACGGAGCCAAAAACCTAATTCCACCGTAGCAACTTTCTGTATCCACGAGATCCCATCTTGGGGCCTGTTCCAGAGCTCCGCCGGAAGGGGAATCCACCATGGAGGGCTTCTACATCATCATAGCCCCTCCGATGAAGTGTGAGTAGTTTACCTCAGACCTTCGGGTCCATAGTTAGTAGCTAGATGGCTTCTTCTCTCTTTTTGGATCTCAATACAATGTTCTCCCCCTCTCTCATGGAGATCTATTCGATATAATCTTCTTTTTGCGGTGTGTTTGTTGAGACCGATGAATTCTGGGTTTATGATCAAGATTATCTATGAACAATATTTGAATCTTCTCTGAATTCTTTTATGTATGATTTCTTATCTTTGCAAGTCTCTTTAAATTATCAGTTTGGTTTGGCCTACTAGATTGGTTTTTCTTGCAATGGGAGAAGTGCTTAGCTTTGGGTTCAATCTTGCGGTGTCCTTTCCCAGTGACAGTAGGGGCAGAAAGGCACGTATTGTAAGTAGATGATGGGTTGCTAGAGTGACAGAAGCTTAAACCCTAGTTTATGCATTGCTTCGTTAGGGGCTGATATGACCCATATGTTCAATGTTGTGGTTAGGTTTACCTTAATACTCCTTTTTGTAGTTGCGGATGCGTGCAATAGGGGTTAATCATAAGTGGGATGCTTGTCCAAGTTAGGACATTACCCAAGTGTCGGTCCACCCACATATCAAATTATCAAAGTACCGAACGCGAATCATATGAACGTGATGAAAACTAGCTTGACGATAATTCCCAATATGTCCTCGGGAGCTCTTTCTTCATTATTAAAATTTGTCCAGGCTTATCCTTTGCTACATAAAGGATTGGGCCAATTCGCTGCACTTTATTTACTTGTTGCTCGTTACTATTTATCTTATCACTAATATCTATCACCTACTATTTCAGTGCTTGCAGAGAAAACTTTACTGAAAACCGCTTATCATTTCCTTCTGCTCCCCGTTGGGTTCGACACTCTTACTTATCGAAAGGACTACGATAGATCCCCTATACTTTTGGGTCATCAGGTAGTAGTAGTCATCGGTGGTGCCGTCTGGATCCTGGGCTCCACCATTTGGTTGCATCAACCGGAAAGAAGAAGAAAGGGGGAAAAGGGGAAGCAAAGCAACCGTGAGTACTCATCCAAAGTACTCGCAAGCAAGGATCTACACTACATATGCAACATTATCAAAGGAAGGTTGTATATGTGGACTGGGCTGGAGAAATGCCAGAATAGAGAGAAGGCCTAGTCCTATCGAAGACTAGCAACTTCTGGAAACCACCATCTTGCAGCAACAGGAGGGAGTAGAGGAGCATAAAGTAAAGTAGTACAAGGGTTATCAACATCGGCCAGAGATCCTTTCTCGACTCCCTGCGAGAAAGCAATCCCAGAGCCATACTATCCAATTCTCATCACAATCCAATTCTCATCACAAGTATCCAGTTCTAGTTGTATCGATCGGGATACAACTCCAAGTGTCTGTTACCGTAGGACAGGCTATCGATAGATGTTTTCTTCCCTGCAGGGGTGCACCAACTTACCCACCACGCTCGATTAACTCCGGCCGGACACACTTTCATGTGTCATGCCCGACCTTGGCCAAACAATACGCCGCAACCCGAGCTAGGCTTAATAAAGAGGCCAGCACGCCGGACTAAACCTATGCCCCCATGGGTCATGGGTCAATGCCCCAGGAACTCCTGCATGTTGCGAGGGCAGCCGGTGAGCAGACCTAGCTACCTCCATAAAAAAGGCAGGTGCTTACCAGTCCAACCCGGTGTGCGCCGCTCAGTCGCTGACGTCTATTAAGCTTCGGCTGATGCATACGACGCAGAATGCCCATACTATGCCCACGTGATGGTTAGTGCTATCAGGCCAGAGGCCCCTCGGATCAAATATCCAGAACGTAGTTGATTAGGAATGCGTGGTAACAAGCAGGGACTCATGAAAGATGTGACCCCATTGCCCCATCTCGAGGACTTGCGGCAAGGGCTAGGAATGCCCGGCCACGCCTCGTAATTATCTCGCGGGCACCCTCCAGGTCAAACCGTCTCCACATCACTCGCAATTAAGCTCGCGCGGGTACCCCTCACCGCTGACCCATCTTTAGTAACATGGTTCAGTGTAAATTCATAATAACCATAGTAACTGTGTGTCCAAACAACAAGGGGAAACCCCGAGGAATCACCCCCGGTGGATTCCACTCGATGTAATCATCAAGGTGAACGTAAGAGGAACCACCCCCAAGGTTCACACCTGAGGGGTTGCACGACAGAGTCATATCGGAAGTGGTAAAGGCGGAATCACCCTCGATGACCACGACCGAATAGCTACACTACAGGGTTAACATCAGAAGTGTTGTAGAGGTCTCACGCTCGGCACTCAATACTAACCCAATAGTGTCGAGCAACTAAGGGGAAAGTGATACGTCTCCTACGTATCTACAATTTTTTATTGCTCCATGCTATATTATCTACTGTTTTGGAACATATTGTGCTTTATTTTCCACTTTTATATTACTTTTGGGACTAACCTATTAACCAGAGGCCCAGCCGAGAATTGATTTTTTTTACCTATTACAGTGTTTCGAAGAAACGGAATATCAAACGGAGTCCAAATGGAATGAAACCTTCGGGAACGTGATTTTCTCACCGAACATGATCCAGCAGACTTGGACCCCACGTCAAGAAAGAAGGGAGGTGGCCACGAGGGTGGGGGGTGCGCCCACCCCCCTAGGGCGCGCCCCTGCCTCGTGGGCCCCCTGTTTCTCCACCGACGTACTCCTTCCTCCTATATATACCTACGTACCCCCAAACGATCAGATACGGAGCCAAAAACCTAATTCCACCGCAGCAACTTTCTGTATCCACGAGATCCCATCTTGGGGCATGGTCCAGAGCTCCGCCGGAAGGGGAATCCACCACGGAGGGCTTCTACATCATCATAGCCCCTCCGATGAAGTGTGAGTAGTTTACCTCAGACCTTCGGGTCCATAGTTAGTAGCTAGATGGCTTATTCGATGTAATCTTCTTTTTGTGGTCTGTTTGTTGAGACCGATGAATTGTGGGTTTATGATCAAGATTATCTATGAACAATATTTGAATCTTCTCTGAATTCTTTTATGTATGATTGATTATCTTTGCAAGTGTCTTCAAATTATCAGTTTGGTTTGGCCTACTAGATTGGTTTTTCTTGCAATGGGAGAAGTGCTTAGCTTTGGGTTCAATCTTGTGGTGTCCTTTCCCAGTGACAGTAGGGGCAGAAAGGCGCGTATTGTATTGTTGCCATCGAGGATTACAAGATGGGGTTTTTATCAAATTGTATGAATTTGTCCCTCTACATCATGTCATCTTGCTTAAGGCGTTACTCTGTTTTCTTGAACTTGATACTCTAGATGCATGCTGGATAGCGGTCGATGAGTGGAGTAATAGTAGTAGATGCAGGCAGGAGTGGGTCTACTTGTCTCAGACGTGATGCCTATATACATGATCATACCTAGATATTCTCATAACTATGCACAATTCTGTCAATTGCTCAATAGTAATTTGTTCACCAACCGTAATATACTTATGCTCTTGAGAGAAGCCACTAGTGAAATCTATGGTCCCCCGGGTCTATCTTTATCATATTAATATCCCAAAACTTTATTATTGCTCCTTTGCATCTTTATACCAAAAATACCAAAAAAATTATCTATCATCTCTATCAGAACTCACTCTCGTAAACTGACCGTGAAGGGATTGACAACCCCTAATCGCGTTGGTTGCATGGAGCTATTTGTTTTGTGTAGGTACGAGGGACTTGCACGTAGCCTCCTACTGGATTGATACCTTGGTTCTCAAAAACTGAGGGAAATACTTACTCTACTCTGCTGCATCACCCTTTCCTCTTCAAGGAAATCCAACGCAGTGCTCAAGAGGTTGCAGGAAGATTTCTGGCGCCGTTGCCGGGGAGGTCTTCACAAATGTCAACATACCAAGTACCCATCACAATCTCTTATCTCTCGCATTACATTATTTGCCATTTGCCTCTTGTTTTCCTCTCCCCCACTTCACTCTTGTCGTTTTATTCACCCTCTCTTTTCATTTTGCCTTTTTTCTCGCTTGCTTTTGTTTGCTCGTGTGTTGGATTGCTTGCTTGTCACGATGGCTCAAGATAATACCAAATTATGTGACTTTACCAATACCAACAATAATGATTTCCTTAGCACTCCGATTGCTCCTCTTACCAATACTAAATCTTGTGAAATCAATACTGCTTTGTTGAATCTTGTTATGAAAGATCAATTCGCTGGCCTTCCTAGTGAAGATGCCGCAACTCATCTAAATAGCTTCGTTGATTTATGTGATATGCAAAAGAAGAAAGTTGTTGATAATGATATTGTTAAATTGAAGCTATTTCCTTTTTTGCTTAGAGATCGTGCTAAAGCTTGGTTTTCGTCTTTTCCTAAAAATAGTATTGAATCTTGGAAAAAGTGCAAAGATGCTTTTATCTCTAAGTATTTTCCTCCCGCTAAGATCATCTCTCTTCAAAATGATATTATGAATTTTAAGCAACTTGATCATGAACATGTTGCACGAGCTTGGGAGAGAATGAAATTAATGATACGTAATTGCCCTACTCATGGTCTAAATTTGTGGATGATTATACAAAAAAATTTGCCGGATTGAATTTTGCTTCTAGAAATCTTTTAGATTCGGCTGCAGGAGGCACTTTTATGGAAATCACTTTAGGATATGGTACTAAACTCCTAGATAATATTATGGTTAATTATTCTCAATGGCACACTGAAAGATCTACTAATAAAAAGTGCATGCGATAGAAGAAATTAATGTTTTGAGTGGAAAGATGGATGAACTTATGAAATTATTTGCTACTAAGAGTGTTGCGTCTGATCCTAATGATATGCCTTTGTCTACATTGATTAAGAATAATAATGAATCTATGGATGTGAATTTTGTTGGTAGGAATAATTTTGGTAACAACGCGTATAGAGGGAACTTTAATCCTAGGCCTTATCATAGTAATCCTTCTAATAATTATGGAAATTCCTACAACCACTCTTATGGAAATTTTAATAAGATGCCCTCTGAGTTTGATACTAGTGTTAAAGAGCTTGAAGAGAAATTGCTTGAAGTTGATGAATTGGCTAGGAACGTTGATAGAATTTCTCTTGATGTCGATTCTTTAAAGCTTAGATCTATTCCTCCTAAGCATGATATCAATGAGTCTCTCAAAGCCATGAGAATTTCCATTGATTAGTGCAAGGAAAGAACCGCTAGGATGCGTGCTACGAAAGATGCCTTTATTAAAGCGTGTTCTTCAAATTTCCATGAAAATAAAGATGAAGATCTAAAAGTTATTGATGTGTCCCGTATTAAATCTTTGTTTTGCAATATGAATCTTGATAATGATGGGATTGAATATGATCCACCTTTACCTAGAAGGCGTTCCAAGAATTCGGAGTTTTAGATTATGATGCTAAAATTGATATAAGTGGGATTGAAGAAAGTAAAACCCTAGATGTTACTAAACCCACTATTTTGGATTTCAAGGAATTTAATTATGAAAGTTGCTCTCTAATTGATTGTATTTCCTTGTTGCAATCCGTGCTAAATTCTCCTCATGCTTATAGTCAAAATAAAGCGTTTGCTAAACATATCGTTGATGCCTTGATGCAATCTTATGAAGAAAAACTTGAGTTGGAAGTTTCTATCCCTAGAAAACTCTATGATGAGTGGGAACCAACTATTAAAATTAAGATTAAGGATCATGAATTTTATGCTTTATGTGATTTGGGTGCTAGTGTTTCCACTATTCCCAAAACTCTATGTGATTTGCTAGATTTCCGTGATTTTGATGATTGCTCTCTAAACTTGCACCTTGCGGATTCCACTATTAAGAAACCTATGGGAAGAATTAATGATGTTCTTATTGTTGCAAATAGGAATTATGTGCCCATAGATTTTATCGTTCTTGATATAGATTGTAATCCTTCTTGTCCTATTATTCTTGGTAGACCTTTCCTTAGAACGATTGGTGCAATTATTGATATGAAGGAAGGGAATATTAGATTCCAATTTCCATTAAAGAAAGGCATGGAACACTACCCTAGGAAGAAAATAAAACTACCATATGAATCTATCATGAGAGCCACTTATGGATTCCCTAACAAAGATGGCAATACCTAGATCTATCCTTGCTTTTATGCCTAGCTAGGGGCGTTAAACGATAGCGCTTGTTGGGAGGCAACCCAATTTTATTATTAGTTTTTTTGCTTTTGCTTCTGTTTAGGAATAAATAATCCATCTACATTCTGTTTAGATGTGGTTTTATGTTTTAATTAGTGTTTGTGCCAAGTTAAACCTATAGGATCTTCTTGGATGATAGTTATTTGATCTTGCTGTAATTTCTAGAAACTTTCTGTTCACGAAAAGTTTTTTTTAAAAATCACCAGAACGTGATAAAATAGTGATTCCAATTGCTTATGATCAATAAACATATTTCCAAGATCGTCCTATTTTGGCTGAATTTTTTTAGTTCCATAAGTTTGCGTTAGTTACAGATTACTACAGACTGTTCTGTTTTTGACAGATTCTGTTTTTCGTGTGTTGTTTGCTTATTTTGATGAATCTATGGCTAGTAAAATAGTTTATAAACCATAGATAAGTTTGAATACAGTAGGTTCAACACCAATATAAATAAATAATGAGTTCATTACAGTACCTTGAAGTGGTCTTTTGTTTTCTTTCACTAACGGAGCTCACGAGATTTCTGTTGAGTTTTGTGTTGTGAAGTTTTCAAGTTTTGGGTGAAACTTTTTGAAGGATTATGGAACAAGGAGTGGTGTCGGTGTCAAAACCGGCGGATCTCGGGTAGGGGGTCCCGAACTATGTGTCTAGGCAGATGGTAACAGGAGACAAGGGACACGATGTTTTTACCCAGGTTCGGGCCTTCTCGATGGAGGTAATACCCTACTCCTGCTTGATTAATATTGATGATATGGGTAGTACAAGAGTAGATCTACCACGAGATCAGAGAGGCTAAACCCTAGAAGCTAGCCTATGGTATGATTGTTGTTCGTCCTACGGACTAAAACCCTTCGGTTTATATAGACACCGAATAGGGTTAGGGTTACACAGAGTTGGTTACAATGGTAGGAAATCTATATATCCGTATCGCCAAGCTTTCCTTCCACGCCAAGGAAAGTCCTATCCGGACACGGGACAAAGTCTTCAATCTTGTATCTTCATAGTCTAGGAGTCCGGCCAAAGATGATAGTTCGGCTATCCGGACACCCCCTAGTCCAGGACTCCCTCAGTAGCCCCCGAACCAGGCTTCAATGATTATAAGTCCGGCGCATTTAATTGTCTTCGGCATTGCAAGGCGGGTTCTCCTCCGAATCCTATGTTGAATAGTGTCCGGCTTTCTTGTGAATATCGCGCTTATCGGCTTCCACGCCCAATAATGGCCATCTTCCACGTGTCGAATGAATGTGAAAAGTCAGGGTATCTTTACATTTACCCCCCTTGCTGTGCAAATGAACCGTCTATAAAAGAGACGGGGATCCAGATCTGGATCACACCATCCCCCCTCCGTGAGCCTTCATCAGAGCGCCTTTGACAAAAATCCACTCCACCATGGACAGTCGACGCGGCTCCTCCTCTCGTGCTCCCAGTGCTCAGCCTGGAGATTGGGGGAGATGTTCAGTCCCGCATAGTGAGTTATTGGTGCTCCAAACCAAGGGATTCCTTCCCCCGGCCTTCATGGTTCCGGTTCACTCCGGACTCGCCACCTATAAGGGCGGGAAGCAGGCGGAGAGCGTCCCCGATCCCTCTAAGGGAGAGCGGGTATGCTTCGTCTCTTATCTAATGAGAGGACTGGGATTTCCAATCCATCCGTTTCTCCAGGGGCTTCTAGAGTTCTACGGCCTCCAGCTGCACAACCTTACACCTGCCTCTATCCTGCATAGCGCGGGCTTTGTGGCCCTTTGAGAGCTGTTCCTGGGCGTTGAGGCCCATTTCGCTCTGTGGAAGAGATTGTTCTGCCTTGTGCCCCGTTCTCGCGAAGGGTCAGTATATCAAGTGGGCGGAGCCGAACTATGGCGCATCGCCGGACCGGATACTTATCCGGAACCCCAAAGAAGGCGTCCGAGGAATGGCCCTCAGAATAGTTTTATATGGAGGACGTCCCGCTGCCGGATCCTATTCGGATCGGCCTTCTGGAGTTTAGCAACGCTCCTCTGAAGAAGCGCCTAAGCTGGCGCCCGCGGAGCCCTCAGAGGGAAGATGACCGGGACGTCCTTTACTTGATGAGCCGAATAAGATTGCTGGCTCATGCCGGATTGACCATGATTGGAGTCATGGCAATCTGCATTATGAGGGGAGTGCAGCCACTACAATATAGGGGCCACCCCATGTGGGATTTCAACGGGGAGGATGATGCCACCCGCCATGGCCGCAAAGGGCCGGGATCGGTCACCGAACTGGTGAAGATCTTGTCCGCTATATACAAAGGGGAAGAGGAGTATTTTCTCCGCGTCAGTCCACTGAACGGGTTTTCTATGAATAATCCTCGAAGCTGGGTAAGCAAAGATCTTTGCGACCTGTCCGATCCGTATTCCTGTAGTTAAACATCTTATTTCATGGTTTCTACGCAGGAACTGCGCCAGGCTGTAGAGAAGATACATAGCCCGGCTCCACAACCCGAGGATCCGGAATGGTCCCTCGATCCGGCCTCCAAAGAGGACCCAGATATAAAGGTGGAGCTGATGGACGGGGTGTTCCATCAACTTAGCATCGACAATGCCCTGGTCGCCATTACGGCCGACTACCCCGGATTATGTCCGGCCTCCCAGGTAACCGTGACCGATGTCCGGATACTATGACCCACCCGTGGTTATTTCTATTCACCGCGTATCGATGGTGTTTCGCAGGGGGTGCCTTCAGAAAGGGAAGCCGAGCCTGCCACAGCCGTCCAACAAGGGGCAGCTCGGTCCGGCAGGCGGAAAAGAAGTGCGGTGCGAATCGGGATGTCGCCGCAACGGTACGGTGTGCCATCGTGTTTTAAGGAAAGACTCCTAGAAGGCATACTGACGCTCGTGGTTTTTTCAGGAAAAAGAGCGCTCGCCAGACTGAGTCCGGAGAGGTTGCCAATCGGACCTCTGCCAGTCAGGCTCAAAAGCCAGGTCCGGAAGGGGGTACGAACACGAGGCATGTGTCGGATGCTCCTCCCACGGAGGATGCCGACAGACTGTCCGCCACCAAGTCAGAGGTGGAGAGGGCCATGAATCATAGGTGCCGCCGGACTATTCTACGTGACGCATGTTTCTCCCAAGAGGCGTTGGACGCCTTTAATTCGGGAGAAGCGCACCTCCGTGCTACTCAAGATGGCCTAGCTAGAGCCACGGAGCAGTATGTGAAAGACATACGGGTAAGGAATTTTGACAGTTATATATGCCAGTAGCCCCCGAGACTTAAAATAGTTAGAATAACTGATTTAAGGATCATTTGGAATGCAGGTTCTTAGCAAAAAGAATACCCGTTTGTCCCAGGAGCTTGAAGAGTGCAAGGCCCAACTTGAGGCCGCACTAGCCGCAACCGGGGCAGCCACGAAGACTCCCTCTGGTAATATATGCCCTTCAAAAGAGGAGTAGTTTTGCGGAGTTTGGCGTGTGCCTGAATCTGACATTAACATTGCAGATGGCGCCGGGTGGATCCGGACAAGCAACAGCTCCTGCGCCAGCTGAAGGCCGGCGAGAGTGTGCTTACGAGGGTGCGGCAGGAGAAAAATAACCTCCAAGATGCCAACACCCAGCTAGGTGAGGAACTAAAGGATGTTCGTGCCCAGTTGTCTGACTCCGTTAAGGAGAATCGACGGCTTCGTCGCGGCATTTTCAGTAAGTGCTTAAACGAACTTTGAAAGAGTTCGGCGAGGAAGTCAACTAACATAAACATGTTTGTAGGTATGCTCACAGGTCGTCCTGAGGAGGAGATGCCCGGTCCTTCGGGTGATCTTCTTCCCGAACTGCGTCAGCTGCACGAACGAGTTCGGCAGGTGATGAAAGGCGTCGCCCAGGCCTTGTGGCCATCTGTCTCCCTGCCCGAAGGCGTTGGGGAGCTTGCAGAGCGGCTCCAAGGAGCACGGCGGCGCTTCCGACTATGGGAGATATCGGCCTGGCGTCAAGGCGCCAGGGAGGCCTGGGCCATGGTGAAGACGCGGTACACGAAGGCTGACCCAAACCACATGGCCGAGGTCGGACCTGTGGGGCCTGATGGGAAGGAGATCCCTGTAAGCTTAGTGTGCGGCCAAGTAGAGTTGGCCGCAAAGTATTCCCAGCAACATTGTAAATTAGACAGCCTATTAGATGGCATTGAGGAGGAATACAATCAGTCAAGTTGACTATGTAATTGAATATGACATATGAAATGCCTTCTAGCCGGATTGTAGATCGTTTGTCATAGCGGACCTTTTCGCTTCGACCTCGGGACCCAATAGTATGGAGTGTGTCCGAATACCCTCACGGTTATGTAAGAACAGGGGCATGCATGGAGACAAGGCGTAGGGGTCATTATTTCTGTATCAGACAAGTGCCCAACTAGTTATGTTATATTACATGGATAGTAAGAAACATCTTCCAGGGAGAATAGTTCCGTTAAGGGTTCTTTTCCCTGGGAAGCATGCCCTAAAGTGCATGTCCGAGCTGCTAAGAAAGCAGAAAAGCATCTGGGGGCAGATGGATAAATAGGTAAAAGTCATGTTTTAGTTCACCAACCGAATATTCCCTTAAGAACGCTAGCTTTCAGCTTCACCCAGTCTGAGGTACACATCCGGCTGACCCGGCAGTAACAATCGCAGAGGTGCTCCCTTTACCACCTAGCCGAACAATCGGGAACGTATGGGTAAGCACAGGAGCCAGGCAATCCAGCTTGGCCAAAACTTAAGTCATATCGATGCATATAATGGTGAGTAAAAGGTACATGCGGAAGTTTGACACATGTGTTGGGCATAAAGTCCGTATAAATAAGCTTCTGTTAAAGAAGCTCCCAGGTATAATGAGCGTGGGTAGCGCGTCAAGTATGTGCGAACAAAGCGCAAGCGAGCCTCTAAAGGCTTCAAGAAGAAGGAGGAGGAAGAAGAGAAATAAAAGACAGCTAAAGTATAAAATTTGGACGGAGGAAGGAGACGAACTCAGAGTCCAGCGCTAGGCGTAGAATCTTCGTAGACGGGCTGCTTTCCATGGGTTTGGCTCGAGTCGGTTATCCGATGCGTTTCGCAGACGGTATGCTCTGCCGGTCTGGACCTGGTCGATGATGAAGGAACCTTCCCATTTGGGCTTGAGTTTCTCCTTTTTCTTGTCCGGGAGGCGTAGAACTAGTTTGCCAACGTTGTAAGCTTTGGCTCGTACTTCTCTGCTTAGATATCTTCGAGCCTGCTGTTGATAAAATGCGGAACGAGCTTTCGCCACGTCGCACTCCTCCTCCAAGGCGTCCAAACTGTCCTACCGATCAAGTTTGGCTTCTCTTTCTTCATACATGCGCACGCGAGGTGAGTCATGAATTATGTCGCAGGGCAAGACTGCCTCTGCGCCGTACACCATAAAAAATGGTGTGAATCCGGTATTGCGATTCGGCGTGGTCCGCAGCCCCCAGAGTACGGAGTCGAGCTCCTCTACCCAGTGTGTGTTAGATTCCTTGAGGGACCGCACTAGTCTGGGTTTAATGCCGCTCATGATTAGATCGTTTGCCCGCTCGAGTGAACGTTAGTTTGAGGGTGATAGACTGAAGCGTAATCGAGCTTGATGCCCATGTTTGTGCACCATAGTTTAACCTCATCAGCCGTGAAGTTGGTGCCGTTACCAGTGATGATACTGTGGGGGACGCCGTAACGGTGCACTACCCCTGATATGAAGTCTATCACTGGTCCGGATTCGGCCATTTTAACAGGCTTGGCCTCTATCCATTTGGTGAATTTATCCACCATGACCAATAGGTATTTTTGCTTGTGGGTTCCTCCCTTAAGGGGTCCAACCATGTCAAGCCCCTAGACCGCGAACGGCCAGGTGATGGGTATAGTTTTGAGGGCGGTGGGTGGCATGTGGCTTTGGTTAGCAAAAAGCTAGCAACCGACGCATCGTTGGACTAAATCCTGCGCATCTGCCCAGGCCGTTGGCTAATAAAATCCTTTACGGAAGGCCTTGCCTACAAGGGCCCGGGCTGCGGCGTGGTGCCCACCCAGTCCGGCATGAATTTCAGCCAGGAGGTTCCGCCCTTCCTCTTCGGAGATACACCTTCGAAGGACTCCGGTTGTGCTTTTCTTATAAAGCTCTCCCTCATGGACTTTATAAGCTTTGGATCGCTGTACTATGCAGCGAGCCTCGTTTTGATCTTCGGGAGGTTCCTGCCTAGTTAGCTAGGCTAGGAATGGCTCCGTCCACGGGGCAATGACTGTCATTATTTCATGGGCGGAAGGTGTTATTTCGTTGGCAGATCCTCCGATTGTGTCAGATTGTTCGGTATCAGGCAGTGCGGTTGGGTCTGGACTATTATTTCCGGACTCCCCTTCCCATAATACGGATGGCTTGAACATCCGTTCTAGGAAGATGTTGGGAGGGACGGCATCGCGTTTTGCGCTAATGCGTGCCAATACCTCCGCCGCCTGATTATTATCCCGGGCTATATGATGAAATTCGAGCCCTTCAAACCGTGCTGACATTTTTAGGACCGCATTGCGGTAAGCTGCCATTTTGGGATCTTTGGCGTCAAAGTCTCCGTTTATTTGAGATATTGCGAGGTTCGAATCCCCGCGCACCTCTAGGCGTTTAATGCTCGTGGAGACTGCCATTCGGAGGCCATCCAGAAGGGCCTCGTATTCGGCTGCGTTGTTGGAGTCCGTGTACATTATCTGAAGGACGTATTGGACTGTGTCCCCGGTTGGAGACGTTAGGACGACGCCAGCTCCCCGGCCGGCCAACATTTTGGAGCCGTCGAAGTGCATGATCCAATTGGAATATGCGCCATACTCTTTAGGGAGTTCGGCTTCGGTCCATTCGGTAACGAAGTCGGCCAAAACTTGCGACTTAATAGCTCGCCGTAGCTTATATGTTATGTCGAATGGAAGGAGCTCTATGGCCCATTTGGCAATCCGGCCCGTCGCGTCGCGGTTGTTTATAATGTCATTAAGAGGTACTTCGGAGGCTACTGTTATCGAACACTCTTGAAAGTAGTGTCGCAGCTTCCGGGATGCCATGAACACCGCGTACGCTATCTTCTGATAATGTGGGTACCGGGACTTACATGGAGTTAGGACAGTGGACACATAGTAAACTGGTTTTGAAGAGGAAACCTGTGTCTGTCCGTTTCTCATTCTGCGATGAGTACCGCGCTAACAACCTGATGTGTTGCGGCGATATATAATAGCATTGGTTTGCCCATGTTGGGCGCGGCCAGGACCGGATTTGTTGCCAATATGGATTTTATTTCTTCAACTCCTGCCGTGGCGGCATCCGTCCACTCGAAGTGTTCGGTGCACCGGAGGAGGCGGTAAAGGGGTAACGCCTTTTCTCCCAAACGGGAAATAAAGCGGCTTAGAGCCGCTACGCATCCGGTCAATTTTTGTATTTATTTGAGGTCTTTTGGAATATCCAATTGTGACAGAGCTCGGATCTTGGCTGGGTTTGGTTCAATTCCTCTACCGGACACAATGAAGCCCAAAAGCTTTCCGGCTGGAACGCCGAAGACGCATTTTTCTGGATTGAGCTTAATGTCGTATTTTCGGAGATTGTCGAATGTAAGCCTCAAGTCATCTACTAGAGTCTCGACATGCTTGGATTTGACGACCACATCATGTACATATGCCCCCACTGTTTTGCCGATCTGGTTTGCCAGACATGTCTGAATCATGCGCTGATATGTTGCGCCGGCGTTTTTGAGCCTGAAGGGCATTGTGTTGAAACAGAATGGGCCGTATGGAGTGATGAATGCCGTTGCGGCTTGGTCTGGCTCCGCCATCTTAATTTGGTGGTAGCCGGAGTATGCGTCGAGGAAGCACAATGAATCATGTCCTGTTGTAGCATCGATAATTTGGTCAATGCGAGGGAGGGGGAAGGGGTCCTTTGGGCAAGCCTTATTAAGGTCTTTGAAATCAACACATAGGCGCCAGGATTTGTTCTTCTTTGGTACCATCACCAGATTTGCTAGCCAGTCCGGATGTTTTATATCTCTGATGAATCCGGCTTCCAGGACTTTGGCTAGATCCTCTCCCATGGCCTGTCTCTTGGGTTCGGAAAAACACCGAAGAGCCTGTTTGACCGGCTTGAATCCTTTTAGGATATTTAGGCTGTGCTCGGCCAGCCGACGTGGGATTCCCGGCATGTCCAAGGGTGCCGAGCAAAATGTCCCAGCTTTTCTCGAGAAATTCTCGTAAAAGCGCGCCTACATCTGGTTTAATTGTGCTCCAATGGAGGCCGTCTTTGCAGGGTCCGTTGGGTGGACTTGGAATTTGACTATTTCATCCGCTGGTTTAAAAGAGGTGGACTTGGATCTTTTATCAAGTATCACATCGTCCCTGTTCACCGTGGAGCGCATCGCAGTGAGTTCCTCGGCCGCTAGGGCTTCGGATAGTGCCTCGAGGGCTAGTGCGGCTGTCTTGTTTTCGGCGCGGAGTGCTATGTTCGGATCACTAGCGAGAGTGATGATTCCGTTAGGTCCGGGCATTTTAAGCTTCATGTACCCATAATGGGGTATAGCTTGAAAAATTGTGAATGCCTCTCGCCCTAATAAAGCGTGATATCCTCTGCTGAACAGGGCCACTTGAAATGAGACCTCCTCGGACCTGTAATTGTCCGGCGAGCCGAACACTACATCCAATGTGATTTTTCCTGTGCAGCATGCTTCCCCACTAGGGATAATTCCTCTAAAGGTTGTGCTACTTCGCTCAATGCGGTTCCAGTCTATTTCCATTTTTCGGAGGGTTTCCTCGTAGATGAGGTTTAATCCGCTGCCGCCATCCATGAGTACCTTAGTAAGGCGGAAGCCGTCCACTATTGGACCAAGGACCAATTTGGCTGGTGCTCTGGCTGTTCGAAATTTGTGTTCATCACTGGCATTAAAGGTAATAGCCGTGTCACTCCATGGATTTATTGTTGCTACTTGGTAGACTTCGGCAAGGTTGTGGAGTGTTCGCTTCCGCATGTTATTTGATGCGAAAGTCTCGAAGACTGTTAGTACCGTACTGGTAATGCTGGGCTGGGATTCTGAAGCTAGAAGCTCTTCGCCACTTTTGGCCACCTGCCGTAGTATCCAACATGCTCGAAGGCTATGAGTTGGAGTGGCGCCCTCTATGCTATGGATTTTGCAGGGTCCATTGAGCCATCCCTCCAGTACGGTTCCATGCCCTTTATGTGGTTTTTTTTGGTATTTAACCCAGGTGCTTGGCGATGATGCACCTTTTTATTTTGGACTAGGGGTGTGTTCGGGGCCGGATTATCCCAAAATTTACTTTCGGTTTTCCAAGCACTCTCCATCGCACAATACTTTTGTACTATGGTCACCAAGTCAGCAAAGCGTGTAATTTCACGACGACTTATGGCGTTTAGGATTCCCTCGTCCGTGCAATTATTGCAGAAAAGTGAGATTGCATCCTCCTCTCGGCAGTCCCTTTATCCTGTCCATAACCAGGAGGAATCTGGCCCAGTAATGATGTACTGTTTCAGCGGGCTCTTGCTGAATTCAGGATAGATCGCTAATGTTAGGGTGGGCGGGTGGAACTAGATCCGGATCCCCGTCCGATCTAAGACTCAGGGGCCGCGAAGTTTCCGAACTTGGAAGTTTGAGTTTTTGGATGCTATCAGATGAATCCAACCCGCCGCCTGACTTCAAGTTCAGGATTTGATCGACATCCGTCCCTCCGCGGGAATCCGGCATGGAGGGGTCAGGAATCCGGACGTAGCTAGTCCTTAACATAGAAGAGGAGTTTCCGCATTATTCCTCTACCACAGCGACGTGGTGGGTAGCCTGGGGAGAGTTGATCTCTCTCAGATCGGTTTTAGGCCCGATCTGATCGTAGTCTGTGGCGACTCCCAGGGCGGCGATGCGATCCAAGAGCTCGTTTACATAGGAGAGCTCGATCGGATCTAGCTGCTCGGCAAGTTCCGAGTTAACACGAAGATTGGTTTCGATGACCGAGAAGTCATCGTCGGCGCGGCGGCCGAACTGGTGGTCATAAGAAAACCACCTAGCCGACGAGTCTGGCCGGTGGCCAAGGCTCCTTTGGTGATAGTGTCGTCTTTAAATACGGGATGAGGCATCCTTCCTGACGGCGACGGCACAGAGGAACTCTCAATGAAAGCACCAATGTCGGTGTCAAAACCGGCGGATCTCGGGTAGGGGGTCCCGAACTGTGCGTCTAGGCGGATGTTAACAGGAGACAATGGACACGATGTTTTTACCCAGGTTCGGGCCCTCTCGATGGAGGTAATACCCTACTCCTGCTTGATAAATATTGATAATATGGGTAGTACTAGAGTAGATCTACCACGAGATCAGAGAGGCTAAACCCTAGAAGCTAGCCTATGGTATGATTGTTGTTCGTCCTACGGACTAAAACCCTTCGGTTTATATAGACACCGAATAGGGTTAGGGTTACACAGAGTCGGTTACAATGGTAGGAAATCTACATATCCGTATCGCCAAGCTTTCCTTCCACGCCAAGGAAAGTCCTATCCGGACACGGGACGAAGTCTTCAATCTTGTATCTTCATAGTCCAGGAGTCCGGCCAAAGATGATAGTTCGGCTATCCGGACACCCCCTAGTCCAGGACTCCCTCAAGTGGCAAGAGCCTAAGCTTGGGGATGCCCATGGCACCCCCAAGATAATCCAAGGACACCAAAAATTCAAAGCTTGGGGGTGCCCCGGAAGGCATCCCCTCTTTCGTCTACTTCCATCGGTAACTTTACTTGGAGCTATATGTTTATTCACCACATGATATGTGTTTTTCTTGGAGCGTCTTGTATGATTTGAGTCTTTGCTTTTTAGTTTACCACAATCATCCTTTCTGTACACACCTTTTGAGAGAGCCATTCATGAATTGGAATTTGTTAGAATACTCTTTGTGCTTCACTTATATCTTTTGAGCTATATAGTTTTGCTCTAGTGCTTCACTTATATCTTTTAGAGCACGGTGGTGGATTCGTTTTGTAGAAACTATTGATCTCTCATGCTTCACTTAGATTATTTTGAGAGTCTTAAATAGCATGGTAATTTGCTTAAAAATCTTAATATGCTTGGTATTCAATATTTGTAAAACTTTCGTTTGAGTGCGTTGAATACTAAGAAAAGTTTGATGCTTGATAATTGTTTTGAGATATGGAGGTGATAATATCAAATTTGTGCTAGTTGAGTAGTTGTGAATTTGAGAAATGATTGTCTTGAAGTTTGTAAGTCCCGTAGCATGAACGTATGGTAATTGTTATGTAACAAATTTGAAACATGAGGTGTTATTTGATTGTCCTCCTTATGAGTGGCGGTCGGGGACGAGCGATGGTCTTTTTATACCAATCTATCCCCCTAGGAGCTGTTGAGGAACGTAGTAATTTCAAAAAATTTCCTACGCACACGCAAGATCATGGTGATGCATAGCAACGAGAGGGGAGAGTGTTGTCTACGTACCCTTGTAGACCGAAGCGGAAGCGATCACAACGTAGAGGAAGTAGTCGACGCTCTCCTCACGATCCAACCGATCCCAGCGCCAAGCATTCGGCGCCCGAGTTCTTAACACACGTACAGCTCGGTGACGCCCTCGGGCTCCGATCCAGCAGAGCTTTGGGAGAGAGAGTTTCACAAGACGACGTGGTGGACGATCTTGATGTTCTATCGACGCAGGCTTCGCCTAAGCACCGCTACGATATTACCGAGGTGGAATATGGTGGAGGGGGCACCGACACGGCTAAGGAACGATCTCAAGGATCAACTTGTGTGTTCTAGGGTGCCCCCTGCCCCGTATATAAAGGAGCAAGGGGAGGCCGGCCGGCCCTAGGAGGTGCACCAGGAGGGGGAGTCCTCCTCCTAGTGGGAGTAGGACTCCCTTTCCTAGTCCAACTAGGAAGGAGGAAGGGGAAGGAAGGAGAGGAGAGGGAGAGGGCAAGGGGCCGCCCTCCTTGTCCTATTCGGACTCCCCATGGGGGCGCGCCACCTCCCGGCGCAGCCCTCTCTCTCCCTCTTGGCCCATTAAGGCCCATTACTTCCCGGGGTTCCAGAATCCCTCCCAAGATTCGGTTTTTTCCTAAACTTCCGAACCTTTCCGATGTCCGAATATAGCCGCCCAATATATCAATCTTTATGTCTCGACCATTTCGAGACTCCTCGTCATGTCCGTGATCACATCCGGACTCAACTCCTTCGTACATCAAAATACTCAAACTCATAATATAACCGCCATCGAAACCTTAAGCGTGCGGACCCTACGGTTCGAGAACAATGTAGACATGACCGAGACACGCCTCCGGTCAATAACCAATAGCGGGACCTGGATGCCCATATTGGCTCCTACATATTCTACGAAGATCTTTATCGGTCAGACCGCATAACAACATACGTTGTTCCTTTGTCATCGGTATGTTACTTGCCCGAGATTCGATCGTCGGTATCCAATACCTAGTTTAATCTCGCTACGCAAGTCTCTTTACTCGCTCCGTAATACATCATCTCACAGCTAACTCATTAGTTGTAATGCTTGCAAGGCTTAAGTGATGTGCATTACCGAGAGGGCCCAGAGATACCTCTCCGACAATCGGAGTGACAAATCCTAATCTCGAAATACGTCAACCCAACATTTGCCTTTGGAGACACCTGTAGTACTCCTTTATATTCACCCAGTTACGTTGTGACGTTTGGTAGTACCCAAAGTGTTCCTCCGGTAAACGGGAGTTGCATAATCTCATAGTTATAGGAACATGTATAAGTCATGGATAGCAACATACTAAACGATCGGGTGCTAAGCTAATGGAATGGGTCATGTCAATCAGATCATTCAACTAGTGATGTGACCTTGTTAATCAAATGACAACTCCTTTGTCTATGGTTAGGAAACTTTAACCATCTTTGATTAACAAGCTAGCCTAGTAGAGGCATACTAGTGACACTCTGTTTGTCTATGTATTCACACATGTATTATGTTTCCGGTTAATACAATTCTAGCATGAATAATAAACATTTATCATGAAATAAGGAAATAAATAATAACTTTATTAGTACCTCTAGGGCATATTTCCTTTAGTCTCCCACTTGCACTAGAGTCAATAATCTAGATTACATAGTAATGATTCTAACACCCATGGAGTCTTGGTGTTGATCATGTTTTGCTCGTGGAAGAGGCTTAGTCAACGGGTCTGCTACATTCAGATCCGTATGTATCTTGCAAATCTCTATGTCTCCCACCTGGACCAAGTCCCGGATAGAATTGAAGCGTCTCTTGATGTGTTTGGTTCTCTTGTGAAATCTGGATTCCTTTGCTAAAGAAATTGCTCCAGTATTGTCACAAAAGATTTTCATTGGACCCGATGCACTAGGTATGACACCTAGATCGGATATGAACTCCTTCATCCAGACTCCTTCATTAGCTGCTTCCGAAGCTGCTATGTACTCCGCTTCACATGTAGATCCCGCCACGACGCTTTGTTTAGAACTGCACCAACCGACAGCTCCTCCGCTTAGTGTAAATACGATCCGGTCTGCGATTTAGAATCGTCCGGATCGTGTCAAAGCTTGCATCAACGTAACCGCCACGATGAGCTCTTTGTCACCCCCATATACGAGAAACATATCCTTAGTCCTTTTCGTATTTCAGATGTTCTTGACCGCTGTCCAAAGGATCCACTCGGATTACTTTGGTACCTCCCCGCTAAGCTTATAGCAAGGCACACATCAGGTCTAGTACACAAGATTGCATACATGATAGAGCCTATGGCTGAGGCATAGGAACATCTTTCATTTTCTCTCTATCTTCTGCGGTGGTCGGGCATTGAGTCTTACTCAACTTCACACCTTGTAACACAGCAAGAACCCTTTCTTTGCTTGATCCATTTTGAACTTCTTCAAAATTTTGTCAAGGTATGTGCTTTGTGAAAGTCCAATTAAGCGCCTTGATCTATCTCTATAGATTTTGATGCCCAATATGTAAGCAGCTTCACCGAGGTCTTTCATTGAAAAACTCTTATTCAAGTATCCCTTTATGCTATCCAGAATTCTATATCATTTCCGATTAGTAATATGTCATCTACATATAATATCGTAAATGCTACAGAGCTCCCACTCACTTTCTTGTAAATACAGGCTTCTCCAAAAGTCTCAGATAAACCCAAATGCTTTGATCACACTATCAAAGCGCTTATTCCAACTCCGAGATGCTTGCACCAGTCTATAAATGGATCGCTGAGCTTGCACACTTTGTTAGCTCCTTTGGATCGATAAAACCTTCTCGTTGCATCATATACAACTCTTCTTCCGTAAATCCATTCAGAATGCAGTCTTTACATCCATTTGCCAAATTTCATAATCATAAAATGCGCAATTGCTAACATGATTCGGACAGACTTAAGCATCGCTACGGGTGAGAAGGTCTCATCGTAGTCAATCCCTTGAATTTGTCGAAACCCTTTGCGATAAGTCGAGCTTTGTAGACAATAATATTACCGTCCGTCACCTCTTCTTCTTGAAGATCCACTTGTTCTCTATTGCTTGCCGACCCTGCAAGTCAACCAAAGTCCACACTTTGTTTTTATACATGGATCCCATCTCGATTTCATGGCCTCAAGCCATTTTATGGAATCTGGGCTCACCATCGCTTCTTCATAGTTCGTAGGTTCATCATGATCTAGTAGCATGACTTCCGAACAGGATTACCGCACCACTCACAGTGCGGATCTTACTCTGTTGATCTACGAGGTTCAGAGTAATTTGATCTGAAGTTTCATGATCAACATCATCAACTTCCTCACTATTTGGTGTAGATGTCGCAAAACCGGTTTCGTGATAAACTACTTTCAAATAAGGGAGAAGGTACATTACCTCATCAAGTTCTACTTTCCTCCCACTCACTTCTTTCGAGAGAAACTCCTTCTCTAGAAAGGATCCATTCTTAGCAACAAATGTCTTGCCTTCGGATCTGTGATAGAAGGTGTACCCAACTGCCTCCTTTGGGTATCCTATGAAGACACATTTCTCGATTTGGGTTCGAGCTTATCAGGTTGAAGCTTTTTCACATAAGCATCGCATCCCCAAACTTTAAGAAACGACAGCTTTGGTTTCTTGCTAAACCATAGTTCATAAGGTGTCGTCTCAACGGATTTCGACGGTGTTCTATTCAGCGTGAATGCAGCCGTCTCAAGAGCATATCCCCAAAACGATAGCGGTAAATCTGTAAGAGACATCATAGATCGCACCATATCTAGTAAAGTGCGACATGACGTTCGGACACACCATTACGCTGTGGTGTTCCGGGTGGCGTGAGTTGCTAAACTATTCCGCATTGTTTCAAATGTAGACCAAACTCAGAACTCAAATATTCACCTCCACGATCGATCGTAGAAACTTTTATTTTCTTATTATGATGATTTTCAACTTCACTCTGAAATTCTTTGAACTTTTCAAATGTTTCAGACTTATGTTTCATTAAGTAGATATACCCATATCTCGCTTAAATCATCTGTGAAGGTGAGAAAATAACGATATCCGCCACGAGCCTCAACATTCATCGGACCACATACATCTCATGTATGTATGATTTCCAACAAATCTGTTGCTCTCTCCATAGTACCGAGAACGGGTTTTAGTCATCTTGCCCATGAGGCACGGTTCGCAAGTGCCAAGTGATTCATAATCAAGTGACTCCAAAAGTCCATCAAGATGGAGTTTCTTCATGCGCTTTATACCGATATGACCTAAACGGCAAGCAACCCACAAATAAGTTGCACTATCATTATCAACTCTGCATCTTTTGGCTTCAACATTATGAATATGTTTATCACTACTATCGAGATTCATCAAAATAGACCGCTCTTCAAGGGTGCATGACCATAAAAGATATCACTCATATAAATAGAACAACCATTATTCTCTCGATTTAAATGAATAACCGTCTCGCATCAAACAAGATCCAGATATAATGTTCATGCTCAACGCCGCACCAAATAACAATTATTTAGGTCTAAAACTAATCCCAAGGTAGATGTAGAGGTAGCGTGCCGACCGCGCTCACATCGACTTTGGAACCATTTCCCACGCGCATCGTCACCTCTTCCTTTGCCGGTGTTAAGCAATCCGTAGTCCCTGCTTCGAGTTGCAAATATTAGCAATGTAACCAGATCAAATACCCAGTGCTCTGCGAGCTCTAGTAAGGTACACATCAATAACATGTATATCACATATACCTTTGTTCACCTTGCCATCCTTCTTATCCGCCAAATACTTGGGGCAGTTCCGCTTCCAAAGGACCATCGCTTGCGGAGAAGCACTCGATTTCAGGTTTAGGTCCGACTTGGGTTTCTTCTCCGAGCAGCAACTTGCTTGTTGTTCTTCTTGAAGTTCCTTCTTCTTCCCTTTGCCTTTCTTCTTGAAACTAGTGGTCTTATTGACCATCAACACTTGATGCTCCTTCTTGATTTCTACCTCCGCGGCCTTTAGCATTGCGAAGAGCTCGGGCATAATCTTTACTAACCCTTGCATATTATAGTTCATCACGAAGCCTTTGTAGCTTGGTGGCAGTGATTGAAGAATTCTGTAAATGACACAATCATCCGGAAGATTAACTCCCAGTTGAGTCAAGTGATTGTAATACCTGGACATTCCGAGTATGTGCTCACCGATGCACCCATTCTCTTCCATCTTGCAGCTATAGAACTTATTGGAGACTTCATATCTCTCAATCCGCATTCTGTTGAAATATCAACTTCAACTCCTGGAACATCTCATATGCTCCATGACGCTCAAAACGCCGTTGAAGACCCGGTTCTAAGCTGTAAAGCATGGCACATCGAACTATAGAGTAGTCATCACTTTGCTCGCTAGACGTTCTTAACGTCGTCGGTTATCATCAAGAAGAGTTCGGCACCTAGCGGTGCTTCCAGACGTAACTCTTCTATGCAGCAATGAGGATAATCCTCAGTTACGGACCCAATCCGTAATTGCTACCATCATCTTTCAACTTTGCTTTCTCAAGGAACGCATTAAAATTCAACGGAACAACAAAGACGAGCCATCTATCTACAAACAAAATAGACAAGCAAGATACTATCGGTACTAAGTTCATGATAAATTTAAGTTCAATTAATCTTATTACTTAAGAACTCCCACTTAGACAGACATCTCTCTAGTCATCTAAGTGATCACGTGATCCAAATCAACTAAACCATAACCGATCATCACGTGAGGTGGAGTAGTTTTCAATGGTGAACATCTTATGTTGATCATATCTACTATATGATTCATGCTCGACCTTTCGGTCTCCGTGTTCCGAGGCCATATCTGCATATGCTAGGCTCGTCAAGTATAACTGAGTATTCTGCGGTGCAAAACTGGCTTGCACCCGCTGTAGATGGACGAGAGCTTATCACACCCGATCATCACGTGGTGTCTCGCACGATGAACTTTGGCAACGGTGCATACTCGGGAGAACACTACTTGATAATTTTAGTGAGAGATCATCTTAAAATGCTACCGTCAATCAAAGCAAAATAAGATGCATAAAGGATAAACATCACATGCAATCGATATAAGTGATATGATATGGCCATCATCATCTTGTGCTTGTGATCTCCATCTCCGAAGCACCGTCGTGATCACCATCGCCACCGGCCGACACCTTGATCTCCATCGTAGCATCGTTGTCGCCACGCCATCTATTGCTACTATGACTATCGCTACCGCTTAGTGATAAAGTAAAGCAATTACAGGGCGTTTGCATTTCATACAATAAAGCGACAACCATATGGCTCCAGCCAGTTGCCGATAACTTCGGTTACAAAACATGATCATCTCATACAATAAAATATAGCATCACGCCTTGACCATATCACATCACAACATGCCCTGCAAAAACAAGTTAGACGTCCTCTACTTTGTTGTTGCAAATTTTACGTGGCTGCTACGGGCTTAAGCAAGAACCAATCTCACCTACGCATCAAAACCACAACGATACTTCACAAATAGACTCCGCTTTAACCTTCTCAAGGACCGGCGAGCCACACTCAGTTCAACTAAAGTGAGAGAGACAGACACCCGCCAGTCACCTTTAAGCACGAGTGCTCGTAACGGTGAAACCAGTCTCGCGTAAGCGTCGCTGTAATGTCGGTCCGGCCGCTTCATCTCACAATACCGCTGAACCAAAGTATGACATGCTGGTAGGCGGATGACTTGTATCGCCCACAACTCACTTGTGTTCTACTCGTGCAAAACATCAAACCATAAATACCTAGGCTCGGATGCCACTGTTGAGGAACGTAGTAATTTCAAAACAATTCCTACGCACACGCAAGATCATGGTGATGCATAGCAACGAGAGGGAGAGTGTTGTCTACGCACTTGTGTAGACCAAGCGAAGCGATCACAACGTAGAGGAAGTAGTCGACGTTCTCCTCGCGATCCAACCGATCCCAGCGCCAAGCTCCGGCGCCCGAGTTCTTGACACACGACAGCTCGGTGACGCCCTCGGGCTCCGATCCAGCAGAGCTTCGGGAGAGAGAGTTTCACAAGACGACGGCGTGGGACAATCTTGATGTTCTATCGGCGCGGCTTCGCCTAAGCACCGCTACGATATTACCGAGGTGGAATATGGTGGAGGGGGCACCGACACGGCTAAGGAACGATCTCAAGGATCAACTTGTGTGTTCTAGGGTGCCCCCGCCTGTGATATAAAGGAGCAAGGGGAGGGCGGGCCGCCCTAGGAGGCGCTGCAGGAGGGGGAGTCCTCCTCCTAGTGGGAGTAGGACTCCCTTCCTAGTCCAACTAGGAAGGAGGAAGGGGAAGGAAGGAGAGGAGAGGGAAGGGGCGCCCCCCCTCCTTGTCCTATTCGGACTCCCCATGGGGGCGACGCCACCTCCCCGGCGCAGCCCTCTCTCCCCTCTTGGCCCATTAAGGCCCATTACTTCCCGGGGTTCCGGTAACCCCTCCGGCACTCCGTTTTTTCCGAAACTTCCGAACCTTTCCGTGTCCGAATATAGCAGTCCAATATATCAATCTTTATGTCTCGACCATTTCGAGACTCCTCGTCATGTCCGTGATCACATCCGGGACTCCGAACTCCTTCGGTACATAAAAATACACAAACTCATAATATAACCGTCATCGAAACCTTAAGCGTGCGGACCCTACGGTTCGAGAACAATGTAGACATGACCGAGACACGTCCATAACCAATAGCGGGACCTGGATGCCCATATTGGCTCCTACATATTCTACGAAGATCTTTATCGGTCAGACCGCATAACAACATACGTTGTTCCCTTTGTCATCGGTATGTTACTTGCCCGAGATTCGATCGTCGGTATCCAATACCTAGTTTAATCTCGTTACCGGCAAGTCTCTTTACTCGTTCCGTAATACATCATCTCACAGCTAACTCATTAGTTGTAATGCTTGCAAGGCTTAAGTGATGTGCATTATCGAGAGGGCCCAGAGATACCTCTCCGACAATCGGAGTGACAAATCCTAATCTCGAAATACGTCAACCCAACATTTGCCTTTGGAGACACCTGTAGTACTCCTTTATAATCACCCAATTACGTTGTGACGTTTGGTAGTACCCAAAGTGTTCCTTCGGTAAACAGGAGTTGCATAATCTCATAGTTATAGGAACATGTATAAGTCATGGATAGCAACATACTAAACGATTGGGTGCTAAGCTAATGGAATGGGTCATGTCAATCAGATCATTCAACTAATGATGTGACCTTGTTAATCAAATGACAACTCCTTTGTCTATGGTTAGGAAACTTTAACCATCTTTGATTAACAAGCTAGTCTAGTAGAGGCATACTAGTGACACTCTGTTTGTCTATGTATTCACACATGTATTATGTTTCCGGTTAATACAATTCTAGCATGAATAATAAACATTTATCATGAAATAAGGAAATAAATAATAACTTTATTATTGCCTCTAGGGCATATTTCCTTCAGGAGCATGAGCGTAGTGCTTTGGTTTTTGATGGCTTGTAGACTTTTGCAATAAGTATGTGAGTTCTTTATGACTAATGTTGAGTCCATGGATTATACGCACTCTCACCCTTCCAGCACTGCTAGCCTCTTCGGTACCGTGCATTGCTCTTTCTCACATTGAGAGTTGGTGCAAACTTCGCCGGTGCATCCAAACCCCGTGATATGATTCGCTCTTTCACACATAAACCTCCTTACATCTTCCTCAAAACAGCCACCATACCTACCTATTATGGCATTTCCATAGCCATTCCGAGATATATTGCCATGCAACTTTCCACCGTTCCGTTTTTTATGACATATTAATCATTGTTATATTGCTTAGCATGATCATGTAGTTGACATAGTATTTGTAGCAAAGCCACCATTCATAATTCTTTCATACATGTCACTCTTGATTCATTGCATATCCCGGTACACCGCCAGAGGCATTCATATAGAGTCATACTTTGTTCTACTATCGAGTTGTAATCATTGAGTTGTAAATAAAAAGAAGTGTGATGATCATCATTTAATAGAGCATTCACCCAATAAAAAAATGCCAAAGAAAAAAAAAAGAAGGCCAAAAAAAGAGAAATAAAAAGGGGCAATGCTACTATCCTTTTTTCCACACTTGTGCTTCAAAGTGGCACCATAATCTTCATGATCGAGAGTCTCTTGTTTTGTCATTTTCATATACTAGTGGGAATTTTTCATTATAAGAACTTGGTTGTATATTCCAACAATGGGACTCCTCAAGTGCCCTAGGTCTTCGTGAGCAAGCAAGTTGGATGCACACCCACTTAGTTTATTTTGTTGAGCTTTCATTAATTTATAGCTCTAGTGCATCCGTTGCATGGCAATCCCTACTCCTTGCATTAACATCAATCGATGGGCATCTCCATAGCCCATTGATTAGCTTCGTTGATGTTAGACTTTCTCCTTTTTGTCTTCTCCACATAACCCCCATCATCATATTCTATTCCACCCATGGTGCTATATCCATGGCTCACGCTCATGTATTGCGTGAAGGTTTATAAAGTTTGAGATTACTAAAGTATGAAACAATTGCTTGGCTTGTCATCGGGGTTGTGCATGATGAGTGCATTCTTGTGTGACAAAAATGGAGCATGACTAAACTATATGATTTTGTAGGAATGAACTTTCTTTGGCCATGTTATTTTGAGAGGACATAATTGCTTAGTTAGTATGCTTGAAGTATTATTATTTTTATGGAAATATTAAACTTTTGTCTTGAATCTTTCGGATCTGAATATTCATACCACAATTAAGAAGAATTACATTGAAATTATGCCAAGTAGCACTCCGCATCAAAAAAGAAATCTTTTTTTATCATTTACCTACTCAAGGAAGAGCAGGAATTAAGCTTGGAGATGCCTGATACGTCTCCAACGTATCTATAATTTTTGATTGCTCCATGCTATATTATCTACTGTTTTGGACCATATTGGGCTTAATTTTCCACTTTTATATTACTTTTGGGACTAACCTATTAACCGGAGGTCCAGCCCAGAATTGCTGTTTTTTTGTCTATTTCAGTATTTCGAAGAAACGGAATATCAAACGGAGTCCAAATGGAATGACACCTTCGGGAACGTGATTTTCTCACCGAACATGATCCAGGAGACTTGGACCCCACGTCAAGAAAGAAGGGAGGTGGCCACGAGGGTGGGGGTGCGCCCACCCCCCTAGGGCGCGCCCCCTGCCTCGTGGGTCCCCCGTTGCTCCACCGACGTACTCCTTCCTCCTATATATACCTACCTACCCCCAAACGATCAGATACGGAGCCAAAAACCTAAGTCCACCGCTTAACTTTCTGTATCAACGAGATCCCATCTTGGGGCCTAATCCGAAGCTCCGCCGGAAGGGGAATCCACCATGGAGGGCTTCTACATCATCATAGCCCCTCCGATGAAGTGTGAGTAGTTTACCTCAGACCTTCGGGTCCATACTTAGTAGCTAGATGGCTTCTTCTCTCTTTTTGGATCTCAATACAATGTTCTCCCCCTCTCTCGTGGAGATCTATTCGATGTAATCTTCTTTTTGCGGTGTTTTTGTTGAGACCGATGAATTGTGGGTTTATGATTAAGATTATCTATGAACAATATTTGAATCTTCTCTGAATTCTTTTATGTATGATTGGTTATCTTTGCAAGTCTCTTCGAATTATCAGTTTGGTTTGGCCTACTAGATTGGTTTTTCCTGCAATGGGAGAAGTGCTTAGCTTTGGGTTCAATCTTACAGTGTCCTTTCCCAGTGACAGTAGGGGCAGCAAGGCACGTATTGTATTGTTGCCATCAAGTATAACAAGATGGGTTTTCTATCATATTGCATGAATTTATCCATCTACATCATGTCATCTTGCTTAAGGCGTTACTCTGTTTTCTTGAACTTATACTCTAGATGCATGCTGGATAGCGGTCGATGAGTGGAGTAATAGTAGTAGATTCAGGCAGGAGTCGGTCTACTTGTCTCGGACATGATGCCTATATACATGATCATACCTAGATATTCTCATAACTTTGCTCAATTCTGTCAATGGCTCAACAGTAATTTGTTTAGCCACCGTACACGGCCGACTGATGTTCGCCGGCCGTAAGGCGATGATTCGTTTGGGCGGTGCGGCGGCGGTGTCGGGCGAGGTGCCGGCTGTCTTGGAGGTGGACGTGCAGCGGACAAGGACGCCATGCACCGGGACACGAGCGTATATGCAGCAGCCGGTCAAGTCGGCCGGGCTACGGCGAACGATGACGCGCAAGTAGAGTGTCGGTGTACTAAGATAGGGGTACCTTAGCACCCCGAACTTGTGCACGGGCAGTCGCAGCGTCCCGCGGCAAGGCTTGCCGGGCGTTCACCAAGACCCTTCGCTATTCATATTACTGCCATTCAAGAACAAAGTATTAACCGAGAAGACAAGGCTCCGGCAAGAGAAGCTTGCCGGGAAGATCAACTAAAGAAACAAGACCCCGGCAAGAGGAGCTTGTCGGGAGAAGCAACCAAGTACCCTGCCGCGACGCGCCTCGCGTCCCGACAAGACCTGACGAGCGACAAGCTTTCGGGAGGCGGCAAGAAGTTTGCCGCGACGAGCTTCTACACTGCACCGGCGCTCCAGCTCACCCGCTAACGTGTCGCCATAGGACCTTCCCGGACACGCGTGGCGAGTGGCTGTGCAGCCAGCGGTGCGCAGCGTTAAGCGGCGCTGACAAGTTACCACCGTGGCGATCGGTGGCACACCTGACGGTCCCTTTTCTGCACTGTTTGGGTGACTTAGATAGGCATTTAATGCCTTTGTCCCCTGCCGTCAGAGTTAGGTATAGACCACTGTAGCAAACAGTTGTATTAGCCCACTCTTTTTCCATTTTTACCCTCACCTACTTTGCCACCTGTCGGTGACCCCTTCCACGTATAAAAGGAGGCCCGGGTGCAACGTAGAAAGGGTTCGGAGATTCGGAAGGTTCAGTTCAGATCCTTCGATAGCCAGTGCACAAAACTGCTTGGTCTGGTAGCTCTCAAGCTCCCAAGCAAGAAAGCAATACAACCACAAAGCAGCAGTAGGAGTATTATCTCTCCGGAGAGCTCCGAAGCTGGGTAAACTGCTCGTGCGCTTCGCCTCGATCCGCTCTTTGTGTAATCTCCGCTCCCCTGCCGTACCGAAAAGGGGCTCCGGTCCCATAGGTGTCCGTGGCGATCAGTCTACCACGACATCTTTGGCGCGCCAGGTAGGGGGCGTCGAGGTTGCGTGAACCCGATCCGGCGTTCGCACGATCTGCGTCTCCATCGACATCTGCATCAGCATGCCACCGAAGAAAAAGGCTTCGGAGGTGGCTGCTCCGTCCGCGTCGAACCCACCGCCACCGGAGCCAGAAGGCGGTGGGATAGGCGCCGGCGGAGGAATGGACGTCGACGAGGGAGCTCAAGTTGCTGCCAAGTCCCAGGACAAGGCGGCACAAACCTCGACGACCGGACAAGCCCCGCGCTCATCTCAGGTAGCGCGGGACCGGCAGCGTCATGACACTCATGGTGCCATGCGTTTGCTAAATCCAAATCAAGCTGGTGGATCCCGGGACGTTCAAGACCTACTTGCGCGTCCACAAGCTGGCGCAAGCACCGTACGGTCGCTTGGGCGGGATACTGCTCCTCCTAACGCTGTTAGGAGTTCGAGCACGTCTCGTTCCTCGCACCGTTTGCCGCTGCCGCCATCCACTCCAGCAGAAGCTCTGGCGCGAGCTCAGCTGCTTCTTGATTTCCCTCCTACATCGGACAAGATCGACGAATGGAGGGCCACTATCCAGAGTCTCATCGGCTTCGCCAACGGTGACACTCCGCGGCAACCAAGCGCTTCGCAGCCGCGTTAAGTCCGCCAAGTGCAAGCCAACGGTGACGGAACTGGTGGGGGTGCGCCCACCGTGCACTCTCCACTCCCAAGGCCAAGATCGCCAGCTCACCGGGCCAGCCTCGACAGCGACTCCATTGCATCGTCAGACCCACGAGCTCGGCGGGATCAGCGCCAAGTTCTTCAAGAACGGTGGCAAGAGGATGCTCGTACCCACATCGAGCGTCGAAAAGAAGCGCGGCGTCAGTCGGACCAGTGCGCTGGGCCCACTGTTGACATGCACGCACCCGGAGAACCAGGTGACTTGCCGTACACGATAGGCTACCCTGCGTTCACCCGTGAGCTGCGGCGAGTCCACTGGCCCAGTTCCAAGAATTTCAAGCCTGATGTACCCGAGAAGTACGACGGCAAGTCGCATCCGTCGGAATTCCTCAGCATCTACACCATTGCGGTGCAAGCTGCTGGGGGACGAGACGAGAAGATCCTTGCCAACTACTTCCCGTTGGTACTCAAGCCCAACGTCAGATCATGGCTCATGCACTTGCCGGAGAACTCCATATCTTCCTGGGCTGATTTGTGCCATCAGTTTGTCGGCGCCTTCACTAGCGGCCACAAACCTCATGGCCAAGAGAGTGATCTCCACATACTTGTCCAGAAGGAAGGAGAATCCCTGCGCAAGTACATACAGAGGTTCAGCTGCGTGCACTACAACATCCCAGATATCCACCCCGCTGCGGTCATCAGTGCGTTCCATCAGAACGTGCGGAACCGTAGGATGCGGGAGGAGATGGCGATGTGCAAGATTAAGGATGTCAGCGAGCTGTATGCTCTGGCCGACAAATGTGCACGCGCTGAAGAGGGAAGAAGAATTCCCGGAGAGACTGTTGGAACAGGAGAGTCTGACAGTGAGGAAATTGCCCCGGCAAAGAAAAACCGGCGGCGGAACAACAGGAAAAACAACGGAAAAGATGTAGCAGTTGTGGAGCAGTCCGGCAACGGAGGCGCCGCCAAGACAGCCCCAGCTGGTGTTTCCGGCAAGGAGACAGCCACATGCACCAACTGCCAAGCTGTGGCGGCCACCGACAAGCAGGACGGCACCAACAAGCAATACTGCAAGATCCACCGCACCAAGGGCCATGATCTCCAGAGTTGCAAAAAGGTTGAGAAGATCGTTGAGCTCCAGAAAGCTGAATACGAGCGACGCGACAAGGAGAAAGCTGCCCAAGGAGGTGATGGTGGATCCGGCAAGAAACGCCCCGGCCGGAGGGGACGCCGTGGCAAGGCCAAGCAGCGGCAAGGAGACAGACCTCCCCGTGGCCGCGACAAAGAAGAGGAGGAAGATGAAGATGAGGATATGGATGGGGATGAAACCAGCGGACAGGAATTTCAGAAGGCCACAGAGGTCTTATGCGTTGACGGAGGTGCTTCTTTGCATACTTCGCACCGCCAACTCAAACAGTGGGCGCGGGAAGTTAATGCAGCAGAACCATCCGTAGAGTCGCGCAAACCTCTGAAATGGTCCAGCACGCCTATCATGTTTGACATTGAGGACCACCCTGATGGCACAACTGCGGTCGGGTGTTTGCTGATGTTGGTATCACCAACCATCCGCAACCTCAAAGTTACTAAGATGTTAGTTGACGGCGGGGCCGGCCTGAACCTGATCTCCTCAGCTGTACTCCAGAAGCTTCAAATCCCCGACAGCGAGCTCGAAGAAACTGGCACTTTCCAAGGAATCAATCCGGGAAGGAGCAAGCCGAAGGGGAAGATCATGTTGCCGGTCACATTTCGCAGCGAGCTGAACTACAGAACTGAGAGGGTCACGTTCGACGTAGCAGATTTCCCATTGCCATACAATGGGATACTTGGCCGTCCAGCGCTTGCTAAGTTCATGGCAACCTCTCATCACGCCTACAACATACTCAAGATGCCCGGCCCGATAAGCGTCATTTCTGTCCATGGCGACAAGAAAGATGCTCTTATCTGTGCCGACAAGATCTACCGGGACGCAGCAGCCGCAGCAGACCGTGCCACACTTGCTGTTGAAGCTCCCGGAGGGAAGAAGAAGATCAAGTCCGGCAAGTGCTCTGATGCCCACTCCGGCAAGCGCACCTCTTTGGAGTGCTGCGCTACCGTCGAGGACGCACCATCGAGCTCCACCGGCGAGCGTACCAAGACCATGTTAGCTCCACCACAGACCAAGAAGGTGTCCGCCAAGGAGAAGTGGAGGCTGCACTATAGGACTTAAAGAAATACATGTCTTCCACTCCAATACTTGTCGCACCTAAGCCACAAGAAAAGTTGCTGCTATACTTAGCGGCAACCAATCAAGTGGTTAGTGATGCGTTAGTAGCGGAGAGGGAAGCAGATGAGGAACCTGCAACCGCGGCAAGCACATCCAGCGACAAGCAGGGGGCTTCACCGGCAAGCGCATACAGCGACAAGCAGGAGACCTTGCCGGCAAGCTCTGGTCCCGACAAGCAAGAAGTGCAGAAGAAAATGGTGCAGCGCCCAGTTTACCTTGTCAGTTCCCTTCTACAGGGGGCTAGATCAAGGTATTCTGGTGTGCAGAAGTTGCTTTTTGGCCTCCTCATGGCCTCGAGAAAGCTGCGCCATTACTTCCAAGCACATGAAATCACAGTTGTCACTCGCTTTCCGTTGAAGAGGATATTGCAAAATCCAGAAGCAACAGGCAGGATTGTCGAGTGGGCACTGGAACTGTCAAGCTTTGGTCTCAAATTTGAGAGTACTTCAACTATTTAGAGCAGAGCCTTGGCAGAGTTCATAGCAGAATGGACACCAACACCAGATGAAGAAACCCCAGAGACAAGCATCCCCGTCAAAGAAGCGAACAAGGAGTGGCTGATGTACCTTGATGGTGCTTTCTCGCTGCAAGGCGCCGGTGTGGCGTGCTGCTTATTGCACCCACCGGAGAGCACCTCAAGTACGTGGTCCAGATGCACTTTCCTAGGGAGCAAGCAACAAACAATACTGCAGAGTATGAGGGTTTGCTTGCGGGCGTCGGGATTGCAGCAGAGCTTGGGATCAAGAAGCTTATTGTCAGGGGTGATTCACAGCTTGTAGTACGGCAAGTGAATAAAGATTATCAGAGTCCGTTGATGGAGGCCTATATTGATGAAGTGAGGAAACTAGAAGAGCACTTTGACGGCATGCAAATGGAGCACGTTCCCAGAGCCGAAAACGACAGTGCAGATGGCCTGTCAAAGTGTGCCGCACATAAGCTACCTGTGGAACCAGGGATCTTTGTGCTCAAGTTGACTCAACCAACAGTGACACCATCAACTGGGCAAAACAAGAAGAGAAAGTTGGCCTCTGGTGATTACTTTCCGGCAGAGCTACCTAAAGCCGCCGCCAAGAAGATCCCCAAGATCAACGACAAGAGTGCTGAGGAGCAGTCTGCTCCGGCGAACCCTAGGTTTCGTTCCGTTGAAGCAGACGCTCCCGACAAGTCTTGCTCCGGCAAGCTTGCCGGGGATCATCAAGCTCCGGCAGAATCTCAAATTCTTGCCGTCGAAGCGGATGTTCCCGCAGCAGCAGAATTGCCTTCAATCCTTGTTGTCGAGCCACAAGCTCCAGCATGGGCGCAGCAAATCGTCCGTTTCCTTCAGACAGGAGAACTTCTCGAAGAGCAAGAAGAAGCGGAAAGAGTAGCCCGGCAGTCAAGTATGTATCAGTTTGTTGACAACACACTGTGCAGAAGAAGGCTCAACGGTGTGAAATTGAAGTGTATTCCCCGGGAAGATGGACAGAAGCTGTTGGCAGAGATACACGGAGGCATATGTGGTCACCACATTGGCGCAAGAGCCCTTGCCGGCAAGGCTTTCCGGCAAGGTTTCTTTTGGCCGACAGCCCTCCAGGATGCAACTACACAAGTAACCAAGTGTGAAGCGTGTCAGTTCCATTCCAAGCAGATACACCAACCAGCTCAAGCTCTCCAGACGATCCCTTTATCCCGCCATTTTCGTCCGGGGCTCGATATCCTCGGCCCTTTTCCCCGAGCAATCGGGGGCTTTGAGTACTTGTACGTTGCTATCGACAAGTTCACAAAGTGGCCGGAAGTGGAAGCAGTGAGGAAGGTGACAGCACAATCAGTAGTCAAGTTCTTCAGGTCAATTGTTTGCCGCTTTGGGATCCCCAACAGGATCATCACCGACAACGGCACCCAATTCACGAGCCGCACCTTCATGCAGTACGTCCAAGACCTTGGCGCCAAGGTCTGCTTTGCTTCTGTTGCTCACCCGAGAAGCAACGGTCAAGCGGAGAGGGCAAATGCTGAAGTGCTGCGTGGACTCAAGACCAGAACTTTTGACAGGCTGCACAAGTGCGGAAGAAACTGGATCGAGGAGTTGCCAGTGGTTCTTTGGTCGATCAGAATGACGCCAAATCGAGCTACTGGCCAGACACCCTTTGCTCTAGTCTATGGAGCAGAGGCAGTTCTCCCCACGGAACTCGTATACGGATCGCCTCGAGTGCTCGCTTATGATGAGCTTGAGCAAGAGCAGCTGCGGCAAGATGACGCGCTGCTCCTTGAGGAGGATCGTCTTCAGGCTGCTGTGCGAGCTGCTCGCTATCAGCAAGCTTTGCGCCGCTACCACAGCCGCAAAGTCAAGGCCAGAAGTTTCGAGGAAGGCGACATTGTTCTTCGGCGCGTTCATTCCGCCAAGAATTCAAACAAGTTGACGCCGAAGTGGGAAGGCCCTTATCGGGTGAAACGAGTCACGAGGCCCGGCGCCGTCCGCCTTGAGACCGAAGATGGCAATCCGGTGAGCAACTCCTGGAATATTGAGCATCTTCGTAAGTTTTACCCGTAGGGCGCGGTTGTCGGAACCCGTTCCGGCAACCACCTTTTGTACAAGTCTTGCCGCAGTAGCATGTAATCCTTTGTACAAAGTCGGGCGCAGATCCCATGCATAAATAAAGCTTAAGTGCTTAGCACACTTCTGTTAGTACCATGCCTTATCTATATATTATGCATGTACTGTCTAACATTTTGTGCAGCACTAGCCCCCGGTAAGCAATAACGAACCTTAAAGTTCTATATCATTATTTTCTCTTCTTTCTTCTCGAAGAGAAGGTTCCCTCGCACACAAGTTTGTCGGGGGGGAGAGGAGAGGATAAATATGTGGACCAGGCGTCGTTCAAAAGAAGTGAGGTGTTGCCTTACCGGAGAGCATATAACAGAAAAGCTAAGTTGCCAAAGCCTGAGCATTTAGTTTTTAAATCTTTTTATGTTATCTTCCTTGAACGATCTGCACTTTGTATGAAAAACCTGTGCGCGAAGGAACCTGCTCACAACTAATTGCACCCTTATTTTGTTTTGAGTCCGCTCAACAACTTAAGCGAGTTGTAGCTAGTTGCGGCAAGGTTACTTGCCGGTTGCAGTACTGCGCAGGTTGCTGATGTTCCGCACTCAGCACTTGCGGTTAAGGTACCTGCCCGGCAAGCTTTCCTAAAAGCGTAGGGTCAAAACATACAAAGGAAGAATCAAGTAAAGGGAGTAACATAGCAGTAGATATCTAACATAAAGTTATAATACACAAATGAATTGTCGCAGTTCTAATGGACTGTTCCTGTGAACTGATCAACAGCGACAAGAGAAGAAGAAAATAGACGGGCGAACGTCTTCCACCCACGATCAAGATACATCACATTAGGGGCTGGGAATACAACGTGGACTCGCGTGCCGCTGATCCCGCAGCCCCTCATGTACAATCTCAGGGTCTCGGGCGGGTTCGACTCCATCGCGCTCGCAAACGGAGCTGGAAGCCGGAGACGACGACGAGGCGCCCGGCGCAGCCTGACGAAGAACTCGCAAGGGTCATCCCCTGTATGGACTGCCGTGAGGGGAGGAACCGCCGGCGGAGACAGAGCTGGCGCGCCGCCCCGTCCGCCTCTTCCCCGAGCGCCTCGACCTCGTCCTCGACCTCGTCCATGACCTCGCCCCCTCCCTCTCCCCCTCGTGGCTGGCTCTACCACCACGGGCGCGGGATAGGGAGGAGTGCGCTGTCTGGCGGCGACCCTCGCCGCCACCGATGAAGGGCCAGGGTTCCCTTCCTCCATGGCGAATGGGGGAAGGGGGAGCAGGAGCTGAAGAAAGGAGAAGATGAGAGAATGCGGGTTTCTCCGCTCCCCTCCCGCTCTTCTTAAAGGAGCGGGGTGGGGGCTCGGCCGCCCCGCTCAACGAATCAGGGCACGGGAAAAGCTGGGGGTCGGGGCCGACCTGCTGCCTCCGCTCGCAACGGTCTAGTCTCCCGCTTCCACCGTCCGTGACCTCGAGTGCAGGGGAGCCGCGTGGCGGAGATGCAGAACTGAGGCGAACGTTACGCATTTCCTGGATTTAACAACTCCCCACGATCTCTCCCACGACGCCGCGATCGACGCGTGCCGTTACGGGAGGACGCGGTGGAGGCGGAGTGGATTTGGTTTGGACCCAGGCCGTGGAGTGCCTGCAGATGCTTTTGGCTCGCCCAACAACCAACAGCGCCGCACCGTGTATGGCCCAGCCCGGGGCTCCTGTCGGTGTACTAAGATAGGGGTACCTTAGCACCCCGAACTTGTGCACGGGCAGTCGCAACGTCCCGCGGCAAGGCTTGCCGGGCGTTCACCAAGACCCTTCGCTATTCATATTACTGCCATTCAAGAACAAAGTATTAACCGAGAAGACAAGGCTCCGGCAAGAGAAGCTTGCCGGGAAGATCAACTAAAGAAACAAGACCCCGGCAAGAGGAGCTTGCTAGGAGAAGCAACCAAGTACCCTGCCGCGACGCGCCTCGCGTCCCGACAAGACCCGACGAGCGACAAGCTTTCGGGAGGCGGCAAGACGTTTGTCGCGACGAGCTTCTACACTGCACCGGTGCTCCAGCTCACCCGCTAACGTGTCGCCAAGGGACCTTCCCGGACACGCGTGGCGAGTGGATGTGCAGCCAGCGGTGCGCAGCGTTAAGCGGCGCTGACAAGTTACCACTGTGGCGATCGGTGGCACACCTGACGGTCCCTTTTCTGCACTGTTTGGGTGACTTAGATAGGCATTTAATGCCTTTGTCCCCTGCCGTCAGAGTTAGGTATAGACCACTGTAGCAAACAGTTGTATTAGCCCACTCTTTTTCCATTTTTACCCTCACCTACTTTGCCACCTGTCGGTGACCCCTTCCACGTATAAAAGGAGGCCCGGGTGCAACATAGAAAGGGTTCGGAGATTCGGAAGGTTCAGTTCAGATCCTTCGATAGCCAGTGCACAAAATTGCTTGGTCTGGTAGCTCTCAAGCTCCCAAGCAAGAAAGCAATACAACCACAAAGCAGCAGTAGGAGTATTATCTCTCCGGAGAGCTCTGAAGCTGGGTAAACTGCTCATGCGCTTCGCCTCGACGTGTGGAACTAAATGCAGCAGCCGGCCATGCTACGGTGAACAGCGACATGGAGGTGCACGCAGAGGCAGAGGTGGATGCGCACGTGATATGTCTCCAACGTATCTATAATTTTTTATTGCTCCATGCTATATTATCTACTATTTTGGACCATATTGGGCTTTATTTTACACTTTTATATTATTTTTGGGACTAACCTATTAACCGTAGGCCCAGCCTAGATTTGCTGTTTTTGCCAATTTCAGTGTTTCGAAGAAACGGAATATCAAACGGAGTCCAAACGGAATGAAACCTTCGGGAACGTGATTTTCTCACCGAACATGATCCAGGAGACTTGGACCCTACATCAAGCAACCAACAGGGAAAGCACGAGGTAGGGGGCGCGCCCTCCCCCCCCCCCCCCCAGGCGCACCCTCCACCCTCGTGGGCCCCCTGTTGCTCCACCGACGTACTTCTTTCTCCTATATATACCTACGTACCCCCGAACGATCAGATACGGAGCCAAAAATCTAATTCCACCGCCGCAACATTCGGTATCCACGAGATACCATCTTGGGGCATGTTTCGGAGCTCCGCCGGAAGGGGAATCCACCACGGAGGGCTTCTACATCATCATAGCCTCTCCGATGAAGTGTGAGTAGTTTACTTCAGACCTTCGAGTCCATAGTTAGTAGCTAGATGGCTTCTTCTCTCTTTTTGGATCTCAATACAATGTTCTCCCCCTCTCTCGTGGAGATATATTCGATGTAATCTTCTTTTTGCGGTGTGTTTGTTGAGATCGATGAATTGTGGGTTTATGATCAAGATTATCTATGAGCAATATTTGAATCTTCTCTGAATTCTTTTATGTATGATTGGTTATCTTTGCAAGTCTCTTCGAATTATCCGTTTGGTTTGGCCAACTAGATTGGTAGTTCTTGCAATGGGAGAAGTGCTTAGCTTTGGGTTCAATCTTGCAATGTCCTTTCCCAGTGATAGAAGGGGCGGCAAGGCACGTATTGTATTGTTGCCAACGAGGATAACAAGATGGGTTTTTATCATATTGCATGAATTTATCCCTCTGCATCATGTCATCTTGCTCAAGGCGTTACTCTGTTTTCATCAACTTAACACTCTAGATGCATGCTGGATAGCGGTCGATGAGTGGACTAATAGTAGTAGATGCAGGCAGGAGTCGGTCTACTTGTCTCGGACGTGATGCCTATATACATGATCATACCTAGATACTCTCATAACTATGCTCAATTCTGTCAATTGCTCAACAGTAATTCATTCACCCCCCGTAAAATACTTATGCTCTTGAGAGAAGCCACTAGTGAAATCTATGGCCCCCGGGTCTATCTTTATCATATTAATCTCCCAACACTTTATTATTGCTCCTTTGCATATTTATACCAAAAATACCAAAAATATTATCTATCATCTCTATCAGATCTCACTCTCGTAAGTGACCATGAAGGGATTGACAACCCCTAATCGCGTTGGTTGCGTGGAGCTATTTGTTTTTTGTAGGTACGAGGGACTTGCGCATAGCCTCCTACTGGATTGATACCTTGGTTCTCAAAAACTGAGGGAAATACTTACTCTACTCTGCTGCATCACCCTTTCCTCTTCAAGGAAATCCAACGCAATGCTCAAGAGGTAGCAGAAAGTGATCTGCGGTGCCGAGGCCTGGTCTTCGATCCCGTTGATCGGGTCTTCAATGATGAAGCAGGGGTAACAATGACAAGGTGGGGGTCACTGATGGATCACTAACCAACCTATACTAAGCAGTTTAGTATAAGCAGGTAGGTAACAATATGTAGGTTACAAAAGCAGGCTATGCGTCAGAATAGGAGCAATCAATTACAGTAGCAAAATCTAATGCAAGCATGAGGGAATGGAATGGGCGATATCAGGATGATCAAAGGGGGGCTTGCCTGGTTGCTCAGACAAGAAGGAGGGGTCGTCGGTGACGTAGTCGATCACAGCGGCATCGACAGCCGCCACAGGGTCTACCGAAGAGAAGAGGGGGGAGAAACAGTAAATACATAGAAAGCAAGTGTATAACAGGACAACATGCATAGCTAGACGTGTTCTAACGCGGTCCTAGACGTTATAAGTGAAGGGGGTAATCAACCGGAAAGGTGTTCCCGGTTCCGGACCTGTGTCAGACAAATGATCGGAGGGGAAATGTTCCATGTTCAGCATGCTAGGGGCATGTGAAATATGAACGGACCCCGTATTCGGATTCATTGGATTTTTCTGAGCAACTTTCATGTAGAAAACATTTTCATCCAAGTTACGGTTTATTTACTACGAATTTCTAAAGATTTTAGCATTTCTAGAAATTATTTAAATTAACAGAAATGGAATTATTGTGTCAGCATGAGGTCAACAGGTCAACCGCAGTTGTTCAGGTCAAACCTTGCAGCTGGGCCCCACCTGTGAGAGACAGTGGGTCTAACAGCAGTTTAATTTAGCTAAACAGAGTTAATTAGTGGTTGGGCCCCACATGTCAATGACTAATTAGATTAACTAATTAATTTAGTTTAATTAGCGTGGGGGGCCAACTTGGCAGTAGCTACCACATCAGCGCAGTTGATTTGGCCAACTGGCCAACCAGGGCACCTGGGGCCACTAGTCATCGACCCAGGGGGGTGGCCCCAGGTGGTGCCATGTCAGCGGTGCCGGAGCTTTGTCGCCAGCGACTAAAATCATGGCGGCGCGTAGAGGGGGCCACCGGGATTCTGCTATAGGGCACGGGGGAGGTCGCGGTTAGGGGCGTTCGAACGAGCGCATGAAGGCGCGTCGACTGGGGGCGGTGGCATCGCCGGAGTTGGCTGGAATCGGCGCCGGCGTCGAGGCCAGCGGCGGAGCGGCGTCGGCCGAAGATGGAAACAGCGAGGCAACGCGCTATTGAGCAAAAGAGGAGGCTGGGGAGGATCTACGTGGTGTGGCGAGTCCAATGGGCACGAGCCCGTGACCAAACTGTCACCGGAGACGCGTCGGCGACGAGCTCCGTGGCGATGCGTTTGGCCTCATCATGTGAGCTAGCTAGGGTTTGCGCGAGAGCAAACGGAGAAAGGTAGGAGGTAGAGGAGCTCACCACACGGCACACGGAGGCCGGTGAGAGGCTTAGTAGCAGCAGCAGTCGCCGGAGTCGAAGAAGACAGCGGCGACCCGAGGAAGAAGGCGACGGCCTTGGGGGTGATGCAGGGGGTCCCGGCTCGAGCAGGTGGTCGGGGAGGAAGTAGTGAGGGCCGGAGAACCGATCTGTCATGGGGACGAGGCGAGGTGGTGACGGTGGCCGCGGCTAGGATGGGGCCATGGGACGGGCGCGCTCGGGATCGAGCGAGAGGAGAGGGGAGAGGTGGATCTGGGGGAGGGGAGGCGCAGAGGCGAGCGAGAGGGGGCAAGTGGGCGAGTGGGGAGGGAGCCCGAGGCGCCAGGGGGTGGAGTCCTTATCCACTGAGGCGCCGACGGCAAGGTGGGTTCGGCGGGGACGCGACTTGGGCGCACACGGGGTCGGGTGAACAGATAAGACAACCTGGGAGGAAGATGGGCTGGGCCTGGGTCGGCCAGGTGGGCTGAGGCCCAAGGGGGGCACGGTGGCCAGCTGGGCCAATCGGCCAAGTTGAGGGGGGCTTTTTTTCCTTTTTCTAATTTCTCTTTTATGTTAAAATAAGAGACATCTAGGGAAAATTTGGGCTACCAAAATACTTTGAAAAAAATGTGGGACTGGACACTTAAATTCTTTCTAGTATTTGTCACTGCCACAAAGAGTTTGGGGCCATCAGGAGATGTCCAAGCATTTTTAGAAAATGAAAAGGACATCTTAAATACTGCTGGACTAGATAATAAATTCCCAGGGGCAATTTGGGAATTCCAAAAATGTTGGCTTCAACATGACAAATATCTAGGGATTATTTGCCATAGGATGAAATTTTTAGATTTCATGTCTGACAAATAAGAATTTTTGGCTTTAGATTGTATTTGAATTTGAATGGTGATTTGGATCAAGTGAAGATTAGCAACAGCAACATGATGACATGGCACCATTAACACAGGTGATTACTGTAGCATGACACTGGGGTGTTACATGGGTTTAAGGATATTCGGAAGCACAAGTAGTATCTCTACTTGGTGCAAAGAATTTGGCTAGCATGAGGGGGAAAGGCAAGATCAACATGTTGGATGATCCATGACAATATACTTTATTTCGGATATAAGAAAACATAACCCATTACGTTGTCTTCCTTGTCCAACATCAACTCTTTAGCATGTCATATTTTAATGTGTCCTCACAATCATAAAAGATGTCCAAGATAGTATATTTATATGTGAAAACCTCTCTTTCTTTATTACTTCCTATTAATTGCAATGATGACCAAAACTATGCTTGTCAACTCTCAACAACTTTTACTCATCATACTCTTTATATGTGAAGTCATTACTCTCCATAAGATCAACATGATCTCTTTACTTCTTTTTATTTTTTCTTTTTCTTTTATTCCCTGAAGATCAAAGCAAAGTAAATCAAGCCTTGACTCAACACTAATCTCTATTATATATAGCTCACGGACTCGATTACATAGAAGGATCATAAGGCAAAACTCAAAACTAAATCGTACTAAAACTTTATTTCACTAGTTCAAGATATTACTAAAAGGATCGAACTAAGAAAAATGGTAAAGATAGGAGTGTGATGGAGATACGATACCGGGGCACCTCCCCCAAGCTTGGCAGTTGCCAAGGGGAGTGCCCATACCCATGTGATTATGTCTCTTTTGCTGGTGAAGAAGATGGAGTTGTTGATGATGTAGGCTTGTCGTCCCTTTTCCAAGGCATAGGCTCGCCATCATAGAAGGATGATTGAGTCTCCGAGATCCTTAAATCTGCAGCCAAACTCATCCTCTTGAATCTATATTCATACTCACAGTTTTGGTTTTGCAGGTCATAGATCTGGGCTTGGAGGTGCTTGATTTTCTCATGGAGCTTGAAGATGGCTTCCACAATGTCCTTGGCGTCCAGCTTGTGGTTGTTGGTGAACTGCGTGATCATTATGTGATTGGAGTCGAGTCCACGCTCCACCATCTCCTGACACTTGAAAACTTGTTGCTCCATTGCATCGAGCCTTGTCTCCACACTCCCGGTCCTCCTTGGTCCCTCAACATCGCGGATGTGCAGCAACCCTCACGCATCTCAATGGTTTGAGGGTGTTGCAGCACTTCTGTGAGGTAAGGGTTGATGACCTTCTCGAAGAACTTGTCCTTGGGGGCACTTGGAGACGTCATGGTGATCTAGATCTGTCAGAAAAACAGCTCGAAACAAAAACAGAGGATATTTGCGTGGTAAGGTGGCCAAAACCTTCGGGAGATTATATAATGAATTTTTACCAACAAAAAGAAGTATCCTGCAAGAAAACGGAGTCTGGAGGGCACACAAGGTGCCCACGAGGCAGGGGGCGCGCCCAGGGGGTAGGGCGCGCCCTCCACCCTCGTGGACGCCTTGTGTCCTTCCCGGACTACTTTTTATTTTCCTATTTTCTTAAATATTCCAAAACAGAGAGAAATTGTCATTAGAACTGTTTTGGAGTCGGTTTACTCACCGTACCACATGCCTATTCCTTTTCTCAGTCTGAAGCGTTCTGGAAAGTGTCCCTTATGTATTCCTCCAGGGTTACGGTTTCAATAAAATTAGTTTCAACATTTATAGGATAACCTGAGATGTAATGTTTGATTCTTTGACCGTTCACCACCTTTGGATTTGTGCCTTCGAAGTTGTTGATTTTTATGGCTCCGGAACAATAGACCTCCTCGATAACGTAAGGACCTTCCCATTTAGAGAGAAGTTTTCCTGCAAAAAATCTTAAATGATAGTTGAATAGCAACACATAATCATCTACATTAAACTCACGCTTTTGTATCCTTTTGTCATGCCATCTTTTAACTTTTTCTTTAAACAGTTTAGCATTCTCATAGGCCTGGGTTCTTGTAACACCCCGGTGTAATGAGGCTACAGTAACCCCTGGGGTTAAGTTAATCTTTTTGCTAAACATGTGCCTGATCATTATTGTATCATGTTCTTTCACATTCCAGTTGAATTCAAATTCAAATTCTGTGTGAAATTCAAAATGCTCAAACATCAAAACAAAAATGTTCATCATGTGCCAAATAATCCACAACTAATATTGGTGGTGACGCCCTCGATTCAATCATACACTAATCATGCACGCAAATGTGTACGATCAAGATCAAGGACTCACGGGAAGATATCACAACACAACTCTAGACACAAATTAAAATAATACAAGCTTTATATTACAAGCCAGGGGCCTTGAGGGCTCGAATACATAAGCTCGAATACACAAGAGTCAACGGAAGCAACAATATTTGAGTACAGACATGAGTTAGACAAGTTTGCCTTAAGAAGTCTAGCACAAAAGCAGCAACGATCGAAAAGGCAAGGCCTCCTGCCTAGGAGCCTCCTAACTACTCCTGGTCGTCGGCGGCCTCCACATAGTAGTAGGCACCCTCGGGGTAGTAGTAGTCATTGGTGGTGTCGTCTGGATCCTGGGCTCCACCATCTGGTTGCGACAACCAGAAAGAAGAAAGAAGGGGGAAAGGGGGGAGCAAAGCAACCGTGAGTACTCATCCAAAGTACTCGCAAGCAAGGATCTACACTACATATGCAACATTATCAAAGGAAGGCAGATATGTGGACTGGGCTGCGTAAATGCGAAATAGAGAGAAGGCTAAGTCCTATCGAAGACTAGCATCTTCTGGAAACCACCATCTTGCAGCAAACAGGAGGGAGTAGAGTAGCATAAAGTAAAGTAGTAGTAGTGTTATCAACCTCGGCCGGAGATCCTTTCTCGACTCCCTGCGAGAAATAAATACCAGAGCCATACTATCCAGCTATCATCACAATCCATTTCCAATCACCATTCAATTCTCATCACAAGTATCCAGTTCTAGTTGTATCGATCGGGATACAACTCCAAGTGTCCGTTACCGTAGGACAGGATATCGATAGATGTTTTCTTCCCTGCAGGGGTGCACCAACTTACCCTCCACGCTCGATTAACTCCGGCCGGACACACTTTCCTGGGTCATGCCCGGCCTCGGCAAAACAATAAGCTGCAACCCGACCTAGGCTTAATAGAGAGGCCAGCAAGACGGACTAAACCTATGCCCCCAGGGGTCATGGGCCATCTCCCCGGGAACTCCTGCACGTTGCGAACGCGGCCGATGAGCAGACCTAGCTACCTCCTTCAAAAAGGTAGGTGCTTACGTAGTCCAACCCGGTGCGCGCCGCTCAGTCGCTAACATCTACTCCCTCCGTCCGGAAATACTTGTCGGAGGAATTGATGTATTTAGACGTATTTTAATTCTAGATACATCCATTTTTAAGCATTTCTGCGACAAGTATTTCCGGACGGAGGGAGTATTAAACTTCGGCTGATGTATACGACACAGAACGCCCATACTATGCCCACGTGATGGTTAGTGCTATCAGGCCAGAGGCCCCTTGGATCAAATATCCAAATCGTAGTGGATTAGGATCGCGCGGTAACAAGCAGAGACTCACGAAAGATGTGACCCCGTTGCCCCGTCTCGAGGACTTGTGGCAAGGGCTAGGAATGCCCAGCCACGCCTCATAATTATCTCGCGGGCACCCTCCAGGTCAACCCGACTCCACATCACTCGCAATTAAGCTCGCGCAGGTACCCCTCGGGGTCGACCCGTCTTTAGTAACATGGTTCAGTGTAAAGTCATAGTAACCATAGTAACTGTGTGTCTAAACATCAAGGGGAAAACCCGAGGAACCACCCCCAGTGAATTCCACTCGATGTAGTCATCAAGGTGAACGTAAGAGGATTCACCCTCGAGGTCCACACTTGAGGGGTTGCACGACAGGGTCGTATCGGAAGTAGTTAAAGAGGAAATCACCCTCGATGACCACGACTGAATAGCTACACTACAGGGTTAACATCAGAAGTGCTGATGAGGTCTCACCCTCGGTACTCGATAGTAACCCAGTAGTGTTGAGCAACGAAGGGGAAGTGATGTGCAGTGTCGGGGCCTGGTCTTCGATCCCGTTGATCGGGTCTTCGATGATGAAGCGGGGCAACAAGGACAAGGTGGGGTCACTGATGGATGACTAACCAACCTATACTAAACAGCTTAGGATAAGCAGGTAAGGTACAACAGGAGATACAAAAGCAGGCTATGCATCAGAATAGGAGAAATCAATAACAGCAGCAAAATCTAATGCAAGCATGAGAGAATGGAATGGGCGATATCGGGATGATCAAAGGGGGGGCTTGCCTGGTTGCTCTGGCAAGGAGGGGTCATCGTCGACGTGGTCAATCACAAGGGCAGCATCGGTCTTGGGGTCTTCCGGAGAGAAGAGGGGGAAGAAACAGTGAATATAAAGCAAACATAGCATCACAAAGCAGAACGTGGCAATATGCTGTGCTGGGAGTGACCTAACGTATGGCTACACGATAAAGGTGAAGGGGGAAAACAACCGGGAATGTTTTCTCGGTTCCGGACCTGTGTCAGACAGATGATCGGAGGGGGAATGTCCCATGTTCAGCATGCTAGGGGCATGTGACAGATGAGCGGACCGTGTATTTGGATTCGTTGGATTTTTCTGAGCAACTTTCATATAGAAAACATTTTCATCGGAGTTACGGTTTATTTTCTACGAATTTCTAAAGATTAAAACATTTTCAGAAATTATTTAAATTAACAAAAAAGTAATTATGACATCAGCATGACATAGGTGTGACGTCAGGAGTCAACAGTGCAGTTGACTGGTCAAAATGACCAGTGGGGCCCACTTGTCATGGACAGAGGCCTTAACAGAGTTTATTTAAAACTACTATGAGGTTAATTAGCAACTGGGCCCCACAAGTCAGTGTCTCATTAGGTTAACTAAATAATTTAAATAAATAAAACAACGACTAAGGGTATGGGGCCCGCATGTCAGCGACTGGTCAAAATGAGTCATCGGGTGGACTGGGTCAACCGGGCTAGCGGGACCCATTGGGCCCACTGGCCAGTGGCCCAGGCGGTGCCACATCGGCGCCAGGTCGGCGCAGCCGACGGAGTGACGCCGGCGAGCCTACCTGCGGCGGTGCGTCGCCGGATTTGGCCGGAAAACGTGTACGGGGCACAGAAAGGGGTGCCGCTAGGCACGTTCGAACGGTCACTCGACCGCGCGTCGAGTGGTGGTGGTGGCATCACCGGACCTGGCCGGAAACGTCGCCGGCGACGAGGTCCGCGCGGAGCGTCTACGGTCGACGGCGGAAAAGGGTGCTATGGCGTGCTACAACTCAGGAGAAAGGGCTAGGCGGGAGCAGTAGTCCTCCAGGAGTGCGCTACAGGGACTAAACGGTACAGGAGGAGCTCGGGAGCTCGTGCGCGGCAGCAATGGCGGACGGCGGACCGGCGCTTACGGCCAGCTAGCTAGGGAAGGAGGAAACGGAGCAAGGATGGGGAGGAAGGAGGTGTAGCTTACAGGGCAGGCACACTGAGGCCTCTCGGGGTTCGGGAGCGCAGAGGGAGGCCTGTGGCTCCGGTGATCGCCGGTGACCACCGAGAAGGGGAAGAGGGCGATGCCGACGTCGCCGACCTCCCCGACTCCAGCTGATGGACGAGGACAGTGAAGCGGAGTACGGCGCACCTCCAAGGCTCGGTTGCCGACCTCGAGGACGCCGGTGGCCGCGGGGACGATGGAGAACGGCGGCGAGCTCGAGCGTCCCGAGGAGGAAGATGAGGTGGATCCGGCGCTGCGGAGCCTTCCGGCTCCAACGGTGGGCACCGTTCAACATGGAGGACAACGGCGAACACCTACGGCATGTTGGCGACGCGGGGTGAAGACGGTGGCCGCGGGATCAACGCGGAGACGGCTGTGGGCGCGGTCGGGTCAGAGAGAGGGGAGTGCTCGAGGGGGATCTGAAGGGGAGTGGGAGAGGCGGAGGTGAGTGGGGGTAGCTGGGGAGGAGGCCGAGGCGTCGAGGGGGGCGCGGAGGCCTTATCCTCTCGCGGAGGCATCGACGGCGAGGTGGTTCGGCGGCTACGGGCGCGCTCTGCCTCGCCCGGTCGGAGGAACAGGAGGGAGGCGCGCTTCGGGGAGCTGGGCCGGCCAGGCTGGGTGAGGTGCGCCGGCCTGCTGGGATGGGCCGAAGCCCAAGGGGAGCCAGGGGCTCTCCCACCCCTTCTTCTTTCCTTTTCTTTTTTTTCTTTTTCCAGAAGCTTTTGCCTTTTCTTTTTAGCCAATAATGACTTTGCAAAATTATGCCACTGGCCAAAACAATTTCAAAGAATTACAGTGCACTGCCATAAAAAGGTTGGGAGGCTTTTGGAATATTTGCCAATTTTGTAAATTAAAAAGGGCATTTAATTTATTGCTTAGGTCATTGTTTTAAGTAGCTTAGGCCACTTAAACCTTTTGCAAAAATGTTGGTTCACCACCAATATTAGTTGTGGATTATTCGGCACATGATGAACATTTTTGTTTTCATGTCTGAGCATTTTGAATTTCACACAGAATTTGAATTTGAATTCAACTGGAATGTGAAAGAACATGAGACAATAATGATCAGGCACATGTTTAGCAAAAAGATTAACTTAACCCCAGGGGTTACTGTAGCATCTTTACACCGGGGTGTTACAGCTCTCCATTCATCAAGTGAGCTAATGTCAAATAACCTCTTCTCACCGGCAAGTTTGAAATCATAATTGAGCTATTTAATGGCCCAATATGCCTTATTTTCTAGCTCGAGAGGTAAGTGACATGCTTTTCCATAAACCATTTTATAGGGAGACATACCCATAGGATTTTTATATGCAGTTCTATAGGCCCATAATGCATCATCAAGTTTCTTGGACCAATTCTTTCTAGATCTATTGACAGTCTTTTGCAAAATTAATTTGAGCTCTCTATTACTCAATTCTACTTGACCACTAGACTGTGGGTGATATGGGGATGCAATTCTATGATTAACATCATACTTAGCAAGCATTTTACGAAAAGCACCATGAATGAAATGTAAACCACCATTAGTCATTAAATATCTAGGGACTCCAAACCTTAGAAAAATAACTTCTTTAAGCATCTTAATAGAGGTGTTATGATCAGCACTACTAGTTGGAATAGCTTCTACCCATTTTGTAACATAATAAACAGCAACTAAAATATGTGTATACCCATTAGAGGAAGGAAACGGTCCCATATAATCAAAGCCCCGGACATCAAATGGTTCAATAACAAGTGAATAATTCATAGGCATTTCTTGACGTATACTAATATTACCAATTCTTTGACATTCATCACAAGATAAGACAAACTTCTGGGCATCTTTGAAAAGAGTAGGCCAATAAAAACCGGATTGCAATACCTTATGTGCAGTTCTATCTCCAGCGTGGAGTCCCTCATAAGCCTCGGAGTGACACTTGCATAGAATATGTTCCTGTTCATGCGCAGGTATACAACGTCTGATAACACCATCTACTCCTTCTTTATAAAGGTGTGAGTCATCCCGGAGTAATGTCTTAAATCATAGAAAAACTTTTTCTTTTGCTGGTATGTGAAACTAGGTGGTATAAATTTAGCAACAATGTAATTAGCATAATCAGCAAACCATGGAGCAATGCAAGAAGCATTTATGACTGCTAATTATTCATCAGGAAAACTATCATCAATAGGTAGTGGGTCATCAAGAACATTCTCTAACCTAGACAAGTTGTCTGCAACGGGGTTCTCAGCTCCCTTTCTATCAATAATATGCAAGTCAAATTCTTGTATCAAGAGAACCCATCTAATAAGTCTAGGTTTTGCATCTTTCTTTTCCATAAGATATTTAATAGCAGCATGATCAGTGTGAACAGTTGCTTTAGAATCAACAATATAAGGTCGGAACTTATCACAAGCAAATACAACCGCTAAAAATTCTTTTTCAGTAGTAGCATAATTTCTCTGGGCACTGTCTAGATTTTTACTAGCATATTGAACAACATTCAATTTCTTATCAACTCTTTGTCGTAGAACAACACCTACAGCATAATCGCTAGCATCACACATAATTTCAAAGGGTAAATTCCAATCGGGTGGCTGAACAATAGGTGCAGAAATAAATGATTTATTAAGTATTTCAAATGCTTATACACAATCATCATCAAAGACAAAAGGAATATCTTTTTGAAAGAGATTAGTCAGAGGCCTGGAGATTTTAGAGAAGTCCTTAATGAACCTCCTATAAAAAACGGCATGACCAAGGAAACTTCTTATACCTTTAATGTCCTTCGGACACGCCATATTTTCAATAGCATCAACCTTAGCTTTATCAACTTCAATATCTCTTTCAGAAATTTTATGCCCCAAGACAATGCCTTCATTAACCATAAAGGGGCACTTCTCCCAATTCAAGACAAGATTAGTTTCTTCACATCTCTGCAAAACTCGATCAAGGTTGCTCAAGCAATCATCAAAAGAAGTTCCATATACGGAGAAATCATCCATGAAAACCTCAACAATCTTTTCACAAAAATCAGAGAATATAGCCATCATGCATCTTTGAAAGGTAGTAGGTGCATTACATAAACCAAAAGGCATACGTCTATAAGAAAAGGTACCGAAAGGACAAGTAAAAGTGGTCTTTTCTTGATCCTCTTTTGACACAGGTATTTGAAAGAAACCAGAATAACTATCTAGAAAGTAAAAATGTGTATGTTTGGATAATCTTTCTAGCATTTGATTAATAAAAGGTAAAGGGTAATGATCCTTTTTAGTAGCTTTATTTAATTTGCGGAAATCAATTACCATTCTATAACCTGTAATAATTCTTTGTGGGATCAATTCATCTTTATCATTAGGAACAACAGTAATACCTCCCTTCTTAGGGACACAATGGACAGGACTTACCCACTGACTATCAGCAACGCGATGTATTATACCTGCCTCCAGAAGCTTTAGTATTTCTTTCCTTACCAGTTCTTTCATCTTAGGATTTAACCGTCGTTGGTGATCAACAACTGGTTTAGCGTCTTTCTCCAATTTTATTTTGTGTTGGCATAAAGTGGGGCTAATGCCCTTAAGATCATTAAGAGTATATCCAATAGCAGCACAGTGCTTCTTCAGAGTTTTTAGTAATTTCTTTTCTTCATGCGCTGAAAGCTTAGCACTAATAATAACAGGATATATCTTCTTTTCATCAAGATAAGCATATTTAAGAGTATCAGGTAATGGTTTAAGCTCAAACACGGGATCACCCTTGGGTGAGGAGGATCCCCTAGGATTTCAACAGGCAAGTTGGGTTTCAAAATAGGTCCCTGTTTAAAGAATACTTCATCTATGTCCCTTCTTTCATTCATAAACATATCATTTTCATGGTCTAGCAAATATTGTTCTAAAGGATGATTAGGAGGCACGGCAATAGAAGCAAGACTAATAATTTCATCTTTACTAGGCAATTCTTCATTACGGGGTTGTCTACGAAATTTAGCAAAATTAAACTCATGAGACATATCACCCAAACCAATAGTAACAACATCCTTTTCGCAGTCTATCCTAGCATTAACAGTATTCAAGAAGGGTCTACTAAATATAATGGGACAAAAGTCATCTTGTGGGGAACCAAGAACAAGAAAATTAGCAGGATATTTAACTTTCCCACACAAGACTTCAACATCTCTAACAATCCCAACTGGTGAAATAGTATCTCTATTGGCAAGCTTAATTGTAACATCAATTTCTTCTATTTCAACAGGTGCAATATCATGCATAATTTCTTTGTATAAGGAATGAGGTATTGCACTTGCACTAGCACCCATATCACACAATCCATGATAACAATGATCTCCTATTTTAATAGAAATAACAGGCATGCCTACCACAGGTCTATGTTTATTTTTAGTATCAGGTCTAGCAATTCTAGCAGCTTCATTGCAGAAGTAAATAACATGCCCATCAATATCATCAGCCAAGAGATCTTTAACCATAGCAATACTAGGTTCAACTTTAATTTGCTCAGGGGGTTTGGGTGTCTTAATATTACTTTTGTTGACCACAGTTGAAGCTTTAGCATGATCCTTTATTCTAACAGGGAAAGGTGGTTTCTCAATATAAGCAGTAGGAACAATAGGATCATCATAAGTGATAGTATTTTCTTCAACTTTAATAGGTGCAACTACTTTTACTTCAATGGGAGGATTATATTTAAACCACTTCTCCTTAGGGAGGTCAACATGAGTAGCAAAGGATTCACAGAAACATGCTACTATTTCAGAGTCAAGTCCATATTTAGTGCTAAATTCACGAAAAACATCGGTATCCATAAAAGATTTAACACAATCAAACTTAGGTGTTATACCTGACTCCTTACCTTCCTCGAGATACCAATATTCAGACTTGCGTTTAAATCTTTCCAATAAATCCCATTTGAATTCAATAGTCTTTGCTACCTCTTGAGCACTGCGTTGGTTTTCCCTTGAAGAGGAAAGGGTGATGCAGCAAAGTAGCGTAAGTATTTCCCTCAGTTTTTGAGAACCAAGGTATCAACCCAATAGGAGGCCACGCTCAAGTCCCTTGTACCTACACAAACAAATAAGAACCATGCAACCAACGCGATAAAGGGGTTTTCAATCCCTTCACGGCCACTTGCAAAAGTGAGATCTGATAGAGATGATAAGATAATATTTTTGGTATTTTTATGATAAAGATTAAAAGTAAAGATTGCAAAATAAACGGCGCCAGAAATAGCTTGTTGACGGAAGATTAATATGATGGAAAATAGACCCGGGGGCCATAGGTTTCACTAGTGGCTTCTCTCAAGATAGCATAAGTATTACGGTGGGTGAAAAAATTACTGTCGAGCAATTGATAGAATTGAGCATAGTTATGAGAATATCTAGGTATGATCATGTATATAGGCATCACGTTCGTGACAAGTAGACCGACTCCTGCCTGCATCTACTACTATTACTCCACACATCGACGCTATCCAGCATGCATCTAGAGTATTAAGTTCATAAGAACAGAGTAACGCTTTAAGCAACATGACATGATGTAGAGGGATAAACTCATGCAATATGATATAAACCCCATCTTTTTATCCTCGATGGCAACAATACAATACGTGTCGTTTCCCCTGCTGTCACTGGGATCGAGCACCGCAAGATTGAACCCAAAGCTAAGCACTTCTCCCATTGCAAGAAAGATCAATCTAGTAGGCCAACCAAACTGATAATTCGAAGAGACTCGCAAAGATAACCAATCATACATAAAAGAATTCGGAGAAGATTGAAATATTGTTCATAGATAATCTTGATCATAAACCCACAATTCATTGGATCTCGACAAACACACCGCAAAAGAAGATTACATCGAATAGATCTCCAAGATAATCGAGGAGAACTTTGTATTGAGATCCAAAGAGAGAGAAGAAGCCATCTAGCTAATAACTATGGACCCAAAGGTCTGAGGTAAACTACTCACACATCATCGGAGAGGCTATGGTGTTGATGTAGAAGCCTTCCGTGATCAATGCCCCCTCCGGCGGAGCGCCGAAAAAGGCCCCAAGATGGGATCTCACGGGTACAGAGAGTTGCGGCGGTGGAAATAGGGTTTTGGCTCCGTATCTGATGTTTCTAGGGTATATGAGTATATATAGGCGAAAGAGGTCAGTCAGGAGAGCTACGAGGGGCCCACGAGGGTGGGGGCACGCCCAAGGGGCAAGCGCGCCTCCCTGCCTCATGGCCTCCTTGTTGATTGCTTGACATCCATTTCAAGTCCTCTGGATCACACTTGTTCCGAAAATCATGTTCCCGAAAGTTTCATTCCGTTTGGACTCGGTTTGATATTCCTTTCCTTAGAAACACTGAAATAGGCAAAAAAAATATAGCAATTTGGGCTGGGCCTCTGGTTAATAGGTTAGTCCCAAAAATAATATAAAAGTGTATAATAAAGCCCATTGAACATCCAAAACAGATAATATAATAGTATGGAACAATAAAAAATTATAGATACGTTGGAGACGTATCAAGCATCCCCAAGCTTAATTCCTGCACGTCCTCGAGTAGGTAAATGATAAAAACAGAATTTTTGATGTGGAATGCTACTTAGCATAATTTTCAATGTAATTCTTTTTACTGTGGCATGAATATTTAGATCCGAAAGATTCAAGATAAAAGTTTAATGTTGACATAAAAACAATAATATTCAAACATGCTAACCAAGAAATTGTGTCTTATCAAAATAACATAGCCAAAGAAAGCTTATCCCTACAAAATAATATAGTTAGGCCATGCTTCAATTTCGTCACACAAAACTTTCTCATCATGCATAACCCCGATGACAAGAGCAATTGGTTCATACTTTTTAACGCGCTTCAGCCTTTTCAACCCTTACGCAATACATGAGCGCAAGCCATGGATATAGAACTATGGGTGGAATAGAGTATAATGATGGGGGTTATGTGAGAAGACAAAACGGTAGAAAGTCTCACATTGACGCGGCTAATCAATAGGCTATGGAGATGCCCATCAATTGATGTCAATGCGAGGAGTAGGGATTGCCATGCAACGGATGCACTAGAGCTATAAATATATGAAAGCTCAACAAAATAAACTAAGTGGGTGTGCATCCAACTTGCTTGCTCACGGAGACCTAAGGCATTTTGAGGAAGCCCGTCATTGGAATATACAAGCCAAGTTCTATGATGAAAAATTCCCACTAGTAAATGAAATTGACAACATAGGAGACTCTCTATCATGAAGATCATGGTGCTACTTTGAAGCACAAGTGTGAAAAAAGGATAGTAACATTGTCCCCTCTCTCTTTTTCTCTATTTTTTCTTTTTTTCTTTCTCCCCTTTTTTTCTTGGGCCTTCTCTTTTTTTCTTTGGCCTCTTTTTTTAGTCCGGAATCTCATCCCGACTTGTGGGGGAATCATAGTCTCCATCATCCTTTCCTCACATGGGAAAATGCTCTAATAATGATGATCATCACACTTTTATTACTTACAACTCAAGAATTACAACTCTATACTTAGAACAAAATATGACTCTATGTGAATGCCTCTGGCAGTGTACCGGGATATGCAATGAATCAAGAGCGACATGTATGAACATTATGAATGGTGGCTTTGCCACAAATATGATGTCAACTACATGATCATGCAAAGCAATATGACAATGATGGAGCGTGTCATAATAAACGGAACTGTGGAAAGTTGCATGGCAATATATCTCAGAATGGCTATGGAAATGCCATGATAGGTAGGTATGGTGGCTGTTTTGAGGAAGATATAAGGAGGTTTATGTGTGATAGAGCATATCATATCACGGGGTTTGGATGCACGGGCGAAGTTTGCACCAACTCTCAAGGCGAGAAAGTGCAATGCACGGTACCGTAGAGGCTAGAAAATTGTGGAAGGTTGAGAGTGCGTATAATCCATGGACTCACATTAGTCATAAAGAACTCATATACTTATTGCAAAAGTTTATTAGCCCTCGAAGCAAAGTACTACTACGCATGCCCCTAGAGGGATAGATTGGTAGGAAAAGACCATCGCTCATCCCCGACCGCCACTCATAAGGAAAGCAATAAAAAAACACCTTATGTGTCAAAATTGTCACACAACTTTTACCATACGTGCATGCTATGGGACTTGCCAACCTTAACAAAAGTATTTCTCAATTTCACAATTACTCAACTAGCACACTCTAATATTACCACCTTTATATCTCAAAACACTTATCAAGTATCAAACTTCTCATGATATTCAATGAACTCAATATGGAAGTTTTTATTATGCTCATCTTGGATGCCTATCACATTCGGATTATTTTCACAATTAAAGCAAATTACCATGCTGTTTAAGACTCTCAAAATAATATAAGTGAAGCATGAGCGATCAATAACTTCTATAAAATAAAACCATCACTGTGCTCCAAAAGATATAAGTGAAGCACTAGAGCAAAAACTATATAGCTCAAAATATATAAGTGAAGCACATAGAGTATTCTAACAAATTCTAAATCATGTGTATTTCTCTCAAAATGTGTGTACAGAGAGGATGATTGTGATAAACTAAAAATCAAAGACTCAAATCATACAAGACGCTCCAAGCAAAACACATATCATGTGGTGAATAAAAATATAGCCCCAAGTAAAGTTACCGATAGAGGAAGACGAAAGAGAGGGCATCCCCAAGCTTAGGCTTTTGGTTGTCCTTGAATTTTACCTTGGGGTGCCTTGGGCATCCCCAAGCTTAGGCCCTTGCCAATCCTTGTTCCATAATCCATCAAATCTTTACCCAAAACTTAAAAACTTCACAACACAAAACTTAATAGAATATCTCGTGAGCTCCGTTAGTGAAAGAAAACAAAACACAACTTAAAGGTACTGTGATGAACTCATTATTTATTTATATTGGTTTTAAACCTACTTTATTCCAACTTTCCTATGGTTCATAAACTCCATTACTAGCCATAGATTCATCAAAATAAGCAATCAACACGCGAAAAACAGAATCTGTCAAAAACAGAACAGTCTGTAGTAATCTGTAACTAACGCAAACTTCTGGAACTCCAAAAATTATAAAATAAATTGGTGGACATGAGGAATTTATCTAATAATCATCTGCCAAAATAGTCAACTAAATAGCACTCTCTAGTAAAAAGTTGTAGCTAATCTCGTGAGTGCTAAAGTTTCTGTTTTTTACAGCAAGATCACAAAGACTTTCCCCAAGTCTTCCCAAAGGCTCTACTTGGCGCAAACACTAATTAAAACACAAAACCACATCTAAACAGAAGCTAGATTTATTATTTATTCCTAAACAGAACCAAAAAGCAAAAAACTAAAATAAAATTGGGTTGCCTCCCAACAAGCGCTATCGTTTAACACCCCTAGCTAGGCATAAAAACGAGGATAGATCTAGGTATTGCCATCTTTGGTAGGCAATCCGTAAGTGGCTCTCATAATAGATTCATATGGTAATTTAGTTTTCTTTCTAGGGAAGTGTTCCATGCCTTTCCTTAACGGAAATTGGAATCTAATATCCCCTTCCTTCATATCAATGATTGCACCAATCGTTCTAAGGAAAGGTCTACCAAGACTAATAGGACATGAAGGATTGCAATCTATATCAAGAACAATGAAATCTACAGGCACATAGTTCCTATTTGCAACAATAAGAACATCATTAATTCTTCCCATTGGTTTCTTGATAGTAGAATCCGCAAGATGCAAGTTTAAAGAACAATCATCAAATTCACGGAAACCTAGCAAATCACACAAAGTTTTCGGGATCATGGAAACACTAGCACCCAAATCACACAAAGCATAGCATTCATGATCTTTAATTTTAATTTTAATTGTAGGTTCCCACTCATCATAAAGTTTTCTAGGGATAAAAACTTCCAACTCAAGTTTTTCTTCATAAGATTGCATCAAAGCATCAACGATATGTTTAGTAAAGGCTTTATTTTAACTATAAGCATGAGGAGAATTTAGCACAGATTGCAACAAGGAAATACAATCTATCAAAGAGAAATTATCATAATTAAATTCCTTGAAATCCAAAATAGTGGGTTCGTTGCTATCTAAAGTTTTAACCTCTTCAATCCCACTTTTACCAATTTTTGCATCAAGATCTAAAAACTCCGAATTTTTGGGATGCCTTCTAACTAAAGTTGACTCATCTCTAGTCCCATCATTATCAAGATTCATATTCCAAAACAAAGATTTAATAGGAGACACATCAATAACTTTTAGATCTTCATCTTTATTCTCATAAAAACTAAAAGAACACGCCTTTACAAAGCAATCTTTCTTAGCACGCATTCTAGTAGTTCTTTATTTGCACTCATCAATGGAAATTCTCATGGCTTTGAGAGACTCATTGATATCATGCTTAGGTGGAATAGATCTAAGTTTCAAAGAGTCAACATCAAGAGAAATTCTATCCACGTTCCTAGCCAATTCATCAACTTTAAGCAATTTTTCCTCAAGCAAGGTGTTGAAATTCTTTTGTGAATTCATAAACTTTTTAACACTAGTCTCAAAATCAGAGGGCAACTTATTAAAATTTCCATAAGAATTGTTGTAGGAATTACCATAATTATTAGAGGAATTACTAGGGAACGGCCTAGGATTAAAGTTTCCTCTATACGTGTTGTTACCAAAATTATTCCTACCAACAAAATTCACATCCATAGATTCATTACTATTCTCAATCAAAGTAGACAAAGGCATATCATTAGGATCAGAAGAAACACTCTTATTAGCAAACAATTTCATAAGTTCATCCATCTTTCCAATCAAAACATTAATTTCTTCTATCGCATGCACTTTTCTACTAGTAGATCTTTCAGAGTGCCATTGAGAATAATTAACCATAATATTATCTAGGAGTTTAGTAGCTTCTCCTAAAGTGATTTCCATAAAAGTGCCTCCCGTGGCCGAATCTAAACGATTTCTAGAAGAAAAATTCAATCCGGCATAAAATTTTTGTATAATCATCCACAAATTCAAACCATGAGTAGGGCAATTACGTATCATTAATTTTCATCCTCTCCCAAGCTTGTGCAACATGTTCATGATCAAGTTTCTTAAAATTCATAATATCATTTCTAAGAGAGATAGATCTAGGTATTGCCATCTTTGGTAGGCAATCCGTAAGTGGCTCTCATAATAGATTCATATGGTAATTTAATTTTCTTTCTAGGGAAGTGTTACATGACTTTCCTTAACGGAAATTGGAATCTAATACTCCCTTCCTTCATATCAATGATTGCACCAATCATTCTAAGGAAAGGTCTACCAAGAATAATAGGACATGAAGGATTGCAATCTATATCAAGAACAATGAAATCTACAGGCAATAGGAGTGCTAAGAAAATCATTGTTGTTGGTATTGGTAAAGTCACACAATTTAGTATTGTCTTGAGCCATCGTGACAAGCAAGCAATCCAACACACGAGCAAACAAGAAGCAAGCGAAAAAGTGGCAAACGGAAAGAGAGGGCAAATAAAACGATAAGGGTGAAGTGGGGGACAGGAAAACGAGAGGCAAATGGCAAATAATGTGATGCCAGGGATAAGAGTGTGATGGGTACTTGGTATGTCTTGACTTGTGCGTAGACTCCCTGGCAACAGCGCCAGGAATCCTTCTTGCTACCTCTTGAGCACTGCGTTGGTTTTCCCTTGAAGAGGAAAGGGTGATGCAGCGATGCAGTGTAAGTATTTCCCTCAGTTTTTGAGAACCAAGGTATCAATCCAGTAGGAGGCCACGCTCAAGTCCCTTGTACCTACACAAACAAATAAGAACCTTGCAACCAACGTGATAAAGGGGTTGTCAATCCCTTCACAGCCACTTGCAAAAGTGAGATCTGATAGAGCTGATAAGATAATATTTTTGGTATTTTTATGATAAAGATTAAAAGTAAAGATTGCAAAATAAATGGCACAAGAAATAGCTTGTTGACGGAAGATTAATATGGTGGAAAATAGACCCGGGGGCCATAGGTTTCACTAGTGGCCTCTCTCAAGATAGCATAAGTATTAAGGTGGGCTCCGGTTAATATTCCTTAGAAACACTGAAATAGGCAAAAAAACAGCAATTTGGGCTGGGCTCCGGTTAATAGGTTAGTCCCAAAAATAATATAAAAGTTTATAATAAAGCCCACTGAACATCCAAAACGGATAATATAATAGCATGGAACAATCAAAAATTATAGATACGTTGGAGACGTATCAGTCTTCATCATAAAAGCGCTACACTACTAGGGAAAAGCCTATACAGAATCTTAGCAGCAGCGCGGTTCAAAATGGGGCGCTGCTGCTAACTAGTTGTAGCGTGTGTTACGTAAACTCGCTGCTGATAAGGATTTAGCAGTAGCGCGCTCGGCTAGAAACGCGCTGCTACAAATATCGACCGGCGGTGTTCACCTAACTCTATGTAGCAGTAGCGCTGTCGCAGAACAGCGCCATCGCTAAGTATGTAGTAGTAGCGCTTTTTCGAGATCGCTGCTGGTAAGTTTCAAATTGCCACAATTTTTGTCCCGATTAGCGATGGCGCCGCATCAAAAAGCGCTCTTGCTAAATCCTTAGCAGCAACGCGTTTAGGTACCGCCCATCGCTAACCCGCACCATTCCCCACCCGTCCCTCCCTCCCCTCCTCTTTCCCTTCCCCTACCTCCCCTCCTCTCTTCCCTTCTCCTACCTCCACCACATGCTCCCACTCTCACTCTTCTTCTTCTCGTCAATACTTCTCCCCCATTACTCTCTCTCTCTTCTATCCACCTTTCTCTCTCTTCATTACTCCTACATAACTACACCACCTCCATTAATGCATCTCCTTTCTCTTTTTCCTTCCCCCTCCACTAGTTGAAGTTGTCTCCTCCCAAATTAGGTAGTTAGGTAGATGTAGGATTTAGTTAAGTGACCTATTTGCCCCCTAACTAGATCTATCTTTGTCAAGAAGAGCTTTGTGCACTTTTGATCTCCCTACAACATCATCTCCACCGTGTGCTCGATCTCGAGATAGAGGTGATGAAAATTTCATGCTTTTGCAAAATGGAAATGTGTTTATGTGCGTGTGATATGTTTGTGGAAATTGTATGTGTGGCATGAGTTGACGCCGCCAAATTGTGCTTTTGAGTTGCCTATGTTTTGCCGAAATGTCGATTTATTTCCGTTTCGGCGAATTCCGGGCAAACTATAGATCCATATATGTCCTATTTTTAGGGAAGGTCATGCCAAATTTTTTTATGACTTTGATGCATGCATGCATTTTTATAATCAATTTTTTTTATTATTACCGTGCAGAGTTGACGATGGTCAGTGGAACGATGGTGGACAGGTGGTTGCGGTCGGCGGTGGAGGACATGAAAGAAAATAACCGGACAGAGGTTTTATGTCCGTGTCAAAAATGCAAAGGAATAGTTTGGCTGGACCCCCATGACGATGGTCGTGTCGAAGCGCACCTGCTCATGACTGGTTTCATGGATGGCTATACTTGGTGGATAATTGAAGATGAGGATGACGATGTTGAGGATGCCGACGGGGCAGGCAATGATGACACGGGGCAAGACGAAGAGATGATCGATAATGGCGGCGGGGAAGAGGCCGGACATGGCAGCGGAGAAGGGGCCGGACATGGAGGAGGAGAAGGGGCCGGATATGGCGGCGGAGAGAACGACATGGACTCCACGCAGCAGAGTTTGTCGGTACTGAGTTCAATTGTGCGGGACCCTCATGTTCAAGCATTGCTTCGCAAGGAGACGAGTACTGAGAGAGCTGCTTCTAGAGAGGAGGCTAAGCTGGAGCAACTAGTGGTAGACTCGAACACTCCATTGTATGATGGTTGCAATCCTGAGGTGACCCGTTGAGTTTCACGCCCAACTCCTCAAGACGAAGGCTAAAACAAATGGACCGACACTAGCCTCGATGAGCATCTCAAGTACCTAAAGGATTTTCTTCCCGCGGGTAATCTATGTCCTACTAGTGTTGATGAGGCCAAGAAGATCATGTGCCCTCTTGATCTGCCACATGTTAGATACCATGCATGCATCAACGATTGCATAATTTATCAGAAGGAGCACGCGGAAAAAACAAGCTGTTCCGTGTGCAATGCTTCTCGATACAAGAAGGCCGGGAAGAAATGTCCCCAGAAATTTGTATGGTACTTACCGATCACTCCCCGTCTCCAGAGGTATTTTGTAGATCCCAAGGAAGCAAAGCTAATGCGCTGGCACGCGGAGAGGAAGAAGCCCGACGATGGAGATGATCCGGCTGAGACACGTGAAGGATGGAAGCCGTGGAGAGCGTTGAACAGCTTCTATCGGTATTTTGAATGTGATGCAAGGAACATCGTACTCGGCGCGTGTACCGATGGCATGAATCCGTTTGGCAACCAGAACACCAACCATAGTACATGGCCCGTGTTTGTATGGATGTACAACCTCCCCCCTGGTTGTGCATGAAATCGAAGTACATTCACATGAGCATGCTTATTCAAGGGCCGAAACAACCAGGAACTAATATTAATTTATATCTGGGGCTACTTCAAGAGGAGTTAGACACATTATGGAAAACACCGGCCAAGACATGGGACGCCAGCAAACGTGAGTATTTCAACATGAGAGCCGCGCTGATCACGACAGTGCAGGACTATCTCGGTTACGGATATGTGGCAGGACAGGTGTGCCATGGATATTGAGGATGCACGCGGTGCATGGATGATACGACCAGTCAGCAGCTAACGTCAAGGAAAGATGGCGGGTCTGGGAAAATCATGTACATGGGGCATCGAAGATGGCTTGAACAAGACGACCCGTGGAGAAACCGTGGAGATCTATTCAATGGTCACGCTGAGCATCGAGGACCTCCACGTAAGCGGAGCGGTGCCGAAATCGATGAGCTGTTGAAAAACTGGAAGGAGTGCCTCGCACGGAAAGACGATGAGAAAGGCGCCGAGCTCTGCTGAAGGTATGGAAGACGAGGTCTGTGTTCGGGACTTGAGTATCGCACAAACTCGATACACCTCATTGCCTTGATCAAATGCATATCTGTAAGAATGTCCTTGAGAGCTTGCTCGCAACACTGATGAACATGCCGGATAAGACCAAGGATGGGCCGAAGGCAAGAAAAGACTTGCAAGATTTGAAAATCAGGGAAGATCTACACATGCCGCCCTGTAAAATGTCAGACGAGACAGAGACGGAGACAGAGGCACGGGAGAATAAGGGCAAGAAAATAAAGAAAGAGGATTATTGCCCCCCTTCTTGCTTCACCTTAAGTCAGGCTGATATCAATCAATTATTTAAGTGCCTTACCGGAGTGAAAGTTAGTTCGATTCGTGGCAAGATAAGCAGATATCTAGACACGGACAAGAAAAGGTTCAGCGGGATGAAGTCTCATGACTGTCATGTGATGATGATGCAGATACTACCTGTTGCCCTTAGAGGGATAATGGACAAGCACGTCCGTGACACGCTTATTGGTCTCTGCAACTTTTTCGACGTCATCTCTCAAAAGTCGATCAGTGTGAAGCAGCTCCAAAGGCTACAAGAAGAGATTGTTGTGATACTGAATGAGCTTGAGATGTACTTCCCGCCCGCGTTCTTCGACGTGATGGTGCATCTGTGTGTCCATATTGTGGATGACATAATAGACCTGGGGCCGTCATTCCTGCACAACATGGTGCCGTTTGAGAGGATGAATGGGATCATCAAAGGATTCGTTCATAACATGTCTCGTCCGGATGGAAGCATCGTCCAGGGCTATTTGGCACAAGAGTGCATCTCTTTTTGTGAGAATTTTCTATATGGCGCAGACCAGCCGCCTGGTGTTAGTGTTGGTTTGCCCGTTAACAAGCACGATGGGAGGCTCGAAGGAGATGGTCACTGCAACGGTCGCAGGGAACTGCACGTGGCATACTCAGATCGACACAGCGACTCTGACAGAGCAAACTTGGTAGTGCTACAACACCTAGACGAGGTAGATCCTTTCGTGGCACTGCACAAAGAAATTATCGCAAAGAAGTATCGTGACCGAAGAGTATGCAGGACGGATGCCGAAGTTACTAGAGAGCACAACTCCACTTTCCTGCATTGGTTCAAAGAGCATATTATTGCTAATCCCCCGGAGGAGGGCTCTAAGGACGGATTGCTCATATACGCCTTAGCACATGGCCCCTCGCCCAACCTCGTAACCTATCAGGCATATGATATCAACGGATACACGTTCTACACGGAGGCAAAAGATATGGACAGTGATGATCAGAACTCAGGGGTGACGATGGAATGCATGACCGGGAGCGACAACGGCACAACTGAACGATTTTATGGAAGGGTCGAGGATATCTGGGAGCTTGACTACTCTGGACTGCACAACACGACGATGTTCCGTGTCAGATGGGCTAAGGATGTCGAAAGAGAAAGCCGGATGTTCACTACCATGACTATACCCGATGCCAAGAGCGTTACCGTGAACGCTATCGCAAAAAATGAGCCATGGGTACATGCTAAGCACGTGACACAATGCTTCTTCATAACTGACCCACGCAATCCCAGTCGTGTTGTCGTGAGGAGAGGCAAAAGGAACATCATTGGAATGGATGGAGTCGCCAACGAGGAAGACTATGGTCAGTATGGCAACCCAATGAGGGAAGATGACGATGATGATGAAGTATACGTGAAAAGAAGAATCAATACTACATTACCTAAGAAAAATCGTACTCCATGGAAAAGGCAAAGTCACAATGAGGGGCTCAATTATTCTTCGACGAACAAGAAGGGAAAGAAGCTGACTCAAAAACGAAAACGTCAGCACTGAGGAAACGTATGTTATGGGTCCAATGATGTGTAATATATATATGTTCCTATTTTGTATACACACTTAGCCATTATTATGCATGGGTCCAATGATGTGTAATATATATGTTCCTATTTTGCATACATATTTAACCGTCAAATGATGCAATATATATCGCCCTCTCTTCGTTCACTGCCCTCGGGAAATAAAAGTGGGATAAAATAAAAGAAAAAGGAAAACTGGCAACGGTAGTAGCAGCGCGTTTCTACTAAACCGCTGCAGCTACAGAACTTAGTAGCAGCGCGTTTCTAGTAAACCGCTTTAGCTACAGATCTTAGTAGCAGCTCGTTTTGTCATAATGCGCTACTGCTACGTCCACTTAACCCAAAATTCTCACTCCCCTACTTCATCCCGCCATTTCCCCCCAAATCCCCACTCTCTCTCCCCCGTCGCACCGCCCCGACCGACCCGCCTCGCCCTCGACTCCGTCGGCGCCGGCGCTTAGCCTCAAGGCCGCCCGTCCCGCCTCGACCCGACCCGGCCGGGCGCTTAGCCTCGACCACGCCGCTCCCGACCCAGCCGCTCGCCCCGACTCGGCGCCGGGCGCTCGCCCCGACCGCGCCGTCGCCTCCCTCCTCTCCTCCCCTGCCGTCCGTCGGGCCTGCCTCCTCGCCCTGCACTCTCTATAAACCCCCTCTCTCTGTTAGGGTTCTTCATGTTAATTAATTAGGTTATCTATTTAGTTATGAATTTAGCTAGGTTTAAAAATTAGCTGAATTTATATGCAAATTTGAACTGGACATGTGATATGTGCATATGTCATGTTTTGGACATGTCATGTTTGGAAAATGATCCGAGTGGCCTATGTTACGCCGGGATGTTGATTCATTTCCGTTTCGGTGAATTTCAGGCGCTCGATATGTCCATTTTTTAGCAAAGGTCATGCCAAAATTTTCCGTGAATAAAGGCATGATTTGTGCTACATAGTTGGCATATCGAGTGCTGGCACATAGATTTCTTTTTATGTCATTTCTCATTTATTCATACTTTTAGAAATAAATGAGGCCACTTAATCATAGGAAACATGTCGAACAACGAAGAAACCGGGCCTTCCACCAAGATGCGATTTAGATGGATTATGAGGGTGAACAAGAGTACCTCGACTATTTGATGCTAAGAAAGGTTTGCAGTCGGCCTCGATGATGGTACTGACGCCGACATCGACACCGACGGCGCCGGCACCGATGGCGGCACCGAGACCGATGGGGAAGGTACCGGGGAAGGTACCGGCCCCGATGCCGCTACCGAAAAGAGGAAGCATAAGAAGCAGAGGATACGAAAACCTAACAAACTAGGGATTGGACGACTTGTGATCACAAAGATGGCACTTGGCAAGTTTGAGCCGTTAGAGCCGGAAGAACCTCGCAAGTGCTATGGGAACCAAGTAGGATGCATCCTACGGAATGCGCGAGCATCAACGATTTATGACTTAAGGAGTAAAGAACATTTGACGCAGTTGCTCCTAACGGTTGCACAAGAGATTCAAGTTCCCGACCGGGATGATAACATAGAACAACCGTGGATGATCCAAGATGAAAAAGATTAACAATCACGCCATGGGCATGTTCAGCAATGATTTGGCCTCCGGAAAGGGAGGGTGAAACGAGCTATTGAGGCTGATGAACCCTGTCCCAAGATTCTCGAGGAAAATCGACACTTACGGAAGAGGAGTTCGAAAAGGTCAAGGACACTTGCGCTACCGAGGCAGCCAAGGCTAAGGCTGCGAAATTCAAAAGCCTTCAGCTCCGAACACGGGAAGCATCGCCTCGGAAGCCGTGGCTACCTCGAGAAAAGGCCCATATGGGATAAGGAGGACGCGAACGTGAAGCCGCGGGTCTCCTGCACTTTTCGCTGAAGTTCACCAACCCCTTGGAGCATGACTTCATCAGGCCCGCTACAAGTGGGACAAGGAGAAAAGGTTTTTACACGGACAAGATCACGAGGAAATTGATTAGACTATCGGAGAAGCAACACCGCTTGCAGCCAAAGCCCTACTTCTCGATGAGGCCCAAGTGGACACCCCTCTCAACCGGGCCTTGAACGAACTTAAGGGACTCCCGCTGGACCAGCGGCTGCAATATGGTCGTGGTGCACGGCGCCGAGACGGCGCCACGTGGAAGGTGTTTTACAACGACGGCCCGGAGGCCAAGAAGCGAAAAAGAAGTTTAGTCAGCGGACATCGACGCAAAGGTGAAGCTTGCGGTCGAGACAAAAGCAGCCGAGGATGCGAAAAAAGCAGCCGAGGACAAATATGAGTTGCTACAAAGAGGCGTCAATGCAGCCAGAATCGCACTGAAATGATTTCGCTACTAACTTGGTTCCAGCTTATCATCAATCGGGCGAAGGAAAATCCGCATAAGACGGTACATGATTTCCCGATGCCCAGTTTCGTTTAGTAAGCAACTCCATGAACGACAACACCATCGCACCATCACTTGCTCAAGCAACCGGCCTCCTCTCAGCCGCTCCCGCCATAGCATCCCGCCTCGGCCTCAGCGCTTAGGTGGGCCTTCGCTTTTGGCTGAGCTCGACGCCGTCATGGTAATTACATGTCGCACCAAATATATATATATATATATATATATATATAATATTCCATTTTGTTGCCTTTCGGTTGTTTTAAGCCACGACATATGTGTTTGCAGGCGAAAGAAACCCCGTGCACCATACTCTACTTGATCAAAGGCCGAAGGTGGACGGGAAAGGGATGATAATGGACCCTCTCAATGCACTTTCCACAACCATCGATCCCACTGGGCACTTCAGGGTTAGCTTGACCAGTGTGAAATTGGGGCACGAGGATTTGCCTCCTCCAGTACAGCATGTGGGAGCGGACGACGAGACCCCGCCGCAGATTGGAAGGTGCAAGGGTTGGGTGCTGCTATGGCCGAAGAATCTTATTCTCTGGAGCCGGCCGAGAGCACACCAATAACTACCACACATCAACAAGCATGTGCGGAGACCACCACCCCGCCTATGCAATTACCAGCTCCTGTAGTGCCGGGTGAGAGAGGCAGACGACATGATGAAGGGGGTGCAATAGTACTGGCTGATGTAATTTCTCCTGTAGAACAGAGAATGGATGATGAGACGGAGGTCGACCCTATGGATTACCTCAATACAAACGTGTATGACTGTGACATAGTTATGATGAGTCAACCATATGACCAATCGGGCTACCAGCTTGCTAATGAGGATATGGATGATATGCCCGGGCAGGGTCGTACCATAGATTGCAAAAAGTCTCTCTTCATGAAATCCTCACAGGACACGCCTGAAGATGCCGCCTCAACATAGGCTCAACTAGCCGGCGCGAGGGTCGATGATTTAGCCCGGAACACTTGGGCAGGGGTTAAGGAAGGGTCTGGAAGGTGTGCCCAAGAAAAAGGAGAGGAAGAGATCGGCGAAGGTAACTGCCTCCAAACAAGCCAGAGCACACAGCAGCCAGACGATGCATTTTGAAGAGCGTGTACCCGTGAAAGGTGCGGTCATGTTCCATCTCACGGGCGAGCCGATGCTACCGCCGAAACCGCTGGAGGCACTATCAGGGGATCTCAGGAGACTGCACGACCATGTGCTATCGACTGAGAAAAGCCTAGTAGCCTCAAAGGATCCAGGATATCCGACATACGCGCTCGTGTGCTCGAGGGAAGTGCTACGTCGACACATGGCTCATGGAGGTGTTCTTCCCGCGGTTTGACCATATCTTTGAGATGTTTCTAACAAGGCGGCTCGATTTTACTATCGTCCGCCTTTTGCGCTACATATGAGCTCCGTCATGATGAGTGAAGAAGTCTCGCAAATCTGTGTGGCGGATCCGCATTACATGCACGAGTCTTTCTTGAGTCTCGCGACTTTGAGCGTGAAACTACTAGGAGTACCTCCAAAACTTCATGGTAAAGAATAAGGACCGGAAATTGTCCTCGTGCCTTATCATCCAAAGTAAGTCAGTTCCGACAACCCTTTCATACATTTCAATCATTCCTTCTCTCTCATATGGGGAATAATTTGAGGTGTCTTTTCCTCAAGAGCAACGGGCGCCGTCCTTATCGTTTTTACCCGCAAGTCTCCCACGCGTGTATTTTGACCCTTCCAGAGACTACGAGAAAAGGACTACACCCACATAATGAATATTCTAGATGATGCTCTCCAAGGCTTCACTTTAGAGGTGGCCACGCGCAGATCAAGAAACAAAGGAACAAGAAGATGGGTTTCAAGATAAAACTAACTTCTCCTGCATCCATGTCCCAAAACCAAGCAAGAAGGATGGATTCTACATCGTCCATCTCATGATTCAGTTCAACACGGATCACCAAAGCTTCGCATTAACAGCGAAATGATGATCATATCCACAAGTAGCTAGAATCTCATGGAGAAGCGAATTATAAACTTAGAGATGACTTCTTTCGCATCCAAAGCGACATTGCGACGATCATCATGAAAGAAGTCGCCGATGAGAAGGGATGTTCCACCACGGCCCTATATCGTGAGTCGACGTCCGAACTCGCATAGGCATGCAACGCCTAGACCTCACGCCGCTCAAGAAGCTAGGTTCGTCCTCGATGATATGGAAGGATGGAACTTCTAGTGATTTATGATGCCGATGATGATGATATGTGTCGGTTGAACTTGTATACTTTTTGTAGCGAGAAACTTTGTGATGTCCATGGTCCCTGCCGAACTTGCGTAACGCTACTTTGTTAGTTTGCGACGATGACCTGCGCACCTCTAGTTAATTAATTTGCGTCGTATATGTTGCATCTAGTTGCTAACCCTTTCTTTTTGGTGTTGCTCTAGTATATTTTGTTGCATATATATGATTGTACATCCTCTTCATGAACATGCATCTCTAATGTAACAGGTACCTAGTTTTTTGATGGCGAGATGGAAATGCTATGTCGTTTACAAAGGAAAGGTTCCGGGTGTACAACGAGTGGCATGAGTGTCGGCGCAAGTGAATGGGTTCACGGCGCCAGCCATAAAGGCTTCAAAAGGCATAAGAAGGAGAAGCTAGTTACTTGAGGTTCACGCTAGCGCGAGAGAGGACTCAGAACCACCGCCTCATGTATCATAGTTCCGCTCTCACTCATAGTGATAGCACTTCTTGCGTATACCTTTGTTTAGATGGATGACGTTGTTGTACTTGCAAGTATTCGAGACTTGCATGTATTGCTATTTTCGAGATGATGACAAGATATCACTTTGTGTTGGATGATGATTATGATGAGACTATTTGTATGTACATGCTATGATTACATTTGTGGTCTCGCAGGCATTTGTATGTGTATCATGATGATATTTCTATGTGCTAAAGATTCTTCTACAAAGCCGCTCAAATACAAAACAAATATGCCAAAAAAACTACTTAAATTAGCAAGGCGAGTGTATAAAAGTTAGCAGCAGTGCAAGAATAGCAGATGCGCGTCCAGCCAAAGAGCGCTTAGCGCTACTAGCAGATGCGAAGCTTGTTTAACCGCGCTGCTGCTACACTTGTGTAGCAGAAGGCTGGCACGCACGCCGCCATCGCTATGAGTTAGCTGTAGCGCCTTATTAGTAGCGCGGGTACCCGTGCTACTGATACATCTAAAACCCGCACTGCTGCTAGCCTTTTCCCTAGTAGTGCTAGTACAAGAAGTATCGAGCATGGAGCGATTATTGAGAGAAAGCCGAGCATAAAAATTTTGAATAATCATTTCTCTTGAGAGCTCATGATTGGGGCATGAATATAACATTGACTTAAGCCTCCCCAAAGCTTGAGCGATTCTTTCTCCTTTGCGAGGCAAAAAATTATATATGTAATTACGATCACGATGAACAAGATGCATGGGATAAAACTTCTGACGAAATTCCAATTTCAATCGGTTGTAGTTCCATGATCCCATATCATCACATAGCCTAAACCATGTCAATGCATCTCACTTCAAAGATAAAGGGAAGTCCTTCTTCTTGATAACATCCTCGGGCATACCTGCAAGCTTAAATAATCCACAAACTTCATCCACATAGATTAGGTGCAAATCGGGATGCAATGCTCCATCACTTGTGAAAGGATTATCTAGCAGTTTCTCTACCAAACCGAAGGAATTTCAAAGTAAACATTTTCAATATGGTTCAGTAGGTTGAGGAGCAACTCTTTGCTCTACTGTTCGGGGTGAAGATACCCCGAACAAGCCCCTCAAAGGATTATTTTCCATAGTAACATGTGACAGTAAATTTCGGCACACTATATAAATTTTTCCTTACCAAATTCCACCGACCAAAGGCGCTTCACTCCCCGGCAACGGCGCCAGAAAAGAGTCTTGATGACCCACAAGTATAGGGGATGTATCGTATTCCTTTCGATAAGTAAGATTGTCGAACCCAATGAGGAGCAGAAGGAAATGATAAGCGATTTTCAGCAAGGTATTCTCTGCAAGCACTGAAATTATCGGTAACAGGTAGTTTTGTGATAAGGTAATTTGTAACGGGTAACAAGCAAAGAAAGTAAATAAGGTGCAGCAAGATGGACCAATCCTTTTTGTAGCAAAGGACAAGCCTGGACAAACTCTTATATAGAGAAAAGCGCTCCCGAGGACACATGGGAATTATCGTCAAGCTAGTTTTCATCATGCTCATATGATTCGCGTTCGTTACTTTGATAATTTGGTATGTGGGTGGACCGGTGCTTGGGTACTGCCCTTTCTTGGACAAGCATCCCACTTATGATTAACCCCTATTGCAAACATCCACAACTACAAAAGAAGTATTAAGGATACCTAACCATAGCATGAAACATATGGATCCAAATCAGCCCCTTACGAAGCAACTCATAAACTAGGGTTTAAGCTTCTGTCACTCTAGCAACCCATCATCTAATTATTACTTCCCAATGCCTTCCTATAGGCCCAAACAATGGTGAAGTGTCATGTAGTCGACGTTCACATAACACCACTAGAGGAGAGACAACATACATCTCATCAAAATATCGAATGAATACCAACTTCACATGACTACTTATAGCAAGACTTCTCCCGTGTCCTCGGGAACAAACGTAACTACTCACAAATCATATTCATGTTCATAATCAGAGGAGTATTAATATGCATAAAGGATCTGAACATATGATCTTCCACCAAATAAACCAACTAGCGTCAACTACAAGGAGTAATCAACACTACTAGCAACCCACGGGTACCAATCTGAGGCTTTGGGACAAAGATTGGATACAAGAGATGAACTAGGGTTTTAGAGGAGATGGTTCCGGTGAAGATGTTGATGGAGATTGACCCCCTCCCGATGAGAGGATCGTTGGTGATGACGATGGCGATGATTTCCCCCTCCGGGAGGGATGTTTCCCCGGCAGAACAGCTTCGCCAGAGCCCTAGATTGGTTCCGCCAAGGTTCCGCCTCGTGGCGGCGGATTTTATTCCCGAAAGCTTTCTTATGATTTTCCCAGGGTAAAAGACTTCATATAGCAGAAGATGGGCACCGGAGGCCTGCCAGGAGGCCCACGAGGCAGGGGGCGCGCCCAGGGGGGGCGCGCCCCCACCCTCGTGGCCAGGGTGTGGGCCCCCTCTGGTGGATTCTTTCGCCAGTATTTTTTATTAATTCCAAAAATAACTTCCGTGAAGTTACAGGACTTTTGGAGCTGTGCAGAATAGGTCTCTAGTATTTGCTCCTTTTTTAGCCCAGATTTTTCGAGCTGCCGGCATTCTTCCTCTTCATGTAAACCTTGTAAAATAAGAGAGAATAGACATAAGTATTATGACATAACGTGTAATAACAGCCCATAATGTAATAAATATAGATGTAAAAGCATGAAGCAAAATGGACGTACCAATGCTCTAAGAACAGAACCACATCATCGTGTCTAAGAAACAACTCGGTAATTATTACACAGGGTTAGGGTTGCGGGACGCTGACCGGTTTAAATAGACGGATTTGGTCTTGGGTGGCGAGCCAGAGCGGCGCCACGCAGCTATCGCACCGCGGCGACGAACGTGGCGTTCGTCGGACCACCGGGTTTCCAGGCATTTTCGCTTTGGACCCCGCCATCAAACCGACGTGCCGGGCGTGCCCTGGCGCCCCATATCTGCCCCATATTTGGGCTGAATATGGGGGATTCCGGTCGGCTCGGGAGTTTGAGACCCGTTTAAGGAGCCCGTCTAGGTCAAATAAAACGTGATCGGACAGTGACCGGGTGGTCCGGCCGGACGTATGAGGCGGGTTTGACATGTCCGGTTGTAGATGCTCTTATAGGTTGGTCATCTCCTTTTTTTTCACTCGCTTAGATATAGATTTAGTCTTATATCACTTTCCAAAATGGATTTGCGGTTTTGAAGATAAAAAACACTTCTCCAAAAGCATGACCTATTTATGTCCTCGTATTTTTGGAGACCCGAAAATTTACAACAATGACTGAACTGCTGCACCACGTTTTGACAGCGAGTGCACCGCGTAAAACCACTAGGTATCCACTACCCAGTTTCTCAGTTATATATGTATGTTCTTTTCCTAAAGAAAAGAAAAGTTATATATACAGTAGCTTCCATCTCTATACATCCGCGGCATCAATTGTCAAGTGGAATAAAATTAAAGCTTAATATATGCATTCTTAGATTTGTGGGCTTCACCTTTGCCAAAGGAAAGGAGCCCTGTCAAGTCGAATCAAAAGCTCAATATAAATATTTTGCATTCTTAGATTTGTGGGCTTCACCTTCCCCAAAGGAAAAGAGCCCTTTCAGAAATTCTCAGTGGCCTCGGAGGTCCAAAGAGGGGGTTTGAAAATAGTTTTCAACCAGCAATTGGCGCGCCTCGGTATAACCTCACTAGCTGCGTCATTCCTCCAAGCGCAAAGATGTCGTCCACCGTTCGCCCATTGCCCCATCTTATACCCGGCCGCGCCACACGCTCTTTCCTCCCCAGCCGATGTGGTACAAAACAGATATGCCGTGCGCGCATCTCAAGCAGGCGCCAGTCGCGCCGCGCGCAAAAAACAGATATGCCGCACGCAAGATCGCCTGGTTTATACAGGCGCAGCGCGCCGCTCCAGCGGCAGCGCTAAATGCAGGCTAGGCAAGCCCGCCAGCAGCGCAAAAAATGCAGTGCACGCGACTCGCATATGGCATTTTCAATAAAAAATGATGAACATTCTCAACACAATAAAATTTCACACAAACAAGTTGATGAAGAAAAGTTCATGCCCAAAAGTTTAAAATCATGCCCACAAGTTCATCCAACCAAATTCAAAATGCAGATCAAGTTCAATACACAAATGAAAGACACATCATTCCTCTTCTTCGTCTTCGTCCTCGTCCTCATCTTCAGAAGACGATTCTTCCGCCTCCGAAGATGAATCTTCCTCCCTCTCTTCATCGCGCACCGCATCACGTGAAGCTCCGACGGTGTTGGCAAGATCTTCAACGGCATTTTCATGGGAATGTGTGCGAGGAGGCACATCGAAAGACATTCCGCCCATGGCGGCCGGAGGTGCACCCATGCCTCCCATGAGAGAAGCAAAACTCATGCCTCCCATGGTGGCCATAGCGTCGGGGGGTGCTCCAAAGCCACCCATGCCACCCATGACGCCGAAGCCACCGCCACCCATGGCGTCGAGGCCAACGCCACCCATGGCGCCGAGGCCACCACCACCCATTGCATGAACCATGGCTCTTTTTTGGATCAAGACTTCTTCACGGGCTAGATTGACATACTCCTTTTGCGCCACATTGAGGTTTGATGTGTCCAAGAAGAGAAAGTGCTTCTCCCATTCCAACAATTTAGTACGCTCCTCATTGCTCACCTTCCTCTCCTCCAAAGCCACCTTTCTCTCCTCGGCCGCCACCCTCCTCTCCTCGGCCGCCAACCTCCTCTCCTCGCCCGCGGCATCTTGGTTCCTTGCCATTTTCCTCACCTCGTTGGCTTCTTTTCTTGCCTTCACAATTGCTTCCATAGCATTTTTAAGCTCATCATCTCCTTTCCTCTTCTTCTTTTCTTTTGCATCTTTCTTGCACCCATCCGGTCGCTTTGGCTTCGAGTATGAAACCGAGTTGGGTGTGGGGCTTCTCTTGCCGTCATCACTTGATGCATCATCCTCATCATCATCATCATCCAACTTAATTGTTCGCTTCCGTTTGTTGCTCAAATGCAAATCATCCAAATCTTCACGCTTCTTCCATTTCTCATCATCCTTCAACACTTCATAGCAATGAGGCAAAGTAAATACCCTTCCTTTCTTGATCTTCCCCTTCTTGGTTTTCCTCTCCTCTTCTTTGAACAAGTTTTGTGCAATGTTGTACTACATGAAAACAAAGCAAGTTAGCACCAACCACAAGTATGATGAACATGTATGAAATGTCACTTACTCTATCGTCCTCATTTGTGCCACTTGGGTTCAATTTGTCAACCGCCTTTTGACAGGCCGCCCACCTTTGACAATCCGAGTTGATTGTCGACCACCGGGACCTAAGTGATCAGTCGGAGCGGTCAATTCCACTCATGTTGCGAACATCAAAGTGTTCCTTCATCCGAAGCCAATAAGCATCTCTACTTTGATCACCTCCAACGGATGGATCCCTCGACACTTGCAACCAAGTATTGCATAGTAAGATGTCATCGGCGTTGTTGTAATTGCCCGCTCTTCCTTTCGGTGCGTCGACAATGCCCTCACCCTCCTCGTCCACCTCGAACTCATGGTTTTCGAAATGCATGTCATTGGTTTGAGACCAATGCGAATTGTTGGAGCCAACACTCATCGTTGACATGTATGCATCATCATTGAGACTACAATTTTTTTGCACAATGTAAATAATAAGCTATCTATATGTGAATGCATTCAAAAAATAACAAAAAAAATGAAAAGTTAGATTTTTTTTTTTACTTTGGAGGCATTTCGTTGAACATGTTGTGCGCGCCGGCCGCCGGCTCAACGAGTGAGCTCGCCGGCGCTTCGGCAGCCGCCGCGCCCGTCGCACGCCCCGCAAGCTTCTTCCTCCTTGCCTTGGAGGTGCCGGAGCCGTCCGCCGCCTTGTTTTTCTTCGCCAATGTCTTGCCCTTCTTTGGTCGTGCCGCATTGGGGAGCTTTGAGGAGGAGGGGGCGGCGGCTCGGGCCGGCGCCGGCGCGACGCCACCCGCCGCCGAGGTCATCCACGGTGGCATGAAGAGGCCGATGAGGCCGATGGTCGAGGAGTCCGACGGAGGCGAGGCCAACGCCACCCGGCTAGGGTTTTCGGCGGCGGCGGGGGGGTCGCGCTATAGGACGGGTGAGCGGGTGCCGGCGCGTGCGTCCATGGGTGCGGGTCGCCGGCGCCGGCGCGCGTGGGGCTTTGGAGGGGAGAAAGATGGCGCGCGAAGCGTTGAGTGTGCCGCGAGGTATCAATTCTGCGCCACGCCTAATCTGCTTATACCACAGCGTTATTGCGCTACCTGCTGGAGCCATCCGCCGCTTTACGCGCGCGCTAAAACGGGGAAATTTGTGGCGTGGGGCCTGTTTAGCGCGCCTGTTGGAGATGCTCTAACCCTGAACCGAGCAAAACAGACAGACTCAATGAATTAGAAGCGGGGCAGCAATCCTTGTTGGGCTGTGCCTTCCCACGGCCCGTAGAAACCCGGGAGCCCAGCAGGCAGGTGATCACGAGTCTCCTCTGCGTCCACTCCAAAAAAAAAAGAGTCTCCTCCTCTGCGCTGCGCTTCTTCTCTGCTCCTTTCTTCATCCTCCTCCTCCTGCAAGCCAACCTACGCCTGCTGCGCTCTCTACGCTCGGCCAGCCCAAATTCTTCTATTTCATAATCGCGGGAGCTCTGTTGAGAAACTTCGAGTCCATGCGTGCCTTAGCGGAGTTCTGGTGCAGGAGAGAACTCGAGCGAGCTCCGTGTCCTGCCAATACGGCACTGTTCTGAAGATGTTTATTTATCTCAGTGCCCAACAATGGAGGTGCACTTGTTTATTTATCTCAGTGCCCAACAATGGAGGTGCACTTGTTTGTTCTCTAATGGATGGCTTAACTCGCTGTTGCAGATATGTGTGCTGTTTTCTTCTGAAGAACGTTCTGATACTGCGTAACTCATGGTGCCCACATAACCGCACGCACCCATTTCTGCAACGTAAGAACAGAAGCGCATCATCATGTCTGACAGTAGGATAACTCCGTAAATGTTACAAAAGGCATTTATCCTGCCCGGAAATCTACGGATACAAGAGAGGAGAATATGCAACTTTGCATCCCTCACACCTACAGGACAAGTTCAGGTTACTGATCGCACCCGGACATGCATGATAAAATTGTTCACAGACTAACACCCAAAAGGAATAAAAGAGGCAAAACTGACTATGTTCTAACTTCTAATGTTAGGTTGCACCTTGTTCTTCATCCCAAGGTTAATTACTCACATAGCCTATAAAACTGCATGGCCTGAACGCCTAACATTTTGTGACAACATGGAAATACTGTATAACGGAAGACTGAATCTTGGTAGCTTCTGTCAACACACATATTTCTGTAATGTAAGAACAGAACTGCATCCTCATGGCAAACTGATGGATATACCATAGTGAATCATTATACAAAGCGTTCATCGCTGCTTAGCTTATTACAGTTCACATGGATCACAGTGAACATTACAGAAAACTTGCGATTGCAGATTGCTCATCAGAGATACTAACATGCATGGGTTCAGTGCCGTCTATTCCTAAACACTGCCTTCAGATCTTCATCGTCGATTGCCTCGAACGCGGCATCCCGCGCTCTGTCGCTACAAGCTCGGACCCTGGCCCTGTGAGCGAGGTAGTCCTCGTCGACCTCCACGTAGCCATAATTGACGTACTCGCTTCGTACCCAGGCCTGGAACATGCAAAATTCCTCTACGGCCTCATAGTAGGCGCGCGCACGAGCATATTTTGCCACCTTGAGCTCATCCATCTCCTCTTCCGGCGAGGGAACCAGGTCCGGGTTCTGGAGCTTCAGCGCCTTGAAGAAAGAAGGGGCCCGATCGGGATGGATCCGACTGGAGAGGATCGAGGCCACATCGGCCCGCGGCAGCCGCGTCATCTTCTTGCTTGGACCTGACTTGGCGTAGAAGGCCCTCCTTTTGGCGGCGCGCAGCTCCTCGTCGTCTGCCTCCGCCTTCCTTTTGGCGGCGCACGGCTTCAGCGGGATCTTCTCCGTCGAAGCATGCCGGCAAGGCTTGAACGGGCGCTCCTCGCCGGCGGCCAAAGCATGCTTGGCCGCGCTCTCGCCGGACGCCATGCTCCCGGTGATGCGCGAACCCTCCTCGCGGGACATTGGTCGCTGATCTGATCTCCCGAGGAAGCCTCAGACAGCCGCCACGAGATCTGAGGGGGAACAGAGGAACCTTATAGCTCTCGAATTGAGGGAGGAACCGACATTTTCTCGAGAATATAAACTTAAAGGCGAAGGGCCTTTGCGCGTGGGAGCTCGGAGAGTCGAGGTCGGAGTCGGATATGGATTCAGTTTTGGGTGATCGTTTGATTCAGTTTCAGTTGGGCTACGTGACTCGGCGGCCAGCGCGGCTTGGTGTGCTTGCGGCGGCGACCGGCGTAGACGGCAGTCAGGCTGGACGGAGCGAGCGGGCTTTTCGGCCCGCTTGTGGCCCGTTCGGGACCGGACCGTTCGGTCCTAGCCCGTTGAAGAAATTAGCCGGTCCGGTTACAGAATTTCGGCCCGATATTTTGTCGGTCCGGTCGGTCTTTGACCGAGCCGAGCGAGCGGACCGAAGCGCGCTGCAGGCCGTTCCTCGTCATCGCTGCCACCACACGCTCTGGCCGGCGAGATCCGCGCGCTGGGTGACCGACGACCACGCCCCGCCATCCCTCTCCCGCGTGGGCGCGCCCCTCCTTGATTTGTTTCCGTTTATTGAGTCGAACAAAGAAGAAAACTCAAGTCGCGTGTGAGGTAGAAGAGAACAGAAAATAGAAAGAACACGCCATCACACCCGTGATTATCTGAGAGTCACGCAGGGGCAAGAGACAGTCACGCCCTACCGTTTGGTTTTTCCTTTTAATCAGTCCACAGAAAATAGAGAGAATGAGATAAACATGATTCGATCTGATAATTTAGGCGCTTCCCACGACAACTCCTCGCTGTTGTTCCTTTCATTTGCTAGTAATGAGAGAAATAAGTTCGATCGGGTAATCAGGCGCCATCCCATCACTAGTAGAAAAAGGGTCAAACGTGCAGCACATTAGTGCCGGTTTGTATTAGAGCCGGCACTAATGTATACATTAGTGCCGGTTCCAACGGCTAGCCGGGCCGCTCTCATTAGTACCGGTTCGTGGCTAACCTTTAGCACCGGTTCGTGCCACGAACCGGTACTAATGAGGGTGGTGGCAGGATGTTGTCAGTCTGGGCCCCCTCCAGCACCTTTAGTACCGGTTCGTGCCATGAACCGGTACTATAGGTCCTCCTGCATATAAACCCTTCGTCCAGCTCGCTCTGTTCTTCCCCTTTCCCCTCTCCTCTCCTCTCTGTTCTCCTCTTCTCCCCTCGAGCTCATCACACATTTTGCCCAAAATTTGTCAAGATTTGAAGGCCCCCATCCATTCAAGTGATCACAAAGGTTAGCAACTTTGTCCTTTCATCTCTCATTGCTAGATTAGCTCTTCCCATACTTTGTATAGTTACTAATTTGTGAGTTTAGTAATTTGGGAGGAAATATATATATATGTGCTAGTATTTGATTTATATGTAATTTGAGGTCAAAAATAACACTTAGTTTACATATGTAGGTGTGGTTTACTTAGTGCCTTCTAAATCTCCGTCAGAACCACCGCCGATCGCTCAAGACTGTCCCTTCACCGGCACCACCTTGTGGTGAGCCTCTTGTTCATGAAATTTTATATAAAAATTAATGTTTGTGTGATTTGGATATATAGTTAATCATGTAATAATTATCTTACCCGACGTTGTTTGTTATACATAGTGCCATGGTTTTGATATCCGCCCCGTCGGCCCTCGCCCTTGTTATGATTCGGATGTGGTATATTCTCTTTTAAAACTATTTATTGCATTTCGTGTTTATGAAAAATTATGCCCATCAAGTTGACATAGATATTTTTATCTAGGAGGTATGTGAACCGGAAATTCCAACTGACCCTGTTGTCGAGAGGTTAAATTTAGTTGAAAGAGAAAACGAGTACTTGAAAGAAAAATTGAAAAGAATTTAGGGGGAGAAGATGGAATTGGAGTTGCATGTTGCCGATGTCGTCGATGATCACAAGATCAAGATGGAGAAAATGCGCTTGAAGAATAGAAAGATTAGAAAATATGCCATCGATAGTGAGGCTTGGTATCACTATGCTGTTGGATCAACTGTTACCTTAGTTGCGATCTTGATCGCATTTGTTGTTGCATTTAAATGCTTTAGCTAGAGAGTTATTTGTTTGTTGCATTTAAGTGTTGTATGAACTTTATGTATGAACTTGTATTAATTTGGTCTATTCGGTGTTGTGTAATGAAGACGAGCCGGCAATGGATGTACGATGACCGATGCTCTCCCCAGTTCGTTGAGGGCGTGCATACTTTTCTGCTTGCGGCTGAGGCAAACAAGCAGACGGACATTCTCTCACTGAAGCACACTACACAGTTCTACAGAATTCCACCTTGGTGGCTCCGTATATGGATGAACACAAGAATTTGCTACGCTCCAAACACCCGGAGCAGTCTGATGAGTGGATTACACGTGAACAAACCAGGAGTTTCGCCAACTGGTTGCAGACACGTACCATGCATGACACCTCTATTGAAGATGACCTGTACTTGCTGTCCCAGTTACCATCTTCGAATATAATGACTTTCAAAGGGTACAAGATAAATGGTAATACATTTTACACGATTGCCCAAGATAAGAAGAGCACCAACCAAAACAGTGGTGTCCGCTTTAATGCAGAAACCAAGACGGGAAAGGAAACATATTATGGTTATATACCGGATATATGGGAACTTGACTATCGACGTGGTTTAAAGGTCCCTTTGTTTCGGTGCAAATGGGTCAATATGACACGAGGCGGGGTAACGGAAGACCGCAGTACGGAATGACAACAGTGGATCTCAACAATCTTGCGTATGCAGACGAACCATTCGTCCTAGCCAATGATGTGGCACAGGTTTTCTATGTGAAGGACATGTCTACCAAGCCAAGAAAAAGAAAAGATAAGGAAGCGAATGCATCGTACGATGAGCCAAAGCGCACATAGTTCTTTACGGGAAGAGAAACATCGTGGGAGTGGATGACAAGACAGACAAGTCTGAAGATTATGAAAAGTTTGATGAAATTTCTCCATTCACAAAGTGAATATTGACCGAGCATCCCGTTAAATGATGAAGATTTTCCATGGTTACGGCGCAAAGGACACACGCGAAGAAAAGTTTCACACCCAAAGATCTGGATGTGATCGGCTTCACTATCATCACTTTCTTCTGTGTTTCACACCCGGAGGGAATGTCTGTAATAGTTAGGGTAGTTATGTGTTTTGGCATTTGAAACGCCAAGAAATTTTATGTGCAAACAAATTCTTTTCATGCATTTATTGATTTTTTTTCCATTAAATGACCCTGAAATTGAAAAGCAATTCAAATGAACTCGAGAAAAGGTTGAAAGTTGGCATGGTATCATAATTTCATACAAATAGCATGTGCAAGAAAGTAGAGAGGGTTACGGCAAAAAGCTGGATGCACTTCGTGTACAAAATGGACAATCTCTTTCAAGTATCGGGGTTTCATTTAAAACTGAACTGTTACAAAGGCATTTCATTTTTAAATAACCTAAGCATTACTAAATTGAATATAATGATAAAACACACTAATATTAAACATAAGAAAAAAGAATCACTGAAAAAACTTTTTTCAAAGTTAAGTTATTCACAAACTAGTGATTCACACAAATTTCAAATAATTCAAAATTTAAACTATTCAAATTTGAAATCTACCGGCACTAGCAGAAAGTTTGTAATTTTTTGTACCTAAAGCAAAAATATTCACAAAGAAACTCTAAATACAGAAAAAAAAACTCAAAAATAAATAAAACAAAAATAAATAAATCAAAAAAAAAAAGAAAATAAAAAAGCCCGCCTACTGCGCCATAGCGGCCTGCATACGACTAGAAACCCAACATGTAGTTGGGCCAGATGCAGCCCATAAGCCAATAGGCCCACAGCAGTGAGTAGGAGAGGTAGGCCCGAAGGCCTGCTATTGAGAGAAGTTCAATGCAAAGGTGCATGCACGGGCTTATAATCTGTCTGGCGCCCTAAACTAGCGAGGTGGGACTAAACTTGCGCCCTCGCTTTGGCAGCAGACACACCTTTAGTACCGGTCGTGCCTCCAACCGGTACTAAAGGGGGCCTTTAGTACCGTTTGTGCCACCACCCGTACTAAAGGGGGTCGCTTCCGCCGCTGGCTGGTTAAATCGACCTTTAGTACCGGTTGGTGGCTCCAACCGTACTAAAGGTGCCTTCTATATAAGAAAACACTTCAAAATTTCGCTGGCCTCATCTCTCCTCTCGCTTCTTCTCCTCTCGCACTGCCGCCGCCGCCCGCCGTCTCCATATCCTCGACGCCACCCGCCCGTCGCCGCTTCCGCCGCCGCCTCGTCCCGTCGTCGCCGCCCGTCGTCCCGTCGTCCACCGCCGCCCGTCGGCCGCGTCGTCTGTCCCGTCGTCGTCGCCGCCCAGCCGCCTTCGCCCAGTCGTCCCTCGCCCTGCTGCCATCGCCTGCCCAGACGTCCCTCGCTCGCCCGCCAAGCTGCTTGCCAAGCCTCCGTCGCCTCTCGCCTCGCCGTGACGGTGACAACACACACACACATACATACATTTTTAGTTATAGATTTTTCTGTTTTTAAGAAATTGTTAGACATTTTTCTGTTTTTTAGAAATAGTTAGAAATGTTAGAATTTTTAGAGTTTTTAGAAATGTTAGAAATTGTTAGAAAAATTTTCTGTTTTTTAGTTATAGAAATAGTTATAAAAAAGTTAGAATTGTTAGAAATTTTTCTGTTTTTTAGTTATAGAAATAGTTATAAAAATGTTAGTTATATATATAGAAATGTTATAATTTTTTTCTGTTTTTTAGTTATAGAAATATTAGAAATGTTATAGAAATGTTAGTTATATATAGCATTGTTAGAAATGTTATAGAAATGTTAGTTATATAGAAATGTTAGAAATTTTAGTTATCAAAATCCAATCATTAAAAAAATGTTACTTTTTGCGGGCATATAGCTAGTATTTGTTCTCGACGATGCCCGGCCCGCATCCTCGCCGTCGACCCGTCCGCGACGATGTCCAGCCGACCCATGTCCGGACTGGCTCCGTCGTCTTGGCACCGGAGGTGCTGCTTGAGGGGGCGCCGCTGACGAGGAACCCGCCACGGGTCCGTCATCGACCTGATCTCGTTTGGTGGCGTTCGCGTGGGCGATTTGGTCTTGCGAGGACCCGGCCCGCCGGAGGTGGTACATCGCCGTGTCGTGGAGGAGGACGAGCACGCCCATCGCTACATGGTTGCGTTAGAGGGTGGCAGGTTCTCCAATACGTGGCGAGATCTTCGGGATCTCACTTCAGCTACGATCCCGTGAGGGTTCCTTCTCTTTGGGTGTCCATCGCCAGCGCCGGAGGAACCGCGAGTGTCCTAGATTCTTCAGTAGTATTCGATCTTTATTAGCTAATAGCTAGTGATGTACTATTCAATATTATATATTATTCAAGACGATGTATTCGAGATTATATCTATTATTCTGGACGATGTATTCGAGATTATATCTATTATTCGAGATTTGAATACTAAATTGTTTTATATTTCTTTTGGATTAGTTAAACAAAAGTTATGGCGAACAATACCGACGAGAGAGGAGAAACAGACCATGTTCGATATGATACGAGGCGCAGATGATAATCAAAATGAAGAAGATTATGACGTCTCTGAATTTCTAAACAACACTAGAGAGGGTGATATGATATTCGATCGCGACGACAAAATTGATGAAGTCATGAACTATGATTATGACGATGACGAAGAACATGTTGATCCTGAAACAACAAACACCGGCGAGGTATATATATTTATATAAGCAGGCATCTGGTGATCATCACATGTTTTAAATGACTTGAAGATATATTAACGAATCGATCTTTGTTCTTTCAGCCATCCGGATCGAGCAAATCTTCGTGCAAATGATTTAAACGAGGCCCGAACAAAAGTTGAAGCCGGGCGTAAAGTACAATATCGAGGCATGCGGCCCTCTTGGCAAACCATTAGCGCCTAAGAAGATTGCGAACAAGTTCGTTCGTCGGTCGGAGTTCTTGTGAAGGACCAACTCCTCGATCAAACTTCAAGAATGGAGAGCGCCAGGCAAAGCCACGCCCAGATGTTACTTTTGTCGACAAGAATCAAAAAGATCTGCTTTGGGATACTCTCATGGAACATTTCACCCTACCGGATCATTTCACGTAGCAGATGTGCGAGAAAGTCAAAGAGGCTGCTCTTAGGATGATGGCGATTGCATTCAAGAACTACAAGAATCGTGAATGGAACAAGTACGTCAAGGAGGAAGGAAGACTCCAGATTCAAGGGAACACCGGAGAACCAACGTGATCATTGGGACGATTTCGTGGAATTCAAGGATTCGGAATTAGCTAAGGAACGGTCGATAATAAACAAGAAGAATGCCAAAAAAGGATAAGTTCCATAAGTGGGGCGGTGGCTATCGGTGGCAATGCCTAAGTGGGATAAGTCCGAGAAAGAGATGGAGGATGCAGTGTCACTCCGGCTACTAAGAGCTGGCCCCTGTGGTCGGGACTTGGTTCTATGCGCATGGGGGAGTTGGACCGGAGACAGCAATGTTTCGACGAGGGCAAGTCTGAAGGAGCCGACGATGCGATACTTGTTGCAATAGAAGAGGCACGAACGGGGTGTTCCAGCCCAACAGAGAGAATGACGAGCTTACGCTGCGTGCCTGGAAATCCTGAACACCCGGAAGAACATGAGGCAAGGGCGCTATGGTGTGGTATGAGGGTTTTCAGATCGAACAACGACTACGTAACCCGTGCGAGAAAGAAGATTGCGGAGGAGAAGAAGAGGAAGATGGAGGAGGAGCAGAGGAAGCGGGACTATGAACGCCTTCAAGGCCTAGAAGCAAGTCAAGCGGAATTGGCGGTCAAATTCCAGCGGCGAGGGAGCAGATCGACTCACTTACCCATCAAAGGGGTCTCAAGAATGCAGCAGCTAGCGGATGATCCAGCATTGGATAGCACCGGCCCATCCATGCCGAGAAGCAGCGTGGGTTTCGTCCCGGAAGACGCAATGCTGGGTAGATACCCCGTGGATGACATCACAGAGAACACTAACTGCGAGCTACACGTCAAAATGAAGAACATATCCATGAAGGTGGCGGACGGCTGTGCTTTCACAAATCCCCCCGAGGCAACCTTCCATTGCAACCCGATTCCAGCGGGCTATGCTCGTGTCTTGGTTGATGAGGTGGTGGACCCACAATATTCGGGGCTACATCTTGACATTGCTGGAGGTGACGGCGAGCGCTTTCTCGGAGAGACCAAACATCGTATCATCCTATGGAAAAAGGATTGCATCATCTTTCCAAGGCCACCGACACCGCGTCACCCGAGTCCTCGTCAAGTCCGCCACCAAGTCAGCAGACTCCGCTCCTCCAAGTCCGCAAAGTGTCGGGACAATCCTCCTCCTCCAAGTCCGGCAAAGTGTCGGAAAATCCTCCTCCTCCAAGTCCGCCACAGCGTCGGGCGTCCACCTCCTCCAAGTCCGGCACAACCTCAGCCACTCCTCCTCGTCCAACTCAGTCCGTCACAACCGTCACCGCTGCCTCAAAGAATCGCAGAAGAGACACCCTGCAGCTATGGTGCGTGGCGGCACGAGTCGAGGTAGTACAGAAGTACAAAGGAGGCAAGCGATATAAATATGGTCCAAGCCTCAAGCCTCTTCCGCAGAGGTCTTATGACAGGTCCGAGGAGGAAATCACAGCCATATCGAAGGCCGAGGTGGAAGCCCATTTTGCACCAAACCGCCACCACCGCCAAGGGAGAAAGTGCTCGAGGAAACGATTGACCACTTCATTCGTATGGCTCAACCACCAGCTTCAAGCCTGTTGACATAGACTATGAGCGCCACATCGGGAAGTTAAATCGAGCACGCCTACAAAGGGAGGCGAGCACGTCTACATCGGGATCGAGCAAACAAGAAGCAGCTGCCAAAAAATGCGGGAAAACCATTCCCCAGCTGGGAGAACAGGCGGCGCAATCGATCCCCTCGCTTGTTGTGCCAACAACAGGTAACAGTACATGCCTCCAATATTATTGTGGGCAAACAGTGCATGTTCCCGAGGTGGGCAATGTGGTAATAACGGAGGAGCATATAATGCAGGCTGAAGTCTCAACATCAATGTTGGACAACTCCTCGAGATTGAGCCCATGTCTTTGCTTAGAGAGGATGAAGTAAAACGGAAATATGTCCGGGGCCAACCTTTGGTCGCGCCAGACAAGGTCAAGAACCTCCCAACGAGAATGTATGAATTGCATCAATGGTACATGAACATTACCAAGATTTCAGATCGATTGTCCCTCATGGTGAATGTTAAGCAGGACCATTACTACCATGAGAATGCTGGGTCCGTTGAGTATTCAGAACTGTTTCAGTTATACAATCAAGACGCACTCGACAAATCTATCGTCATTGCTATTGTCTCGTAAGTGATTTCTTTCTATAATTTAAGTCTCAAGCTAGGTGTAGTGATCCTTTTGAGATCAATCATTACCTGTAATTATCCTCACTCTATATTCTTTTCTGTGGTATTATGCAGGATGAAGATATATGAAATGAGAAAAGGTGGACGCTTTGGCATTGGGTTCATTGACCCAAACACCGTTAATGAATACACATGGAAGATAAATGAGCGTCTTGCAAAGGAAGTAGAGGACAACATGCTAGAGTTCTTGAAGCGCCTCAAATACAATGAAGATATACTACTTCCTTACCACTTCCAGTGAGTCACACTGTCTTGTACTACAAATTCTTTGTTTTTGCCTACTAGCTAGCTATATGTTTTTGCTTACATATGCCCGCTTAATTAAGACATGTAAACGTGTGTGCATGCAGATTTCACTGGGTCTTGTGTATCATTAAAGTTGACGCCGGAACAGTTGAAGTACTGGACTCACTAATCTCAAAAAAAACTGACTTTAACATCTTGTATGGGATAGTCAACAGGTAATTTCAATCATTATTAATTATATATCTCGGCCTATTTAGTTCGTCATTTCATGATATGAACTATTTAATAACCCCTTTATTCATTTTATTTGTCGGCGGGCAGGGCTTGGGCAAGATTCATCAGCGTCACAGAAGGTGAATGGAAACAAAAGCTTCAATGGTTTCGATCCAAGGTAAGTAATTAAGTAGTACTAGCTAGCTAGCTAGCTGCCATCTCTTTAATTATCATGCTTGATTAATTTTTATCTGATCAAATTCCATTCTCGTAAAGGCCTCAAGCGGTAGCGGGGACTGATCTGTGTGCATTCTGTGTTTGCGAGAACATTCGCATGATGGCGTCCGAAAGGAGCAGATCTCAAAGACAGCAATGGGTACGCTTATCAGAACACTATTCACAATTTTTACACCATTATTGATATCTAGTCACACAACTAATACACATGCATATTGATCTCCTTCTTAAAAGTTCAAAGAGGTGCGGGAGAAGCTCATAGAAAGGGAGCGCGTAGAAGCACTTCAAGAGGAAATAGCGGGATTTTTGCTCGACCAGGTCATAAATCCGAATGGAGAATTTTATTACCCACTGCCGCCCCCATGAAAACCACTTTCAATTGTCATCGTGCTCCGAAGGCACCAATTAGGCTAATGTCACTGGCTCCAAAGGCAACATTCATATGTGGGAGAAATTATATATAGCTATACAGGTGTGTATGTGTGAATTAATTAATATGGTGGTTTAATTTGTGAGACATTGATGTGATATATATATATGCATGATTGGTTCTACTAGAAATATATATATATATATATATATATATATATATATATGCATAACGTGTACCATGTGTAGTATCGTAAAATACCAGCAAACGAAAAAGAATTAAAATGGAAACACGAAATTAAATGAAAAAGAAATCATAAAACTAAAAACCTCCCAAACCTTATAGTACCGGTTGGTCTTAACAACCGGTACTAAAGGTCTCCAGGTCCCCGGAGCTGGCTCGTGCCACGTGGTTGCCCTTTAGCACCGGTTCGTGCTGAACCGGTACTAAAGGGGGGGGGGGCTTTAGTGACCACAAATTAGTGCCGGTTATGTAACCGGCACTATAGGGCCTTACGAACCGGTGCTAATGCCCGGTTCTGCACTAGTGCATGACGCAGTTTCCTCTTATTCAGACGAACATGCAGAAAATAGAAGGAGGAACAAGAGAGAAAAAAATGGTTGGATCCGACAATCGTGGCAAGGATCATACAAGGAAAATCATGGGCCCATGCACGCACTAAATTACTTGCATGCAACGGAAAAAAACTGCTAAAAATATACTTGCGGATGCTCGAGGGTAACCGTCGCGCCGCCCCCTCTCCCTCGCCTTCCTCTCCCCAGCGCCGCCGCTCCCTCGCGTGGCTGTTCCCCCTCTTCCCCGCACGGCCGCGCCTTTCTCTCTCTCTCTCTCTCTCTCTCTCTCTCTCTCTCTCTCTCTCTCTCTCTCTCTCTCTCTCTCTCTCTCTCTCTCTCTCTCTCTCTCTCTCTCTCTCTCTCTCGTGCCTCTCCCTCCGCGCCGCCATCATCAGTCGTCTTCTCCGCTCCGCCACCGTCTTGCTTCTCCGCAACCTCTCCGACATCCACAGGCCCACATGGCGTTGATCGACGTTGCAGGGACCGTGAGGACCGCCGGTTCGCACCGAGCTTCTCGTCCGCCAGTCCGGTCCCTGAAATCAGGACCACTGCCTTGCTCGATCCGGTCCGGACCGGACCACCGGCGGCCAGTCCAATCGACGGCTCGGACCGGGACCGGACCGGCCCGGACCGTGTCCACCCTGAGACGGCAGTGGGTGGCGACGACGTGGTGCAGGCAGGTCCGATCTAGCCCAGATGGGTCTGGGCAGGCCGTATCCTACATGTGTTTGTCCCTACTGCATCTCGACGGCTCCGACGGTGGTACGTGGAGGTGCTCCTGGATAGTCCCGCAGCATGGGGAAGCCTCGGGCAGCAGCCCGGGCATGGCGGTGGCGGCCTACCACTACCAGAATAATTGCCGCCGCCGACGGCCTAGGTCAAGCCGTAGGCGTAGCCAAGCTGTCGGCATATGGCCCCCGTCTGCATAGATCGGCTGTTGGCAGCGCTGGCTATATGCCTATGGCCCCCGTCGGCATAGCGTTGGGCCTAGCTACCCGGTGAGCGGCGGCCGTTTGACGACATCAGACCTACGCCGACGGAGCTGACGGGGGCCGTCGGCATAGTTAGGCCAACGTCATCGATCCGCGTGCTCTGCCACGTTATCAATCCGAGCCCCTCGTCGGCCCGTGGGGTAGTAGAGGTATGCTGACGGCCTGGCCGTCAGTGTAAGCCTGGCCCATGGCCTCTGCCACGTCATCGAATCCCGTCCTATGCCACGTCATCGATCCAGGGTTTCGTCGATCCGTGGTCGTAGCTATGCCGATGACATTGCCGTCGGCATAGATTTCTGCTAATTTTTCTACTTCATTTATTTTCTCTTTATTTATTTATTTTTCTTTTTTTCAAGACCAATTTTATTAACTTAAATGTGCCTTATCTAAAAAAACACCTCAATTATATATCGATTGCCCCTCTCACGGACGACGCTGCCGCCGTGTCACGGAGGGGGGAAACCGCTGGCACGGAGGATATCTGGTTTAGACGGGACGGGGTACCTGGCGGTAGCAAACACGTCTGGTGTTGCTGGCCCTCCTACGCGTGTGGAAGCGTGGTGGTAGGAGCAAGCACCCGGCAAGGGGCTCCAGGTTGTGCCCCCCTCACGGGCATCGCTGACACCGTGTCACGGAGGGGGAAACGGCCACGTTGGGCCGACACAGAGGGAATCTTGTGGTGGGTTGGGCCGGGACCGTGTTCGGGGGTGTAGCTATGGGCTAGGCTATGACAACCTGGTGAAAAGGTCCATCAGTCAAACCCCGTCCGGCAAAAGACAAAGGGCTAGATCCGTCGGTCGATTGTGTCACGGTTAGACAAGACGGGGTACCTGGGGGTAGCAAACACGTCAGGTGTTGCGGTGGGCCCTCCTACGCGTGTGGAGGCGTGGTGGCAAGCGCAAGCACCCGGCACGCGGCTCCGGGTTGTGCCCCCCCCCCCCCCCGCTCACGGGCGTCGCTGCCGTCGTGTCACGGAGGGGAAACGACCATGTTGGGCCGACATGGAGGGAATCTTGGGGTGGGTTGGGCCGGGACTGTGTTCGGGGGTGTAGCTATGGTCTGGGCTATGACAACCCGACGAAAAGGTCTAGGTCAAACCCCATCCGATGAAAGTCAAAGGGCTAGATCCGTCGGTCGACTGTGTCAGGGTTAGACAGGACGGGGTACTTGGGGGTAGCAAACACGTCAAGTGTTGCGATGGGCCCTCCTACGCGTGTGGAAGCATGGTCGCAGGAGCAAGCACCCGGCACATGGCTCCGGGTTGTGCCCCACCCCCCTCACGGGCGTCACTGCCGCCGTGTCACGGAGGAGGGAAACGGCCATGTCGGGCCGACACGGAGGGAATCTTGGGGTGGGTTGGGCCAGGACCATGTTCGGGGGTGTAGCTATGGGCTGGGCTATGACAACCCGGTGAAAAGGTCCATCGGTCAAACCCCGTCCGGCGAAAGTCAAAGGGCTAGATCCGCCGGTCGACTATGACAGGGTTAGACAGGATGGGGTACCTGGGGGTAGCAAACACGTGAGGTGTTGCGGTGGGCCCTCCTACACGTGTGGAAGCAAGGTGGCAGGCGCAAGCACCCGGCATGTGGCTCCAGGTTGTGCCCTCCGCCCCCCCCCTCACGGGCGTCGCTGCCGCCGTGTCACGGAGAGGGAAACAACCACGTTGGGCCGACACAGAGGGAATCTTGGGGTGGGTTGGGCCGGGACCGTGTTCGGGGGTGTAGCTATGGGCTGGGCTATGACAACTCGGTTAAAATGTCCATTGGTCAACCTCCGTCCGTCGAAAGTCAAAGGACTAGATCCGCCGGTCGACTGTGTCAGGGTTAGACGAGACGGGGTACCTGGGGGTAGCAAACACGTCAGGTGTTGCGGTGGGGCCCTCCTACACGTGTGGAAGCGTGGTGGCAGGCGCAAGCACCCGGCACACGGCTCCGGGTTGTGCCCCCCTCACGGGCGTCACTGCCGCCGTGTCACGGAGGGGAGAAACGGTCACGTCGGGCCGACACGGAGGGAATCTTGGGGTGGGTTGGGCCGGGACCGTGTTCACAGGTGTAGCTATGGGCTGGGCTATGACAACCCGGTGAAAAGGTCCATCGGTCAAACCCCGTCCGGCAAAAGTCAAAGGGCTAGATCCGCCGGTCGACTGTGTTACGATTAGACGGGACAGGGTACCTGGGGGGTAGCAAACACGTTAGGTGTTGTGGTGGGCCCTCCTATGCGTGTGGAAGCATGGTGGCAGGCGCAAGCACCCGGAACGCGGCTCCGGGTTTATTCAGAGGAAACACTTGATAGTTGCAGATCCAGAAAACAACAACAGATAGATAGGGACGAGCCTTGGATATTTATGAAAGAAAATCTCGTTGTAGGCCTCAGTTTTCCTTTTTTGGGGTGTGCCCACGAATCCTACCCTCTTTCAGTTTCTTTTTAAGCCCCACATTTATTTACATCTAGCTAATATCAATGGTGTACCCATTGCCTCATGTATGCTCTCTGCTGTAGACATCTTTCTGAATACTCTGTTTTGGTGACTGAAGAAAGAAAGCAGCCCATGAGATCCTGATATTTATGAGAAACTATATGATGAATACCTGATATATTACACATTCATGTATCTGTTACATCCTGATTGTAATATCAGCCATAGGTCAAGAACACTATTTTTGGTGGACTCACATGGTATGTTTGCTGTCTGCCTGTCTCTATATTGTCACATTGATGGACTGGTATAAGGTACATGCAAATCTGCAGACGTCTTGACATATCTGCATACATGAATGACTAATACTGCCACTTTCCTATTCTCTTGCCGATGTTTACATATTAATTTGCCTTTCTAAGTCTACAAATATCTGCTCCTCTGCAGTTCATAAAGGGATGTATCCCAGGACAGTCAATGCCATGTTTTCATTGTACTGGAAAACTGATTGTACTGATAAGTTTTGTTGCTAACCTCTATATAACCATATTTATTACTGCAAGATGAATATTCTGAGGATGCTTTAGTTATGCAATGATGTGTGTTCAGCTTCTACTTACACTTCGTTTAGTTTGATGTGTTCATTACATCATGTCAGCAGTAGTGTGTTATTTCACTTACTTGTTACTTCCAATAATATAATGGTCATGTAAAATTTGAGTCTTTCACTGTTATATCATGGCCGATTAAATATTCATGTCTTCTGTTAGATAATAACGAGAATAAACGAGACAGAGAGACACGGATTTTTACGTGGAAACCCTTGCGGGAGAAAACCACGGACGCACGAAGGCGCAATCACTATGATGGAGGAGTATTACAAGCACGAGACGACAGGCCGTCTGAGGTGCGACTACATGGGGTATATAAGAGGGCAATACATGAGAGTCCTTGGAGGACAAGTAAACGAGTTGTACTCGTACGCGTCGGTACCAACGCAAAGGCCCACACCGTATGTACTACGTCTAGTCCAATACGGTACTAGAATTTAGATCATAATTTAACAATCTCCACCTTGATCCAAATTCCCTCCAGTAGTCGAAGAAAGTGAATAAGTCCATCCAAATCAGCATAAACACCTTGTGCGTCAAAGTCCATAGGACTAATGAGAAATACCAACTAAGCCTGAGCAAAGCTCAAACTTATTGGTCGGAATCGGCTTTGTCATCATATCGGCAGGATTATCATGAGTACTTATCTTGCATACCTTCAAATCACCTTCAAAGAACAACATCTCGAATATAGTGATATCGACATCAATGTGCTTTGTTCTCTCATGGTACATTGGATTCTTGGTAAGATATATAGCACTTTGATTGTCACTAAACACGGTAGGGCAAGATGAATCTCCACAAAGCTCGGTGTATAAACCTCTCAACCAGATAGCTTCTTTGCATGCCTCGAAATAGCCATATACTCGGCATCGGAGTGGAACAAGCCACAATAGACGCAAAGTTGCTCTCCAACTCACAAACAACCACCAATGGTGAAAACATAACTCGTGAGTGATCTTCTCTTATCCAAATCACCAGCAAAATCAGAATCAACAAAACCAACAAGTCCATCTCTAGTTTTCCCAAAGCGTAAATAAGCATTAGAAGTACCTCGCAGTATCCGAAAATCCACCGAATCGCTCTCCAATGCTCTTTTCGGGATTAGCCATATATCTCGACAACACTCAATGCATATGATAAGTCGGGCGAGAACAAACCATGGCATACATAAGTGAACCAACTGCACTCGAATAGGGAACTCTAGACATGTACTCAATATCGCATCGACTTAGAACATAAAGTCGATGACAATTTGAAGTGTGCAGCTAACGGTGTACTCACCGGCTTGGCATTATGCATATTAAAACGACGAAGAACTTTATCAATATATCCCTTCTGACTTAGATATACTTTTCCAGACGGTCTATCTCTGGATATTTCCACGCCAAGAATTTTCTTTGCTGCACCCAAATCCTTCATCTCAAATTCATTACTCAATTGCTTCTTTAGTTCATTAATCTCTGACATACTCTTCGCAGCAATAAGCATATCATCAACATAAAGGAGCAAATAAATAGTTGAACCTTTGACAGTTTTCAAATAAACACAACTATCATAATTAGACCTTTTGAAACCTTGAGAGAGCATAAAGGTGTCAAATCTCTTGTACCACTGTCTAGGGGATTGCTTCAATCCATAAAGAGATTTCTTTAACTTACAGACAAGCTTTTCTTTTCCAGGAATAACAAAACCTTCAGGTTGTTCCATATAAATATCCTCTTCTAATTCTCCATGTAAGAATGCAGTTTTAACATCCAATTGTTCAAGCTCAAGATTATGCATGGCAACAATCTTGAGTAAAGTACGAATAGAGCTATGCTTCACAACAGAGAAAAGACTTCGTTATAGTCAATACCGGAATCGGCTATAACCTTTAGCAACTAACCTCGCTTTATATCTTGTCTCATCATTAGGAGAAACACCTTCTTTCCTCTTGAAAACCCACTTGCAACGAATAGGTTTCTTCTCTCTAGGTAATTTTACTAAATCCCAAGTGCCATTCTTTTCAAGTGATTCCATCTCATCATGCATAGCGGTCATCCACTTATTACTATCACTAGAAATAATAGCCTCGAATATGAAGAAGGCTCAAGATTACCTTCAATTTCTTCTCGCAATGATAAAGCAAAAGAAACAATATTGCACTCTTCAATTAACTGTCAGTTTATTAATACCCGCCTAACTCATCACGTCAAGAGATTCCAACTGGGTGGAACAATATGCTGATTTGGAGTAGGAGTGACATGTTCATCATCAACGACGGGTTCATCATGTGCATCAACAATTTCATTACCAGATGTATCACCTGAATCAATAACATGCTCCACCTGAACAGTAGGCTGCTGAATAGTAGTCTGCTGTCCACTCTCAACAGGAACATTAGTAGATGAAACATCATGTAACATAGCAGTTTCATTAAAGATAACATTTCTGCTAATAACAACCTTCTGGGTTTCAGGATTCCACAATTTAAAACCTTTAACACCAGACTTATAACCAAGAAAGATGCACTTAACAGCCCTAGGCTCCAACTTTCCATTATCAACATGAGCATAAGCAGTGCAACCAAAAACTCTCAACTGTGAATAATCGGCAGTGAACCGACCATACCTCAATTGGAGTTTTCTTATTAAGAGCAATAGATGGTGAGCGGTTAATGAGATAACAAGCGAGGAAGCGGCCTCATTAAAAACGCCTATGCAAACCTGCATTGGACAACATGCAACGGCTCGGAAATAATGGTCCTGTTCATACGCTCAGCAACACCGTTTTGTTGAGGAGTATAAGGAACAGTGTAATGTCGACAATGCCTTCAGACTTGCAATAATTCTTAAATTGCTTAGAACAGAATTCCATACCATTATCAGTGCGAAGTATCTTTACCTTCCTTTCAGTTTGTCTTTCAATCATAATCTTCCACTCCTTAAAAGCTGAGAATGCTTCATATTTATGCTTCAAGAAATAAGGCCAAACTTTTCTTGAATAATCATCAATAATAGTCAGCATGTAACTTGCACCACCTAGTGACTTCTTGCGAGATGGTCCCCATAAATCGAATGCACATAATCAAGAATACCTTCGGTTGTATGAGTCAAGTGTTGAACTTCACCCTCTTGTGCTTGCCAAGATACAATGCTCACAAAATTTCAATTTACCAGGTTCATATCCATCAAGAAGACCTCTCTTATTTAACTCGCCAAACCAAGTTCACTCATATGTCCAAGACGATATGCCAAAGGTTAGCAACATCACAATCAGAATTTTTGAAACAACTGGAGAAGCGTTACGAAGCGGTAGAACCTCGAAGGTAATAAAGACCATTGGTCGAACTTAAGTCACCTTTCATCACAACAAGGGAACCTTTGGTGACTTTCAAAACACTATCTCCACCTGAATACTTGTATCCCTTTGCATCAAGGGCACTCATAGAAATAAGATTTCTCTTCATCTTGAATATACCGAACATCTGTCAAAGTTCGATTATGCCATCAAACATCTTGATTCGAATAGAACCTATGCCTTCAATCTTGCATGGTGAATTATCAAAACCCAAAACGGAACCAGCAGAAGTAGTGGAATCAAAAGTAGTAAACCAATCTCTATGTGGACACATATGAAAAGTGCATGCGATATCAAGTACCCACTCATCATTGGTCTCAAAGACATCCAAAGAATAACGACAAGAGCATCATCGAACTATCATCACGAGCAACGTTAGCGAATTGTCACCGGTTTGTTACCTTTCCTCTTTTCCTTGTTACGCAACTTGAAACACTCGGAGATGTCATGCCCGTCTCTCTTGCAATACCTGCAATACTTCTTGTCTCGGATTGCGACCGCCCCTGTAGCCGTTTTACTTTTGCCTCTGTTTCCATTATTGGAGTTCTTCTCCTTTGTCCCGCCACGAACAGATAATCCCTCGCTTGGGATGAACTCGAACCATCATGAGGCACCATTAACTTCATCTTCTCCTTAGAGTTCAAAGCTTCATAAACTTCATTAAGCGTGAGAGTATCACGATCGTATAATATGGTGTCTCTAAAATTGGTATAAGAACTTGGCAAAGGAACAAAGTAACATTAAAGCGAGATCTTCCTCTTCATACTTAACCTCCATTGCAGCTAGATCAGATATGATCTCTTTAAATTCTGAAATATGATTCAAAACATTACCTCCCTCGGGTAACCTGTGCAGGAATAATTTTGCTTCAGATGCATCTTCTTTGGTGAGATCCTTGGTCATGCAAATCCTTCCAGCTTTAACCATAGAGCGGCGGCAGTTTTCTCGCTCAAAACTTCCTGCAAAATATTATTATGCAAATAGAGTTGAATTTGTGACAAAGCCTTACGATCCCTTCTTTTCTCATCAGCAGTCCAGTCCTGAATTCGGTCCTTCCCAAAACTATCCAGTGCATCATCATAGTCGGCCTGTGCCAACAACGCCCGCATCTTGACTTGCCATAGGGTAAACCTTGTGTCACGGTCCAGCAGCGGAAGATCGTACTTCATGGATGCCATGAGTAGATTAAATCTGTGCACAAAGTAGTACAAGCCGGAAGAAAATTCTTGATAGAATAATTTGCGGAGCGAACAAAATATAGGATAGATAGCACCTGGTAGAATAACTGGTTGGACGTAGCAATTCACGGCAACTAGTACTAATCAGCCAAATTGTGATTTGACAAGTACTACTGTAGCTGTCACGTGAGTAGTAGGACACGTCTCTACTTGAAGTAGTACTACCGATGGAATCGGTCTTCACACGCGCAAGACGTCACTCGATGGATTTGATGTGTCTCGGGAGCAGCGGCGGCTTTGCTTCTGTCGCCTTTTTTATCCTCAGGAGCAGCAGCGGAACTCGGATCAGACAACAACACGGGAGGAACAGTCGGTCTCGGCTGTATCAGAAAATCGATCCGCCCCGGATCGACGGATCGCCTGGACGTGCGGCGGCACGCACGATGTAACCCTAACTCTCGTCTCTGAAACTTGGCTCTGTATACCACTTGTTAGATAATAACGAGAATAAATGAGACAATAAGACACAGGGATTTAACGTGGAAACCCTTGCGGGAGAAAACCACGGACGCACGAAGGCGCAATCACTATGATGGAGGAGTATTACAAGCACGAGACGACAGGCCGTCTGAGGTGCGACTACATGGGGTATATAAGAGGGCAATACATGAGAGTCCTTGGAGGACAAGTAAACGAGTTGTACTCGTACGCGTCGGTACCAACGCAAAGGCCCACACCGTATGTACTACGTCTAGTCCAATACGGTACTAGAATTTAGATCATAATTTAACATCTTCTATTCTGCTTCACATATCGAGATAGATTCATTAGTTAATGTCACGTGGGATACATCATTGGACTAGATTCTGCGTCTTCCTCGCCTGTAGTATGCAAGTGCAGCTGAACATATCTTCGATTCTGCTTCACATATGGGGGTGCTGCTGATAGATATCGACACTGGAGCGTGTACTAGGTGACGAGAATCCAAGTCTTCATTTGGTTTGGAATGTATGATGCTACATGGCTATTTGTTCCGTAAGCAATCTACTTCGATTTTATAGACTTTGCTCGATTATGTAATTTTGTTTTTCAACCATCAAGCATCTCTTCCTAACCGATTCTGCTCCTAGCAAGTCTTAACTCCTAGCGAGTCTTTCCTGGAAACATAGAGTGTTGTTTAGAGTTGGTGTCCATGGGAGGCTAATTCATTTATTTGATTGATGCACGGGGCCACTGGTTGCAGTCTTATGTTCGGAGTTGGTGCCTCCAGGTTTTTTATTTCTCGATTGATTCTTCATAGCCCAGGAATTTAGTGTTCAAGGTAAACATAATTGTATTTTATATATGTCCGTAAGATACACAAGGCTACTACTCAAAAGTAGTTATACATACGTTTATGAAGATTTCACGGGTGAGTCGGGTCCTTTTTATGATTTAACCAACTGAAATGAAACCAAGATACAACTGTTGCTGGACTTATGAGCAAATTGTACAGGGGAAAGACAGTCGGCGGCTGCAGAACAAGGGAAGGAGCACTCTGCTGTTTTGGTTGTTTATGTGCGCTGAAGATTGTTCACACCCGCATCCTGAAGATAGAAGGCAAAATAATCCAGTTCCTCCCATTCAAATTTTGTAATCCAACTTCAGTAGTTAAACACTTTGAGTTGTTCTACTTCAAGTTACATTATGTGCCATTTAATCTCATGTCCTAACCGTTTCGATCAAATTGTCTCCAATGTTAGGTACCCAGATCGTATAACTTTAATACGGGTAAATCATGAGCAGGCAGATCAGACAAGTGAGGGACCTTTTTCAAGTTGGATATTTCTTAGTGATGTTAGGATAGTTGTCATTTATTCTTTGAACTCATGCATTGCTGCAGGTTTATGGCTTCTATGATGAGTGTCTTCGTAAATACGGCTTGATGAATGTCTCGAGATGTGGCACAGAAATATTTGACTATTTAAGATAATATTTCTATGTTGCTTTTATATTGCACATGGTAATGCTATGAGGCTGCTTTACATTCCATGCGGTAATGCTATGAGGCTGCCACTCTGTTTCTTTGAATTAAAATCATAATCTACAGGAGCTGATGTATTTGTTATTTTCAATTTGTCTGCACTTATTCAGAACAAATTCTTCAGTGTACATGGAGGCCTTTCCCCTGCTATTACGGCACTGGTTCAGGTCAATTATTCTCCAGTGTTATATTTTGTAGTTCATGCATTCGATTTCTGTTATTTTTTTATCATGTGCCCCCAACAGATCAGAATAATAGATCGCAAGCAAAAGGTGCCTCATGATGGTGCCATATGTGACCTTCTTTGGTCTGATCTAGAGGGTGTTGTAGATGGCTGGGCATTAAGCCGTCGATGTACTATTGGATCACCCTTCCATTTGCAAAATAAATTTTGGCATAAAAAATTGTCGGTTTTATGCATGTCAAAGAACAACCATTTTTGCAAGGACAACCAAATAGGAATGTAGTTTGTTTACCAGATTGCGTAAACTTCTATTTGCAAAAAGATGCAGAGAAGGGTTTGATTTCATCTCTTGTAACGACACTGATCAAGATGTACACCGCCAGGAAGAAGATCCGGAAGAACAAGGTCGTCGAGCCCTCCGAATTCGAGGCTACCGTCGGGCAGGTGTGCTTCTATCACATGTCCCTCTCGTCGCTTGCTTTGTGCCATTCATGTGTTTCGTTTCTGTATCTAGAACTTCTCTTTCGTTTTCGTTTGTCAAGGTTTGACATGCTTGTGCTGCTTAATATCTCTGTAGGCTTTATTTCACATGGAGAAAGGCAATCAGGAGCTCAAGGGTGACCTCAAGGACATGTACATCAACACTAGAATGTAAGTACATAATCCAGATGGATGTTGTTGGGAACAGGAAGGCCGTTCTGTTCTATGTGCCATACCGTCTGCGCAAGACCTTCATGAAGATCCACGACAGATTCCTTTGCTCTTCTCATTATCCACTCTTCCTGTTTTAGACCAAATAGATCGGATTTATTGGTAGATTAGCTTTTAGGCATCTGCATTGTTGTGATGTTCATGGTTGTTTATTTCAGTCTGTGGTAACCAGTTATTACCTCTTGTTAGTTTTTTTGCATGCATGCAATTTGATATGCCTGGGGCTGCATGCATCACTCTGATCCAGAGACTGGGTAATCCTTCTTTTCTAATTTATTTTTTTGATATGCCTGTGTTGACTAGAGGAAAGGATGGCAGTGTATCTGATGAGTCATCCATCTTGTAAGATTGTCACCTCTATGTTAATAGACCAATTAGCTTGCTCTGCTTTATGAGGGAACACTCTGCTGTTGCAGCTTTCAACAATCGTCACACGACTTGACCAACACTTCCATGTACATGTCCTGCTAGCTTGCTATGCATTATGACTGAACACTCTACTGCTGCAGCTCTATTAAATGTATTTTTTTTAGCAACTGGCGTTCATGTGGACTGCACACAAACGTTAATTAACAACTAAAACAATTGATTAGTGCGCAAATTCACGCCTCAACCAGAGGAGGTGTTGACTGACCCTGCACCAGAGGAGGTGGATGCTGCCAACGCACCAATAGGCAGCTCCAGAGCAGGGGGGAGCTGCTGCCACTGTTGTTGGTAGTTTCATAGGCAAATGAGTTAGGGGCAGAAAGCTGGTAGCTGGCTCCATTGCAATTGTTAAAGCATGGCAATGGCTGGGGTGCCTGAAATCATAGGCACCCAAGCTTATAGTAAGATGATGGGATCATAGCTGAAATTGGCGAATAGCTATCAAATTATAGAATGAATTGATCTAAATCGGATCATAGCTCCACAGGCCTCAGCAGAACAGAGTCTCCATATAGAAAAATAAACCAACAAATAATATTTGCAGCCTTGCGATAATACAACTAATATAGTCTAGATAAATATAATTTATACACCACCAAAATATACAACTAGTAGGTCTGACCCTCTCACTAGACTGCACCGACAAATAAACCAAGGCTTGTGACTGCCACCAGAAAGCTACATTTTAAGTGCAGTAATACACATTAATCATGGAATCAAAGAGATGTCACTTGAGATATAAAGTGCAAGATTGAAGTATAAAATTTTGTCATCAGAAATTTCACAGGATTAGTTCCTAATCTCGGGTCTATGTGCCCCTGGTCAAATATGCAAAGACATATATAATAGGTATAAATACAATCAATAAAGACTGCCAACGATAGATAGAGAAAATAAAAAAGTAGTTCTCCAGGCATAAATAATAAAAACTACTCCAACAAATAATAGTTATTCCCCAGCTAGCTCAACCTCATGAGCAAAATTAAGCACTAGTACCGTTTTCTTGTCAAGCCTTAATACTTGGCTACAGGTAACAAATGTTTGGGATCATTGATTTAACCAAGGTCACCAGCCATTACATACAGGCCCTCTAGTCTAGATAGATATAAGTTTCACCACCACCAAAATACAACTAATATAGTCTAGATAAATATAAGTTATACACCACCAAAATATACAACTAGTTGCAGCTTCCAAAAGATGCCATGCAAGCAAGGTTAGAGGTTACAAACATTGCATGCTTGGAACATATACTAAATAATAATAGGGCAACTCATGCATGCATGCATGCATCCATCACAAACAAGATGGAGCTAGAGCGCAAAGCAGCATCTGGCATCGACGGCTTCCTCGTGATGTATGAAACGCGTGACACAGTCCACGGGGGCGACTCGCACTGGTTCCCTTTTCTTGCTGCTGGTTGTTGCTTTAGTCTTAACCTGGACAATGGTGATCTGTACATCATGCCTGGGCGGACGATATCCACCTAGCAGCATATACGTACGTACACACATGTTAGTAAAGCAACACTATATATATCTTCCATGAACTGACTGATCACAAAAACCATGCAATGCATGCACAAATGACATCAGAGATCGAGAGAGGCAGAGAGTTATATATACTCACTTTGCAGTTGCACAACGTAAAACAAAATAGCACCGGAGTCCACATCTTTGCCAGCATAATCCAAGCACATGTCCTCACCCACACAATCATCCACAAGCCATGAGAATGGCAAAAGGATGGGTTGGCTTAGATACACAGAATGATCTTTATCAAGCAGCCGATAAGCAGCAAGCCCTCCATCTCTGCATGTGTAGATAAAGCCATCGACAGACACACATCTACCATTTAAAGGGCACTTTGTAGGGCTAGTCCTTGGCAGGTCCTCTGCGAATGCGGCCCAAGGCATGACAACACGCCATTGCTTGGCACCCAGGTCAAACAAAAGACAGGAACCTGTGAGAGCATCACAGACTATAAAGGAATCGTCATTCACTGCTACATATCCAGATATCATAACCTTCCTGTGGAGAACATGCGACTGATCTGTCTTGCAAAGCAGCCACGTGGTGGATCCATAACTGAACCTTGGCTGATGGAAAACTTTCAGAGTATCACTAAGGGCAATGGTCTCTCCACCAACTGTGATAAACAAAACAAAAGTATCAGCACTTGGCAGCCGCCGTACAGGTAGACGATCCGTAGCCATCGTACGGTCCTTGTTCAGACTAAACTCAAGCATGCCATCTTTTTTCCTCGATACGGCACGTATTTTTGAGCCACTGTGAAGGAAAAAGTGCCAATAGTCATCATCACCAACATATGTTGCAACATAACACGACGGTTGGAGAGGCTTGCCATCGTCTCCTCCTCCTTGCAACAGTGAAGTCTCATCCATGACGCCTGTATGGTAGATGACTAATTGTGAGCCAGCTTGGCAGATGATAAACAGATCTTTATTGATACTTGTTGTAGCAACCGGACGCCTTTCAAATGGGACTCGGTGTTGCATTGAAGCACGGCCAACCAGCGTGCGGTGAGGCATTGCCGGCAAGGGCTGCTGTGACGGGAGAGAGCAGTCGCGGGCAACGTGACCTTTGGTGCCGCAGGAAAAGCAAAGGCTTGGATAGTCTTTCATTTCGAGAAACCGTCTGCAGCAACAACCAAATTAAACATGTCATCACTCCACTCACCAAGAGAAACTTACTAAGAAAGATGTAATAATAAGCTAGGTTAAACATGAATCTAAATTAATTCAGATCAAGCAAGACCTGCAACAATCAAGCATCTTGGAGGGTTGGTCGACGTGTTGCAGCTGGGAACAGCTGGTTAGATCCTTCTCTTGCCCTTGTTGGTGTTGCAGCAGCACTGGACAATCCTTGTCCTCGTACTCCCTAATTGATCCATGATTAGTTGACAGTAGACAACAAATACGTAAACAAGCCGACCAAATAAATAAATGGTCGAATAATCTTTGCGTGGAAAAAGTAAACTAGCTAGTTTGCTGCTTACTGTAGAAAGCAGAATTTCTGGTCCTCTGGATTCGCGCGATTGGGCTCCATGTCTACCCGGCGGAAAGAGGAATGCAGCACTTCTATTCCCCCCTGAGCCGGATCTTGGAGGTTGAAGGTGGTGACAATGGCATGTAGGTTGTCACACCGGCAATCTTCTAATTGTTGACGTGGTGCCAGGCTGATCCAGACGGAGCACATGAGCCGACCGTCGAGACGGGTGAGGAAGCCACACCCATGACCGGAACTGTAAGGACATACAGAGTCGATGGTGATGGGTGGATCCAGCCTGAGCCTCCCCCTCCCCTGATCATCACCCTGATCCTGGTGTATGTAGCTGACCTTGTAGGCATAGATGGTGTTGCCACGGAGCATGTAGATGGCATTGTCTTGCTCCATGTAGACGCCGCGGCCGATGATAGGGTGGTAGTCTCGTGTCGGCCTTGTTTCGTCGGTGAGCACCGGGGTCCAGCCGCGGGAGCCGGAGCCAGGGGCGAAGGTGAAGAAGCCGCGGTCTTGCTTCAAGGAGACGAGGATTAGGGGGCCGGGGAGCACGGCGTAGCCCTGGAGGAACCCGCCGCCCAACCACCGGTAACTGTCCTTGTCGTGTTTGTCTTGGCCGACCTGCTCCCATTGGCCCCCGCCCCCGCCCTCGGGGAGCGGATGCAGGGGTCGCATGAGGAGGCTAAACTTGACACCATATTCCACGATGGGGCACAGAGCAAAGATGTGGCCAGCGGCGGAGATGGGCATGCAGTTACGACTCCTCCCTGCTTGAATCTCCGGCGGCAAAGGAAGATGCTCCGGAGATGTGTCTGTCTGGGGCTGCTGCAGAGTTAGGTGCAGGGCATGGGGTTGCTCGCCGGCACCGTCGTCCTCCTGGCGCAGGACGCAGAGCGAGCGGCCGTCGGGAGCCAGGGCGGCGCTGGCGTTGAACCTGCGACCAGTCGGCGTCTTGATGTCGTGGAAAGCCTCGAGCGCGTCGTCGCTCCGGCCGAGGATCCGCCTGGACCGCGCCACGCGGAGGCGTTTGAGCCGTAGGACGGCGCCGTCCTTGAGGCCGACGAGCAGCGACCAGGCGGGCCGGTCGGCGCCGCCACCGGCACCGGCGGGGGTGGAAGAGTAGTCCATCCCGGGGGCCACGCGGGGGATCCGGGGGGAGCAGAGACGACGCCAGCGGCACTCGCAATTGCGCAAACGGCACTCGGACTCACGCGCCAGCTTCCACTCCTCCGCCATCTCCACCTCCGCCTCAATCATCCTCCTAGCTAGGGTTAGGGTTAGGGATTTGCTCTCGCTGGGTTCGCTCGGGACTCAGGGAGTTCAGATGCGAAGCAAATCCAGGAGTAAGTTGCTTATAATAAAGTTTTTTAATAAGGTTTTTGGATTGTTAAATATGTGAGCAGATTACTACGAGATTTAATTCGAATAAGCACAAAATAAATCATGACATCAATAACAGAGGTTGAACGAATCATGCGAACTACTCCCTCCGTTCCCAAATATATAAGTCTTTTTAGATATTTCAACGAGTGACTATGTACGGAGTAAAATGAGTGAATCTACACTCTAAAATATGTCTACATACATTCGTATCTTATACTTCATTTGAAATGTCTAAAAAGACTTACATTTAGGAACGGAGGGAGTAGCATAGTACTCTCTCCATACAGAAATACTTGTCGTAGAAATGACTAAAAATGAATGTATCTAACATTAAAAACGTCTAGATACGTCCATTCCTGCGAAAAGTATTTCTGGGCGGAGAGAGTAGATGAACGGATCGAATCTAGGGCACAGACTAGAAACATGAATTCTACCACGATCTCGAACAAAAAAGACAGAATCACATACGGTGCAACGGGAGCAGCACCGTTGGCGTTGATGTTGTCACCCATGTCATTGAGGAAGAGGTTGCCGAGGTCGTGGCGAAGTTGTCGCTCCCAAAAACCTGATTGCCCTTCTCGAGGTGCACGCCAAAAGGAGGGATGGAGAAGACTTGTGTGGCGGTGCAATGATCTGAAACGGTGGTGCGAAACCATACGATGCGGCGGCGGCTAGGATAGACGTCTGCCTGACTAATTAGCCCGTCCGCGACAGGGTGAGCGAGGAGAAGGAGCACGCGTGTAGGTCTAGTCTTCTCATGCTCATACAAGTGGTAAAAGAGCTTACCTTATAAAGAGGTGCAACTCCCATTCAACCTTCGGGTGTGACTAAACTTAGTGTGACTCACACCACTCAGAGCCATATATGAATGGGCCATGAAAATTTCAGATTTTTAGTTGGTCTTTGGGCCAAAGACCTACTAACAAATTTCAACAACACTAACAACAAGCATGTTGGTCTGTCGACACTGATGAGAGCTTCTATACGCCGCTCGTTGCAGCAAGGAATCGACACCTCACACAGGATCAGCTCACCTTGGACGGCCCATGTTGCGGGAGCACCACGTCCTCGAGGTAAAAAGGGCGCGAGGTAAAAAATCACAGAAAGGATTGCAGCCGCTGGGAATCGAACCCGCCGTGAAAAAGACCGCAATTTTTTTTTTAAAAAATCAAATGTTACTTTCAGTTTGGAAAAAGTAAATACTTTCACTAATGCAACCATTTATAATTTTTGAACAAAATTTTAAAATTAGAACATTGTGTGAAAATGCAAACATTTTCGGGCATAAAAAAGGAACAAAATTGAAAACAAGAACATTATTTGAAATTGCAAACAATTTTTGAAAATGCGAACACTTTCAAAATTGTGAAAATAAATTAGAACATTTTTGGAACCTCAAACATTTTAAAAAAGGAAAAATAAATTGAAAACCAAAACAATTTGAAAATTTCTGAATATTTTATAATTGTACCTGTGAACAATCTTGACAAACACGATCAAATTTTTAAAACTTCCGAAAATATTTTTTAATTTTGAACTAAAAATTAAAATCCCAAACATTTTTATGAATTTAGAGAACAAAATTTCGAAATCGAGATTTTTTTTTGAACATGGACATTTCTTAAAGCACGAACATTCTTTTAATCTTGAGATTTTTTTTGAAAAGGAGAACAAATTTGGAAGCGTGAAGAATTTTTTAAAGCATGAACATTTTTTTGAATCTTGAGAACAAATTTTAAATCGGAGAACAAAATTTGGAAGCGCGAACAATTTCTTAAAGCAGGAACATTTTTTGAATATTGAGAACAAATTTTGAAACGGAAAATAAATTTAAAAAATCCCGAACAAATTTGGAAGCGCGTAAATTTTTTGAAAACGTGAACAAAAAATTGAAATCTGGTACATTATATGAATTTCGGAAGTTTTGAACTTTTTTGTGTAACAAGAACATTTTTTTTTAATTTTGAGAACATTTTTTCGAAAACTGAACATTTCATGGGAACACAGACAAAATTTGAATATTTTGAAAAAAAAGGAGAAAAGGAAAAGGAAAATAACTAACAAACCAAAGAAAAAGAAAGAGAACAAACACAAAACCGAAAAAGGAAGAAAAGAAAAAAGAAACAGAAATGACTAAGAACGAAAAGAAGAAGCAAAAAGCTTCGCTAGCAGTTGGGCCGGCCCACTGCGTCGTTTGCTCCCGCACCCCTTGTGCGAAGCGTCGACATTACGACGCAGCGAGCGGCGTATAGGATTTTCCGACACTGATGGAAGGCGATCAACAAGATGGCAAAAGGAAGATAGAAGAACCAAATCCGCCCGCGAGGATCTTCTCGCGAGGGAATCAGGTCGGGGTTCTGGAGCTTCAGCGCCTTGAAGAAAGAAGGGCCCGAATCGGGATGTGTCCGGCTGGAGAGGATCGAGGCCACATCCGCCCGCGGCAGCCGCGTCATCTTCTTGCTTGGACCTGACTGTTGGGGAACGTAGTAATTTCAAAAAATTTCCTACGCACACGCAAGATCATGGTGATGATATAGCAACGAGAGGGGAGAGTGTTCGTCCACGTACCCTCGTGACCGTGGCGAGCGTTAACTGCAACGCGTTGATGTAGTCGTATGTCTTCACGATCCGACCGATCCAAGCACCGAGCGTCTGGGGCCTCCGAGTTTAGCACACGTTCACTTGATGGCGATCTCCGCCCTCCGATCCAAAGAAAGGCTCGGAGATGAGTTCCGTCGAGACGACGGCGTGGTGGCGATGATGATGTTCTCTTGGCGCAGGGCTTCGCCTAAACTCCGACGATATGACCGAGGTGGAATATGGTGGAGGGGGGCACCGCAGACGGCTAAGGAACGATCCGTAGATCAACTTGTGTGTGTTTGGGGTGCCCCCTCCCCCGTATATAAAGTAGCCAGGGGGAGGAGGCGGCTGGCCTAGAGGGCACGCCAAGGGGGGGAGTCCTACTCCCACCGGGAGTAGGACTCCCTCTTTCCAAGTAGGAGTAGGAGAAGGGGGGAAAGAGGAGGAAGAGGGGAAGGAAAGGGGGGGGCGCCGCCCCCCTTCCCTTGTCCTATTCGGACTAGGAGGGGGAGGGGCGCGCGGCCCCCTCCCGGATCCTGCCCTCTTCTCCCTCATGGCCCATGTAGGCCCATTAACCCCCCGGGGGGTTCCGGTAACCTCCCGGTACTCCGGTAAAATGTCGATTTCACCCGGAACTATTCCGATGTCCAAACATAGGCTTCCAATATATCAATCTTTATGTCTCGACCATTCCGAGACTCCTCGTCATGTCCGTGATCACATACGGGACTCCGAACAAACTTCGGTACATCAAAACTTATAGACTCATAATAAAACTGTCATCGAAACGTTAAGCGTGCGGACCCTACGGGTTCGAGAACTATGTAGACATGACCTAAAACCATTCTCGGTCAATAACCAATAGCGGGACCTGGATGCCCATATTGGTTCCTACATATTCTACGAAGGTCTTTTTCGGTCAAACCGCATAACAACATACGTTGTTCCCTTTGTCATCGGTATGTTACTTGCCCGAGATTTGATCGTCGGTATCCAATACCTAGTTCAATCTCGTTACCGCAAGTCTCTTTACTCGCTCAGAATCGTCATCTCATAACTAACTCATTAGTTATAATGCTTGCAAGGCTTAAGTGGTGAGTATTACCGAGAGGGCCCAGAGATACCTCTCCGACAATCGGAGTGACAAAACCTAATCTCGAAATCGCCAACTCAACATGTACCTTCGGAGACACCAGTAGTACTCCTTTATAATCACCCGATTCGTTGTGACATTTGGTAGTACCCAAAGTGTTCCTCCGAAACAGGAGTTGCATAATTCTCATAGTTACGAGGAACATGTATAAGTCATGAAGAAAGCAATAGCAGAATACTAAACGATCATGTGCTAAGCTAACGGGATGGGTCATGTCAATCACATCATTCTCCCAATGATGTGATCCCATTAATCAAATGACAACACATGTCTATGGTTAGGAAACATAACCATCTTTGATTAATGAGCTAGTCAAGTAGAGGCATACTAGTGACTATATGTTTGTCTATGTATTCACACATGTATTATGTTTCCGGTTAATACAATTCTAGCATGAATAATAAACATTTATCATGATATGAGGAAATAAATAATAACTTTATTATTGCCTCCAGGGCATATTTCCTTCAGTCTCCCACTTGCTCTAGAGTCAATAATCTAGATTACATAGTAATGATTCTAACACCCATGGAGTCTTGGTGCTGATCATGTTTTGCACGTGAGAGAGGCTTAGTCAACGGGTCTGCAACATTCAGATCCATATGTATCTTGCAAATCTCTATGTCTCCCACTTGGACTTGGACCCGAATGGAATTGAAGCGTCTCTTGATGTGCTTGGTCCTCTTGTGAAATCTGGATTCCTTTGCCAAGGCAATTGCACGATATTGTCACGAAAGATCTTCATTGGTCCCGATGCACTAGGTATGACACCTAGATCGGAAATGAACTCCTTCATCCAGACTCCTTCATTCGCTGCTTCAGAAGCAGCTATGTACTCCGCTTCACATGTAGATCCCGCCACGACGCTTTGTTTAGAACTGCACCAACTTACAGCTCCACCGTTTAATATAAACACGTATCCGGTTTGTGATTTAGAATCGTCTGGATCAGTGTCAAAGCTTGCATCGACGTAACTTTTTACGACTAGCTCTTTGTCACCTCCATATACGAGAAACATATCCTTAGTCCTCGCTGTCCAGTGATCCACTCCTGGATTACTTTGGTACCTTCCTGCCAAGCCTATTGCTAAGCATACGTCAGGTCTGGTACATAGCATTGCATACATGATAGAGCCTATGGCTGAAGCATAGGGAAGATCTTTCATTTTCTCTCTATCTTCTGCTATGGTCGGGCATTGAGTTTGACTCAACTTCACACCTTGTAGCACAGGCAAGAATCCTTTCTTTGCCTAATCCATTTTGAACTTTTTCAAAATTTTGTCAAGGTAAGTGCTTTGTGAAAGTCCTATTAAGCGTCTTGATCTATCTCTATAGATCTTGATGCCCAATATATAAGCAGCTTCACCGAGGTCTTTCATTGAAAAACTTTTATTCAAGTATCCCTTTATGCTATCCAGAAATTCTATATCATTTCCAATTAACAATATGTCATCTACATATAAAACTAGAAATGCTCTGAGCACCCACTCACTTTCTTGTAAATCTGAGCTTCTCCAAAAGTCTCAGATAAAACCATATCTTTGATCACACACTATCAAAGCGTTTATTCCAACTCGAGATGCTTGCACCAGTCCATAAATGGAACGCTGGAGCTTGCACACTTTGTTAGCACCTTTTGGATCAACAAAACCTTCCGGCTGCATCATATACAACTCTTCTTCTAGAAATCCATTCAAGAATGCAGTCTTGACATCCATTTGCCAAATTTCATAATCATGAAATGCAGCAATAGCTAACATGATTCAGACAGACTTAAGCATCGCTACGGGTGAGAAAGTCTCATCGTAGTCAACCCCTTGAACTTGTCGAAAACCTTTCGCAACAAGTCGAGCTTTATAGATAGTTACATTACCATCAGCGTCAGTCTTCTTCTAAAAAAATCCATTTATTCTCAATAGCTTGCCGATCATCGGGCAAGTCAACCAAAGTCCATACTTTGTTTTCATACATGGATCCCATCTCAGATTTCATGGCCTCTAGCCATTTTGCGAATCTGGGCTCATCATCGCTTCCTCATAGTTCGTAGGTTCATCATGGTCAAGTAACATGACTTCCAGAATAGGATTACAGTACCACTCTGGTGCGGATCTTACTCTGGTAGACCTACGAGGTTCTGTAGAAACTTGATCTGAAGTTAGATGATCAATATCATTAGCTTCCTCACTGATTGGTGTAGTTGTCACAGGAACCGGTTCTTGTGATGAACTACTTTCCAATAAGGGAGTAGATACAGTTATCTCATCAAGTTGTACTTTCCTCCCACTCACTTCTTCCGAAGAAACTCCTTCTCTAGAAAGGATCCGAATTTAGCAACGATAATCTTGCCCTCAGATCTGTGATAGAAGGTGTACCCAATAGTCTCCTTTGGGTATCCTATGAAGACACATTTCTCCGATTTGGGTTCGAGCTTATCTGGCTGAAGTTTCTTCACATAAGCATCGCAGCCCCAAACTTTAAGAAACGACAACTTTGGTTTCTTGCCAAACCACAGTTCATAAGGCGTCGTCTCAACGGATTTTGATGGTGCCCTATTTAACGTGAATGCGGCCGTCTCTAAAGCATAACCCCAAAACGATAGCGGTAAATCAGTAAGAGACATCATAGATCGTACCATATCAAGTAAAGTACGATTACGACGTTCGGACACACCATTTCGTTGTGGTGTTCCAGGTGGCGTGAGTTGCGAGATTATCCCGCATTGTTTTAAGTGTAGACCAAACTAGTAACTCAAATATTCTCCTCCACGATCAGATCGTAGAAACTTTATTTTCTTGTTACGATGATTTTCCACTTCACTCTGAAATTCTTTGAACTTTTCAAATGTTTCAGACTTGTGTTTCATTAAGTAGATATACCCATATCTGCTTAGATCATCTGTGAAGGTGAGAAAATAACGATATCCGCCACGAGCCTCAACATTCATTGGACCACATACATCTGTATGTATGATTTCCAACAAATCTGTTGCTCTCTCCATAGTACCAGAGAACGGCGTTTTAGTCATCTTGCCCATAAGGCACGGTTCGCAAGTACCAAGTGATTCATAATCAAGTGATTCCAAAAGCCCATCGGATGGAGTTTCTTCATGCGCTTTACACGATATGACCTAAGCGGCGGTGCCACAAATAAGTTGCACTATCATTATCAACTCTGCATCTTTTGGTTTCAACACTATGAATATGTGTATCACTACTATTGAGATTTAATAAAAATAGACCACTCTTCAAGGGTGCATGACCATAAAAGATATTACTCATATAAATAGAACAACCATTATTCTCTGATTTAAATGAATAACCGTCTCGCATCAAACAAGATCCAGATATAATGTTCATGCTCAACGCTGGCACCAAATAACAATTATTTAGGTCTAATACTAATCCCGATGGTAGATGTAGAGGTAGCGTGCCGACCGCGATCACATCGAATTTGGAACCATTTCCCACGCGCATCGTCACCTCTTCCTTAGCTAATCTTCGCAATCCGTAGTCCTGTTTGAGTTGCAAATATTAGCAATGAACCGATATCAAATACCAGTGCTCTGCGAGCATTAGTAAGGTACACATCAATAACATGTATATCACATATACCTTTGTTCACTTTGCTATCCTTCTTATCCGCCAAATACTTGGGGTAGTTCCGCTTCGATGTCGATCGCTTGTAGTAGAAGCACTCAGTTTCAGGCTTAGGTCTAGACTTGGGTTTCTTCTCTTGATCAGCAACTTGCTTGCCGTTCTTTTTGAAGTTCCCCTTCTTCTTCCCTTTGCCCTTCTTCTTGAAACTAGTGGTCTTGTTAACCATCAACACTTGATGCTCCTTCTTGAATTCTACCTCCGCGGCTTTCAGCATTGCGAAGAGCTCGGGAATAGTCTTGTTCATCCCTTGCATATTATAGTTCATCACGAAGCTCTTATAGCTTGGTGGCAGTGATTGGAGAATTATGTCAATGACACTATCATCGGAAGATTAACTCCCGGTTGAATCAAGTGATTATTATACCCGACATTTTGAGTATGTGTTCACCGATGAACTATTCTCCTCCATCTTGCAGCTATAGAACTTATTGGAGACTTCATATCTCTCAATCCGGGCATTTACTTGAAATATTAACTTCAACTCTGGAACATCTCATATGCTCCATGACGTTCAAAACGTCGTTGAAGGCCCGGTTCTAAGCCGTAAAGCATGGCACACTGAACTATAGAGTAGTCATCGACTTTGCTCGCGAGACGTTCTTAACGTCGTCGGTTGCATCGGCGGGAGGCTCGGCACCCAGCGGTGCTTCCAGGCGTAACTTTTACGTGCAGCAATGAGGATAATCCTCGAGTTACGGACCCGATCCGTGTAATTGCTACCATCATCTTTCAACTTTGCTTTCTCAAGGAACGCATTAAAATTAGACGGAACAACAACACAAGCCATCTATCTACAAACAAACATAGACAAGCAAGATACTATCAGGTACTAAGTTCATGATAAATTTAAGTTCAATTAATCATATTACTTAAGAACTCCCACTTAGACAGACATCTCTCTAGTCATCCAAGTGATCAAGTGATCCAAATCAACCAAACCATGTCCGATCATCACGTGAGATGGAGTAGTTTCAATGGTGAACATCGCTATATTGATCATATCTACTATATGATTCACGCTTCGACCTTCGGTCTCGTGTTCGAGGCCATATCTGTATATGCTAGGCTCGTCAAGTATAACTTGAGTATTCGCGTGTGCAACTGTTTTGCACCGTTGTATTTGAATGTAGAGCCTATCACACCCGATCATCACGTGGTGTCTCAAAGACGAAGAACTTTCGCAGCGGTGCATACTCGGGAGAACACTTCTTGATAATTAGTGAGAGATCATCTTAAAATGCTACCGTCAATCAAAGCAAGATAAGATGCATAAAGGATAAACATCACACGCAATCAATATAAGTGATATGATATGGCCATCATCATCTTGTGCTTGTGATCTCCATCTTCAAGCACCGTCATGATCACCATCGTCACCGGTGCGACACCTTGATCTCCATCGTAGCATCGTTGTCGTTCGCCATCTATTGCTTCTCGACTATCGCTACCGCTTAGTGATAAAGTAAATCAATTACAGATGCGTTTGCATTTCATACAATAAGCGACAACCATATGGCTCCTGCCGATTGCCGATAACCGGTTACAAAACATGATCATCTCATACAATAAAATATAGCATCACGTCTTGACCATATCACATCACAACATGCCTGCAAAAACAAGTTAGGCGTCCTCTACTTTGTTGTTGCAAATTTTACGTGGCTGCTACGGGCTTAGAAAGAACCGTTCTTACCTCGCATCAAAAACCACAGCGATAGTTCGTCAAGTTGGTGCTGTTTTAACCTTCGCAAGGACCGGGCGTAGCCACACGATTCAGCTAAAGTGAGAGAGACAGACACCCGCCAGCCACCTTTAAGCACGAGTGCTCGTAATGTGAAACCAGTCTCGCGTAAGCGTCTGGCGTAATGTCGGTCCGGCCGCTTCATCTCACAATACCGCCAACCAAAGTATGACATCTTTGGTAAGCAGTATGACTTGTATCGCCCACAACTCACTTGTGTTCTACTCGTGCATATAACATCAGCGCATAAAACCTAGGCTCGGATGCCATTTGTTGGGGAGCGTAGTAATTTCAAAAATTTCCTCGCACACGCAAGATCATGGTGATGATATAGCAACGAGGGAGAGTATTAGTCCACGTACCCTCGTGAGACCGTAAGCTGAAGTGTTAGCACAACGCGGTTGATGCGATCGTCGTCTTCACGATCCGACCGATCCAAGCACCGAGCGTCACGGGCCTCCGAGTTCAGCACACGTTCAGCTCGATGGCGATCTCGGCCCTCCGATCCAGCAAAGGCTCGGAGATGAGTTCCGTCGACGACGGCATGCCGACGATGATGATGTTCTACGGCGCGAGGCTTCGCCTAAACTCCGCGACGATATGACCGAGGTGGAATATGGTGGAGGGGGCACCGCACACGGCTAAGGAACGATCCGTAGATCAACTTGTGTGTGTTTGGGTGCCCCCGCCCCGTATATAAAGGAGCTGGGGAGGAGGCGGCGGCCTAGAGGGCGCGCCAGGGGGGAGTCCTACTCCCACCGGAGTAGGACTCCCTCTTTCCAAGTAGGAGTAGGAGAAGGGGGGAAAGAGGAGGAAGAGGGGAAGGAAAGGGGGGGCGCCGCCCCACTTCCCTTGTCCTATTCGGACTAGGAGGGGGAGGGGCGTGCGGCCCCCTCCTGGCTCCTTCCCTCTTCTCCCTCATGGCCCATGTAGGCCCATTAACCCCCCGGGGGGTTCCGGTAACCTCCCGGTACTCCGGTAAAATGTCGATTTCACCCGGAACTATTCCGATGTCCAAACATAGGCTTCCAATATATCAATCTTTATGTCTCGACCATTCCGAGACTCCTCGTCATGTCCGTGATCACATCCGGACTCGAACAAACTTCGTACATCAAAACTTATAAACTCATAATAAAACTATCATCGAAGCGTTAAGCGTGCGGACCCTACGGGTTCGAGAACTATGTAGACATGACCTAAAACCATTCTCGGTCAATAACCAATAGCGGGACCTGGATGCCCATATTGGTTCCTACATATTCTACGAAGATCTTTATCGGTCAAACCGCATAACAACATCGTTGTTCCCTTTGTCATCGGTATGTTACTTGCCGAGATTTGATCGTCGGTATCAATACCTAGTTCAATATTGTTACCGCAAGTCTCTTTACTCGTTCTGTAATACGTCATCTCATAACTAACTCATTAGTTATAATGCTTGCAAGGCTTAAGTGATGAGTATTACCGAGAGGGCCCAGAGATACCTCTCCGACAATCGGAGTGACAAAACCTAATCTCGAAATGCGCCAACTCAACATGTACCTTCGGAGACACCTGTAGTACTCCTTTATAATTTCCCAGTTACATTGTGACGTTTGGTAGTACCCAAAGTGTTCCTCCGGTAAATGGGAGTTGCATAATTCTCATAGTTACAGGAACATGTATAAGTCATGAAGAAAGCAATAACAGAATACTAAATGATCATGTGCTAAGCTAACGGGATGGGTCATGTCAATCACATCATTCTCCCAATGATGTGACCCCATTAATCAAATGACAACACCTGTCTATGGTTAGGAAACATAACCATCTTTGATTAATGAGCTAGTCAAGTAGAGGCATACTAGTAATTATATGTTTGTCTATGTATTCACACATGTATTATGTTTCCGGTTAATACAATTCTAGCATGAATAATAAACATTTATCATGATATGAGGAAATAAATAATAACTTTATTATTGCCTCTAGGGCATATTTCCTTCACTGACTTCGTGTAGAAGGCCTTCCTTTTGGCGGCCCGCAACTCCTCGTCATCGGCCTTGGCCTTCCTTTTGGCGGCGCACGGCTTCAGCGGATGCTTCTCCGTCGAAGCATGTCGGCACCGCTTCAGCGGGCGCTCCTCGCCGGTGGCAAATGCATGCTTGGTCGTGCTCTCGCCAGAGGTCAAGCTCCCGGTGATGAGCGATCCCTTCTCGCGGGCCATTGGTCGCTGATCTGATCTCCCGAGGAAGCCTTACACAGCCGCCACGAGATCTGAGGGGGAATAGAGGAACCTTATAGCTGTTGAGTTGAGGGAGGAACCGACATTTTCTGGAGAATATAAAGGCGGAGGGCCTTTGCGCATGGGAGCTCGGAGAGTATAAGTCGGAGTCGGATAAGAGCATCTCCAGCCGCGCCCTCCCTAAGGCGATTTTTTTAGGCCGGTGCCGAAAAAAGGCCCAGTCGCGCCTCAGGTGCCTGTTTTTCGCCGGCTTGAGCCGAAGTCAGCTACGGTAGACCCAGGCCGAACCCGACGCGCCGGGGGGCGCGGGGCGAGCGTTTTGGCGTGAAACAGCCGTGGGTCCGCCAAGTCAGCGCGACAGCCGCTTCGTCGCCCTTATCGCCTCGGTTCCAACGGGAATGAATGTGAAGGTTGACGCGCCGGTCAGCCTTCATTGATGCCTCACGGGCGGTGCAGTGAATGCGCCGCCGACGCGCGTCCCGCCCATTCCCGCCACGCGTCCTCCCGCTTGCCGCCTCCCCGCCGCTCCGCTTCGGCTATAAAAGGCGCCCCATCCCCGCCGGTGAGCGGCATAGCCTCCCCCTCTCCCTCCCGCAAAAAGCCTTCTCCCCGCCGGCGAGCTTCCTGCAACTCCCCTCCCGCGCCGACGAGCAAAAGCATGGCCGAGATATTCCCAGGCGACGGCGCAACGGCGAACGACTTCGGCCGCCGACACCTCCAGGAGCCGGAGGCGCGCCTTCTGTATGAGGCCGAGTACCCGGCGCCGCCCGACATGCGCGTGCCGGGGGCGTGGAGACTGAGCGCCAGCTGCGTCCCGGTGCCGCCGGTGCCCGAAGGGGCGGCACGGCAGGCAGAGATCACCCGCGTCCGCTCCTCGCTGACGGAGGAGCAGCGGAACAAGCTGAGGTACGCGCCCGACAGCGAAACGCTGTGGACGCTATACTTCGAGCACCGCCGCGATGAGCAGATCACCTCCGTCAACGGCATCATCCCCCGCGGCCGCATCAACTCCGAAGGACGGCGCGAGTTGTGGGGCGTCCCGGGTCGCACACTCGACGCCGTCCTCGACCACATCGAGACCGGCAATGTGCCGCGTCTGGAGTACCCGACGTGGTCCTCCTTCTCTCGTCGTCGCGGCAGTTTCTGGATGCCGCGGCGAATGGAGCTGGGGTTGTCCTCGTCGTCGGGCTCTGGCTCGCCGGCCCTCCGCCCCGTCAAGCCCAAGCCGAAGGGGACACCGCTCGGGCGCCGTGCTTGCAGCGGCACCCTCATCATCAACGAGCCCTCGCCTGCGACGGCACCGACGAGGCGCTCCCTGTGCGTGGTCCGACCGAAGCCCGAGCCGGGCTTGCTCCCTGTGAAGCCGGAGCACACCGCAATGGTGGCCCCCGACGACGAGTCCGCCCTCAAATGGGCAAAGGAGGACTACGTCCGTGAGCAGGTACGCCACTAGCGCCGGGCGTACCTGGAGACCCAGGCCCGTAGCCGCGTCGAGGCCCATCGCTGCCCCGAGGAGGTTGGCATCATCGTCATCGACAGCGACGACGAGGGCGAGGTTGGGCCGTCAAGCGCCCCACCACGTGTCGGTGACCCCGGCCAGGGCTGCAGCAGGGACGCCGCAGGCGAGGCGCGCGGAGACGACGATGACGACGATGACGATGACGGCGACGACGGCGGCGGCGACTACACCCGCTTCTACAGGCTTCTCGGCATGTAGACGACGGTGGCGGCAACAGCGACAGCGGCGGCTAGGCTTCTTAGTTTGTTTTTTAAGTTATTAGGCGTAGTTCTTGCATGTTTTTAAGTTCTTGTACAAATTTCGACGAAGTATGGCGAGTTCCTGCTAAAAGTTGCCGAGTTTGCAAAAAAATGAAACAAACTTCGCTGAACCCGCGCCGACCCTGGGCCTATGACTGGGAGCGAACTGAACCCCAGGGGCCAATCTAGCGTCGGTTCGCCCCCTGGCCGCTCTTTTTCGGCGCCCTGAGGGGCCGAACGACTGGAGATGCTCTAACTGTTTGATTCCGTTGGCTATGTGAGTGTGTCAGAGCAACTCTAGCAGACCCCATAAAAACATGACCCGCATAAGGCGTCTACAGTTTGACAAATAATTGTTTTGCGGGTGATGACCCACAAGTGTAGGGGATCAATTGTAGTCCTTTCGATAAGTAAGAGTGTCGAACCCAACGAGGAGCAGAAGGAAATGATAAGCGGTTTTCAGTAAGGTTTTCTCTGCAAGCATTGAAATTGTAGGTGATAGATAGTTTTGTGATAAGATAAATAGTAACGAGTAACAAGTAAATAAAGTGCAGTAAGGTGGCCCAATCCTTTATGTAGCAAAGGATAAGCCTGGACAATTTCTAATAATGTGGAAGGAGCTCCCGAGGACACATTGGGAATTATCGCCAAGCTAGGTTTCATCACGTTCGTATGATTCGCGTTCGGTACTTTGATAATTTGATATGTGGGTGGACCGGTACTTGGGTACTGCCCTAACTTGGACAAGTATCCCACTTATGATTAACCCCTATTGCAAGCATCCGCAACTACAAAAGAAGTATTAAGGTAAACCTAACCACAACATTAAACATATGGATCCATAACAGCCCCTAACAAAGCAACACATAAACTAGGGTTTAAGCTTCTGTCACTCTAGCAACCCATCATCTACTTATTACTTCCCCATGCCTTCCTCTAGGCCCAAATAATGGTGAAGTGTCATGTAGTCGACGTTCACATAACACCACTAGAGGAAAAGACAACATACATCTCATCAAAATATCGAACGAATACCAAATTCACATGACTACTAATAGCAAGACTTCACCCATGTCCTCGGGAACAAACGTAACTACTCACAAAGCATATTCATGTTCACAATCAGAGGAGTAATAATATGCATAAAGGATCTGAACATATGATCTTCCACCAAGTAAACCAATTAGCATCGACTACAAGGAGTAATCAACACTACTAGCAAGCCACAGGTACCAATTTGTGGTTTTGATACAAGATTGGATACAAGAGATGAACTAGGGTTTTGAGAGGAGATGGTGCTGGTGAATATGTTGATGGAGATTGACCCCCCTTTCGTTGAGAGGATCGTTGGTGATGACATTGGTGATGATTTCCCCTCCCGGAGGGAAGTGTCCCCGGCAGAACAGCTCCGCCGGAGCCCTAGATTGATTCCGCCAAGGTTCCGCCTCGTGGTGGCAGAGTTTCGTCCCGTAAGCTTGCCCACGATTTTTTCCAGGGTAAAAGTGATGATATAGCTGAAGATGGACGCCGGAGGCCCACCAGGGGGCCCAGGAGATAGGGGGCGCGCCCTATAGGGAGGGGGCACCCCCTGTCTTCTGGACAGGGTGTGGGCCCCCTGGCATATTTCTTTTTCTCAAATATTCTTATTAATTCCAAAAGGTTGTTTCGTGGAGTTTCAAGACTTTTGGAGCTATGCAGAATAGGTTTCCAACGTTTGCTCCTTTTCCAGCCAGAATTCCAGCTGTCGGCATTCCCCCTCTTCATGGTAAACCTTGTAAAATAAGAGAGAATAGCCATAAGTATTCAGATATAATGTGTAATAACAGCCCATAATGCAATAAATATTGATATAAAAGCATGGTGCAAAATGGACGTATCAGCGGGTCAAAATCGTGCGCGGCAGAGTAGAACCTGTATATGAAACTGCATAATTTGAAAAACAAACTTTCGCGGGAGAAACTGCAACCACACTAGTTCATCACATACTACATGATCATTCATAGTTCATCATCACATACTACATTATCATACATACTATATTCTACTACTACTACTACTACTACTACTACTACTACTACTACTACTACTACTACTACTACTACTACTACTACTACTACTACTACTACTACTACTAGAGGGAGGGGGGATCTCGCGATGGTGAGGCCGAGGTCGATATATGATGTGTACTACACAACCTTCTTCTTGTAGACGTTGTTGGGCCTCCAAGTGCAGAGGTTTGTAGGACAGTAGCAAATTTCCCTCAAGTGGATGACCTAAGGTTTATCAATCCGTGGGAGGCGTAGGATGAAGATGGTCTCTCTCAAAAAACCCTGCAACCAAATAACAAAGAGTCTCTTGTGTCCCCAACACACCCAATACAATGGTAAATTGTATAGGTGCACTAGTTCGGCGAAGAGATGGTGATACAAGTGCAATATGGATGGTAGATATAGGTTTTTGTAATCTGAAAATATAAAAACAGCAAGGTAACTAATGATAAAAGTGAGCGTAAACGGTATTGCAATGATAGGAAACAAGGCCTAGGGTTCATACTTTCACTAGTGCAAGTTCTCTCAACAATAATAACATAACTGGATCATATAACTATCCCTCAACATGCAACAAAGAGTCACTCCAAAGTCACTAATAGCGGAGAACAAACGAAGAGATTATGGTAGGGTACGAAACCACCTCCTACGTCTTGAGCTTGCGTTGGTTTTCCTTGACGAGGAAAGGGTGATGTACCAATAGTAGCGTAAGTATTTCCCTTAGTTTTTTAGAACCAAGGTTGCAATCCAGTAGGAGGCTCCTCAGAAGTCCCACGCACCTACACAAATAAGAAAGAACTCGCAACCAACGCAATAAAGGGATTGTCAATCCCTTCACGGCCACTTGCGAAAGTGAGATCTGATAGAGATAATATGATAAGAGAAATATATTTTTGGTATTTTGTGATATAGATTGGAAAAGTAAAGATGCAAATAAAAGTAGATTGAAAGCTTATATGATAAGAGATAGACCTGGGGCCATAGGTTTCACTAGTGGCTTCTCTCAAGATAGCATAAGTATTACGATGGGTGAACAAATTACTGTCGAGCAATTGATAGAAAAGCGAATAATTATGAGATTATCTAGGCATGATCATGTATATATGCATCACGTCCGTGACAAGTAGACCGACTCCTGCCTGCATCTACTACTATTACTCCAAACATCGACCGCTATCCAGCATGCATCTAGAGTATTAAGTTCATAAAGAACAGAGTAATGCATTAAGAAAGATGACATGATGTAGAGGGACTCATGCAATATGATATAAACCCCATCTTTTTATCCTCGATGGCAACAATACAATATGTGCCTTGTTGCCCCTGCTGTCACTGGGAAAGGACACCACAAGATTGAACCCAAAGCTAAGCACTTCTCCTATTGCAAGAAAGATCAATCTAGTAGGCCAAACCAAGTTGATAATTCGAAGAGACTTGCAAAGATAACTTAATCACACATAAAAAAAATTCAGAGGAGATTCAAATATTTCTCATAGATAAACTTAATCATAAACCCACAATTCATCGGATCTCGACAAACACACCCTAAAAAGAGTTACATCGAATAGATCTCCAAGAAGATCGAGGAGAACTTTGTATTGAGATTCAAAGAGAGAGAAGAAGCCATCTAGCTAATAACTATGGACCCGAAGGTCTGTGGTAAACTACTCACAACTCATCGGAGGGGCCTTGGAGAAGATGTAGAGGCCCTTCGTGGTCGATTCCCCCTCCGGCGGAACACCAGCGAAGGCTCCAAGATGGGATCTCGCGGATACATAAGGTTACGGCGGTGGAAATAGTTTTTCTGGTCACTTCTGATGTTTTCGGGGTACATTGGTATATGTAGGAGGAAGGAGTAGGTCGGTGGACGCTCGAGGGGCCCACAGGGTGGGGGGCGCGCCCACCTGTAGGGGGCACGCCGGGCACCCTCATGGCCGTCTCGCTTGTTTCTTGACTTCCACTCCAAGTCCTCTGGATCAAGTTTGTTCCAAAAAGATCGCTCCCGAAGGTTTCATTCCGTTTGGACTCCGTTTGATATTCCTTTTCTTTGAAACACTAAAATAGGCACAAAGAAACAGCAATTCGGGCTGGGCCTCCGGTTAGTAGGTTAGTCCCAAAAATGATATAAAAGTGTAAAGTAAAGCCCATAAACATCCAAAACGGGTAATATAATAGCATGGAACAAAAAAAAATTATAGATACGTTGGAGACGTATCAAGCATCCCCAAGCTTAATTCCTGCTCGTCCTCGAGTAGGTAAATGATAAAAACAGAATTTTTGATGTGGAATGGTACCTAGCATAATCCTCAATGTAATTTTCTTTATTGTGGCATGATTCTTCAGATCCAAATGATTCAAAATAAAAGCTTATAAAACATAAAAATAGTAATACTTGAAGCATACTAACAAATAATCATGTCTTATCAAAATAGCATAGCCAAAGAAAGCTTATCCCTACAAAATCATATAGTTAGGCCATACTTCATTTTCATTACACAAAATACTCCCATCATGCACAACCACGATGACAAGCCAAGCAATTGGTTCATACTTTTTAACGCGCTTCAGCCTTTTCAACTCTTACACAATACATGAGCGCAAGCCATGGTCATAGCACTATGGTGGTATATGGTGGTTGTGAGGACAAAAAGGGAGACGATAGTCTCACATCAACTAGGCGTATCAACGGGCTATGGAGATGACCATTAATAGATATCAATGTGAGTGAGTAGGGATTGCCATGCAACGGATGCACTAGAGCTATAACTGTAGGAAAGCTCAACAAAAGAAACTAAGTGGGTGTGCATCCAACTTGCTTGCTCACGAAGACCTAGGGCATTTTGAGGAAGCCCATCATTGGAATATGCAAGCCAAGTTCTATAATGAAAAAATCCCACTAGTATATCAAAGTGACAACATAGGAGACTCTCTATCATGAAGATCATGGTGCTATTTTGAAGCACAAGTGTGGAAAAGAGATAGTAGCATTGTCCCTTGTCTCTTTTCTCTCTTTTTTGGTGGGCTTCTTTGGCCTTTTTTTTATTTGTGGGCTTATTTGGCCTATTTTTTTATAAAGTCCAAAGTCTCATCCCGACTTGTGGGGGAATCATAGTCTTCATCATCCTTTCCTCACTTGGGACAATGCTCTAATAATGAAGATCATCACACTTTCATTGATTTACAACTCAAGAATTACAACTCAATACTTAGAACAAAATATGACTCTATGTGAATGCCTCTGGCGGTGTACCGGGATATGCAATGAATCAAGAGTGACATGTATGAAAAATTATGAAGGTGGCCTTGCCACAAATATGATGTCAACTACATGATCATGCAAAGAGCAATATGACAATGATGGAGTGTGTCATAATAAATGGAATGGTGGAAAGTTGCATGGCAATATATCTCGGAATGACTATGGAAATGCCATAATAGGTAGGTATGGTCGCTGTTTTGAGGAAGGTAAATAATGGGTGCATGATACCGGCGAAAGTTGCGCGGCATAATAAAGGCTAGCAAAGTGGAAGGGTAAGTGTGCGTATATCCATGGACTCACATTAGTTATAAAGAACTCATATACTTATTGCAAAAGTTTATTAGCCCTCGAAGCAAAGTACTACTACACATGACCCTAGAGGGATAGATTGGTAGAAAAAGACCATCGCTCGTCCCCAACCGCCACTCATAAGGAAGATAATCAAAAGAGCACTCCATGCAACAAATTTGTCACACAACTTTTACCATACGTGCATGCTACGAGACTTGCCAACTTCAACACAAGTATTTCTCAATTTCATAATACCCAACTAGCATGACTCTAGCATTATTACCTTTATATCTCAAAACAATTATCAAGCATCAAATTGATCATAGTTTTTTACCCAACTTGGATGCTCCTCATTCTAGGACCAAATTTATAACCATAGAAAATACCATGCTGTTCTAAAAGACTCTCAAAAAAGTATAAGTGAAGCATGATAGATCAAAAATTCCTTCAAAATTAAGCCACCGCCGTGCTCTAAAATATTTAAGTGAAGTACTAGAGCAAAAACTATCTAGCTCAAAAGATATAAGTGAAGCACATAGAGTGTTCTAATAAATTCTAATCGAGTGGGCTTCTCCCAAAAGGTGTGTACAGAAAGGATGATTGTGGTAATCTAAAAAGAAAAGACTAATATCATACAAGACGCTCCAAGCAAAACACATATCATGTGGCGAATAAAAATATAGCTCCAAGTAAAGTTACCGATAGACGAAGGCGAAAGAGGGGATGCCTTCCGGGGCATCCCCAAGCTTAGGCTTTTGGTTATCCTTGAATATCTTGGGGTGCCATGGGCATCCCCAAGCTTAGGCTCTTGCCACTCCTTATTCCATAGTCCATCAAATCTTTACCCAAAACTTGAAAACTTCACGACACAAGACTCAGCAAAAATGTCGTAAGCTCCATTAGTGCAAGAAAGAAAAACTACAACATAAGGTACTGTAGTGGACTCATTCTTTATTTATATTGGTGTTAAACCTACTGTATTCCAACTTCCCTATGGTTCATACCACTCAATACTAGCCATAGATGCATCAAAATAAGCAAAGAACACACGAAAAACAGAATCTGTCAAAAATAGAATAGTCTGTAGCAATCTGTAACTTTCAAATACTTCTGGAATTCCAATAAATCTAAACTAAATTGGTGGACGTGGGGACTTTGTCTATTAATCATATGCAAAAAGAATCAACTAAAAAGCACTTTCCAGTAAAATATGACAGCAAATCTATAACATCCCAAATTTTCAATTTGGAATGTTATACAATAGATCATCATTGCATATAATATTTATTGCATTTTGTCTCGATCCTAGAAATTCTACGCAACTCAAGGACCCACGGAGAGAGTTGGGGATTTCGATAATTTCATATTTGAGTTTTCTCAAATTTTGGAAATAGGATCATTTGATTTTATTTATTTTATCTTCAATTATTTCAGTTATAAAAATATGCGAGAGGGAATAAAATGACTTTCCCAAAATAAAGAAATATTGAGGATTTAATAAAAAAATCAAATAAGATTTTTTTTATTTTTGGATTTTATTGCTATTTTATTTTAATTTAGGAAAAATGCACGTTTTTCAAAATTGCATTTAGGCCCCAAATAAATGTTCATCTAAACCGGCTTGATTTTAGATGCCGGAGAAAATTTATTTCGGGATTTTTGGAGTCCGTTTAGTATTTCTTTCGTTTGATTTTTCTGCGTGAATTTTTTTTTAAAAGTCCGAACCGACCTTGGGCCGTAACCGGCCAGGACACCGCTTGGCCAGGGGTCTTTATATAGCGCGCCCTGGGCCGACCCCAGCCCAAGCCGCCGCCGCCCCACCCACGCCGCGCCCCCAAACCCTAACCGCCCGCCGCCGCCGTCACCGCCGCCGCCGGGCCGGAGCTGCCGCCGGTGCCACCAACCCGCCCGCCGAGGTTGACCCGAGCCGCCGCCGTTTTTTTAGAAAAACCATTCGGTTTTTCCGTCGGTTTTTCGTCGGTTTTTTTAGATCCGTTTTTTTATTAGATCGGTTTTTTCGGTTTAGGTTAATTAGCGAGCGTTCGCTCGTTCGTTCGTTTTAACGAACGCGTTCATCGTTTAGATCCAGATAACGAACGTTCGTTCGTTAATCTGTTCGTCATTTTTTCTTTTTCTCAGATTTATTCCGCAATTTTTCTGATCTCGATTGCTGATCCGATTTTCGTTTTAGTATAACTTTTCGCTCGTTTATCGGAATCAGGCGATTCAATTGCCTTGAGTTTTGTCTCGAAACCCTCTTTCCGAATAATCTACTCAAACAAGTTTTTGCTACTGTAAAATTTGACTTAGATCCAAATTAGTAAACGAAGCTTGTTTCTTTCGCCGTTTGACTTTCGTTGCTTCGTTCGATTTGATTCTTTTTGCAAACCGGAGTTCTTAAGTTGAACTTTCTGGTTAGATCTCTTATTTGAGTTTTACCTGTGCATTAGATGAGTACTTATTGTATGCTTGTTTGTTTGTTTGCGGTAGAGTACCCAGATTGCGCCGCTGGCTACTTCGAATCTCTAGGTTTCGCGGATCATCAGCAAGGCAGGTAACACTTTGATCATACCTCTTTACTACCCATTTTTATTGCATTAGATCAATCCTCAAACACTTGCATGATTTAGGATTTGATTAATATGTGGGTTTTGGGAAGTAGATGAGGTAGTACCTATTACCTGTTTTATTGTCAAACCCTTGGGAGTTACTCTACGTTTGCTTACTATGCCATGCTATGCTAGCAGACGTGGATTGGGTGAGTGTATCCATGACAGATGTGAGATTGTTAATTTAATGGTTTATTTAAGGTGGCAACTTTAATACACATCTGGGTGGATTGAGGCACCCGGGTATTCCAGCGATTGCCTGTTGTTTTTCTTTATGGACCGCCACCCAGGCCCAAAGGGATCTTGAGATTATTCATGCTAGAAACTTCCGTGTGCAGCCACAAGCTACTATGGGCTCTAGCATAGTTGACTAAGTTGTGCGAACTCTTACAGTGGTAGACTAGCAGATGTAGGGGATGTAGGTTGGTACGGTCTACCCCATCGTAAAGTGCTAGCGCTTCTGAAAGACTATGTCTCGGTCATCCGTTTGTCAAACACCATGTAGTGCGAGAATCCCAATGGAGGAGATCGAGTCTTGTGGGGAAAAGTGCGCAAACCTCTGCAGAGTGTACAAACTAATCATGGTTAGCCGTGTTCCTGGTTATGGACATCTTGAGTATCTAGTACTTGGATTATCATGTGAATCTCATCATGTTACTTTAATTAATATTGTTGGGTTTGTTAATGATGATGTTACTTAATTGGGATTGAGAATGTTGTCAACCATTCTCAATGTTTAACAACCACCATGATAGTTAAATAAATTTATTCCTTTGCAGTAGGGAAAATTGGCTTTATGCAAAAACTGTAACCATAGAGCTTTCCACCAAGCCATATATGCATGTAGAATAGCATTATTCTTTCATTACTCTCTATGTGTTACATTGCCAGCATATTCCATGTGCTGACCCGTTTCGGGCTGCAACGTTCATGTTGCAGGGTTTTTAGACGACGAGTAAGATGCCTTAGGATCGTGGTTCTATACTCAGTGATGCTGTTGGAGTTGATGGACTCACTTATCTTCCAAGCCTTCCGCTGTTATCGTTATTAGATGTCCTTAAGCCATATTTATTGTAATAAGCTCTCTTTGGAGACATTCGATGTAATAAGTGTGTGATTGCTACTATGTTACAAATCCTTCGAGTACTATGCGTGTCAGCATTACTGATCAAGGGATGACACTGATGCACAGAGATCAGACTGTTTGAGGTCTGGTCGCTACAAAATCTCGTGAGCGCTAAAGTTTTTGTTTTTTACAGCAAGATCATATAAATGTCACCCAAGTCTTCCCAAAGGTTCTACTTGGCACAAACACTAATTAAAGCATAAAACCATATCTAAACAGAAGCTGGATGAAATATTTATTACCAAACAAAAGCAAAAACAAAAAACAAAAAAAATTGGGTTGCCTCCCAACTAGCGCTATCATTTAACGCCCCTAGCTAGGCATAAAAGCAAGGATAGATCTAAGTATTACCATCTTTGGCACTCAATTCATAAAAGGCTCGCACGATAGATTCATATGGTAATTTGACCTTCTTTCATGGAAAGTGCTCCATGCCTTTCCTTAATGGAAATTGGAATCTGATACGTCCATTTTGCATCATGCTTTTATATCAATATTTATTGCATTATGGCTTGTTATTACACATTATATCTCAATACTTATGGCTATTCTCTCTTATTTTACAAGGTTTACCATGATGAGGGGAATGCCGACAGCTGGAATTCTGGCTGGAAAAGGAGCAAATATTGGAAACCTATTCTGCGCAGCTCCAAAAATCCTGAAACTCCACGAAAGTTATTTTTGGAATTAATAAGAATTGTTGAGCGAAGAAAACACCAGAGGGGGCCCACACCCTGGCCAGGAGGGTGGGGGGCATGCACACCCCTACTGGGTGCGCCCACTGTCTCCGGGGCCCCCTGGTGGCCCTCAGGTGCCCATCTTCTCCTATATGAAGGCTTTTACCCTCAGGTGCAAGCTTATGGGACAAAACTCCGCCTCCACGAGGAGGAACCTTGGCGGAACCAATCTAGGGCTCCAGCGGAGCTGTTCTGCCAGGGAAACTTCCCTCCAGGAGGGGAAATCATCACCATCGTCATCACCAACAATCCTATCATCGGGAGGGGGTCAATCTCCATCAACATATTGACCAGCACCATATCCTCTCAAAACCCTAGTTCATCTCTTGTATTCAATCTTGTATCAAAACCACAAATTGGTACCTGTGGGTTGCTAGTAGTGTTGATTACTCCTTGTAGTTGATGCTAATTAGTTTACTTGGTGGAAGATCATATGTTCAGATCCTTAATGCATTACTCCTCTGATTATGAACATGAATATGCTTTGTGAGTAGTTACTTTTGTTCCTGAGGACATTGGAGAGGTCTTGTTGTTAGTAGTCATGTGAATTTGGTATTCGTTCGATATTTTGATGAGATTTGTGTTGTCTCTCCTCTAGTGGTGTTATGTGAACGTCAACTACATAACACTTCACCATTATTTGGGCCTAGAGGAAGGCATTGGGAAGTAATAAGTAGATGATGGGTTGCTAGAGTAACAAAAGCTTAAACCCTAGTTTATGCGTTGCTTCGTAAGGGGCTTATTTGGATCCATATGTCTAATGATGTGGTTAGGTTCACCTTAATACTTCTTTTGTAGTTGCGGATGCTTGCAATAGGGGCTAACCATAAGTGGGATGCTTGTCCAAGTAAGGGCAACACCCAAGCACCGGTCCACCTACATATCAAATTATCAAAGTACCAAATGCGAATCATATGATCCTGATGAAAACTAGCTTGACGATAATTCCCGCGTGTCCTCGGGAGAACTTTTCTCATTATAAGAAATTGTCCAGGCTTGTCCTTTGCTACAAAAAGGATTGGGCCACCTTTCTGCACTTTATTTACTTTCCTTGCTTGTTACCCGTTACAAATTATCTTATCACAAAACTATCTGTTACCTACAATTTCAGTGCTTGCAGAGAATACCTTACTGAAAACCGCTTGTCATTTCCTTCTGCTCCTCGTTGGGTTTGACACTCTTACTTATCGAAAGGACTATGATAGATCCCCTATACTTGTGAGCCATCAAGACTCTTTTCGGGCGCCATTGTCGGGGAGTGAAGCGCCTTTGGTGAGTGGAACTTGGTAAGGAAATATTTATATAGTGTGCTGAAATTTTCTGTCACTTGTTACTATGAAACTAATCCTTTGAGGGGCTTGTTAGGGTATCTTCACACCGACCAAAAGAGCAAAGTTGCTCCTCAACCTCTGAACCTACTAAAATATTTACTTTGAGATTCCTTGGTATGATAGAAAACGCTAGCTAATCCCTTTGCGGGAGATGGAGCGTTGCATCGATTTACACCTATCTTTGTGGATGAAGTTTGTGGATTATTTAAGCTTGCAAGTATTCCTATGATGTTGTCAAAAGGAAGGTCTTCCCTTTATCTTTGAAGGGAGATGCATTGACATGGTATAGGCTATGTGATGATACAGGATCTTGGGATTATAAACGATTGAAGTTGGAATTTCACCAGAAGTTCTATCCTATGCATCTACTATTGAAGTAAAAGTAGTTGCACCTATTACAGTTGAAGAAAAGACTGTCACTTATAGTGATCCTATTGTTCCTACTACCTATGTTGAGAAACCTCCTTTTCCTGTTAGGATAAAGGATCATGCTAAAGCTTCTACTGTTGTTCGTAAGAGTAATGCTAGGACTTATACACCTCCTGAGCAAATCAAAGTTGAACCTAGTATTGCTATGGTTAAAGATCACTTGGATGATAATTTAGATGGGCATGTTATTTATTTCTGTGGTGAGACTGCTAATATTGCCAGAGCAGATGCTAAGATACATAGACCTGTGGTAGGCATGCCTGTTATTTCTGTTAAAATAGGAGATCATTGTCATCATGGCTTATGTGATATGGGTGCTAGTGTTAGCGAAATACCCTATGACTTATATAAAGAAATTATGCATGATATTGCTGTTGGGAAACGTAGTAATTTCAAAAAATTTCCTACGCACACACAAGATCATGGTGATGTATAGCAACGAGAAGGGGAGTGTATCTTCATACCCTTGAAGATCGCTAAGCGGAAGCGTTTATCAACGCGGTTGATGTAGTCGTCGTCTTCACGATCCGACCGATCCAAGTACCGAGCATACGGCACCTCCGAGTTACGCACACGTTCAGCTCGATGGCGTCCTCGCCTTCTCGATCCAGCAAGGCGGCGAGGTAGTAGATGAGTTCCGCAGCACGACGGCGTGGTGACGGTGTTGGTGAAGAACAATCTCCGCGAGGGCTTCGCCTAAGCACTACGGAAACAATGACGGAGGCTAAACTAGAGGGGCGGGGTTGCGGCACACGGCTTGGTGTTTCTTGATGTGTCTTTGGTGCTAGCCCTGCCCCTCTATTTATATGTTGAGCCACAGGGTGAAACTTGGAGTAAAAGCCTCCTCAAAGTCGGTTTTGCCCGAAAGGCAAGAGTCCTACGGACTCGGGGCTAGACGCCGGGTTCCCGCGTCTACCCCTAGACGCCAGGTTCCTAGCGTCTAGCCTCTGGTCTCCATAAAACTTCCTTTTGCACTTTCCATAAGCCTCGTGGGCTTTCCCTTTAGCCCAAATAACGTGTTCTCGTACCCAAACATTTGGAAACATCCGGAACCCCTTCCGGTGAATTCGGAACCCTTCCGAGATCAAACACTATTATTCCATATATCAAACTTTATCTCCGGACCATTCCGAGTTCCTCGTCATGTCCATGATCTCATCCGGACTCAACAACATTCGGTTACCAACATGCATAACTCATATAATACTATATAAATCAACAAAACGTTAAGCGTGCGGACCCTACGGGTTCGAGAACTATGTAGACATGACCTAAAACCATTCTCGGTCAATAACCAATAGCGGGACCTGGATGCCCATATTGGTTCCTACATATTCTCTGAAGATCTTTATCGGTCAAACCGCATAACAACATACTTTGTTCCTTTGTCATCGGTATGTTACTTGCCCGAGATTTGATCGTCGGTATCAATACCTAGTTCAATCTCGTTATCGGCAAGTCTCTTTACTCGTTCCGTGTCGTCATCTCATAACTAACTCATTAGTTACATGCTTGCAAGGCTTAGGTGATGAGTATTACCGAGAGGGCCGAGATACCTCTCCGACAATCGGAGTGACAAAACCTAATCTCGAATTATGCTAACTCAACATGTACCTTCGAAACACCTGTAGTACTCCTTTATAATCACCCGATTCGTTGTGACGTTTGGTAGTACCAAAGTGTTCTTCCGGTAAACGGAGTTACACAATTCTCATAGTTACGAGAACATGTATAAGTCATGAAGGAAGCAATAGCGAGAATACTAAGCGATCAAGTGCTAAGCTAACGGGATGGGTCATGTCAATCACATCATTCTCCTAATGATGTGATCCCATTAATCAAATGACAACACATGTCTATGGTTAGGAAACATAACCATCTTTGATTAATGAGCTAGTCAAGTAGAGGCATACTAGTGACTATATGTTTGTCTATGTATTCACACATGTATCATGTTTCCGGTTAATACAATTCTAGCATGAATAATAAACATTTATCATGATATGAGGAAATAAATAATAACTTTATTATTGCCTCTAGGGCATATTTCCTTGAGTCTCCCACTTGCACTAGAGTCAATAATCTAGATTACATAAATGATTCTAACACCCATGGAGTCTTGGTGTTGATCATGTTTTGCACGTGAGAGAGGCTTAGTCAATGGGTCTGCAACATTCAGATCCGTATGTATCTTGCAAATCTCTATGTCTCCCACTTGGACTTGGTCCCGAATGGAATTGAAGCGTCTCTTGATGTGCTTGGTCCTCTTGTGAAATATGGATTCCTTTGCCAAGGCAATTGCACCAGTATTGTCACAGAAGATCTTCATTGGTCCCGATGCACTAGGTATGACACCTAGATCGGAAATGAACTCCTTCATCGAGACTCCTTCATTTGCTGCTTGAAGCAGCTATGTACTCCGCTTCACATGTAGATCCCGCTTTCGACGCTTTGTTTAGAACGCACCAACTTACAGCTCCACCGTTTAATATAAACACGTATCCGGTCTGCGATTTAGAATCGTCCGGATCGGTGTCAAAGCTTACATCGGCGTAACCATTTACGACTAGCTCTTTGTCACCTCCATATCGAGAAACATATCCTTAGTCCTTTTCGGTATTTGGGATGTTCTTGACCGCTGTCGATGATCCACTCTGGATTACTTTGGTACCTACCTGCCAAGCTTATTGCTAAGCATCGTCGTCTGGTACACAGACATTGCATACATGATAGAGCCTATGGCTGAAGCATAGGGAACAACTTTCATTTTCTCTCTATCTTCTGCTGTGGTCGGGCATTGAGTTTGACTCAACTTCACACCTTGTAGCACAGGCAAGAATCTCTTTGCCTGATCCATTTTGAACTTTTTCAAAATTTTGTCAAGGTATGTGCTTTGTGAAAGTCCTATTAAGCGTCTTGATCTATCTCTATAGATCTTGATGCCAATATGTAAGCAGCTTCACCGAGGTCTTTCATTGAAAAACTTTTATTCAAGTATCCCTTTATGCTATCCAGAAATTCTATATCATTTCCAATTAATAATATGTCATCAACATATAAAACTAGAAATGCTCTGAGCTCCCACTCACTTTCTTGTAAATCTGAGCTTCTCCAAAAGTCAGATAAAACCATATGCTTTGATCACACTGTCAAAGCGTTTATTCCAACTCGAGATGCTTGCACCAGTCCATAGATGGAGCGCTGGAGTTTGCACACTTTGTCGACTCCTTTTGGATCAACAAAACCTTGAGTTGCATCATATACAACTCTTCTTCTAGAAATCCATTCAAGAATGCAGTCTTGACATCCATTTGCCAAATTTCATAATCATGAAATGCAGCAATAGCCAACATGATTCGGACAGACTTAAGCATCGCTACGGGTGAGAAAGTCTCATCGTAGTCAACCCCTTGAACTTGTCGAAAACCTTTCGCAACAAGTCGAGCTTTGTAGACAGTAACATTACCATCAGCGTCAGTCTTCTTCTTAAAGATCCATTTATTCTCAATGGCTTGCCGATCATTGGGCAAGTCAACCAAAGTCCATACTTTGTTTTCATACATGGATCCTATCTCGATTTCATGGCCTCTAGCCATTTTGCGGAATCTGGGCTCATCATCGCTTCCTCATAGTTCGTAGGTTCATCATGGTCAAGTAACATGACTTCGAACAGGATTTCCGTACCACTCAGTGCGGATCTTACTCTAGTAGACCTCGAGGTTCGATAGAAACTTGATCTGAAGTTTCATGATCAATATCATTAGCTTCCTCACTAATTGGTGTAGTCGTCACAGAACCGGTTCTTGTGATGAACTACTTTCAATAAGGGAGTAGATCTGATTATCTCATCAAGTTCTACTTTCCTCCCACTCACTTCTTTTGAGAGAAACTCCTTCTCTAGAAAGGATCCGAATTTAGCAACGAAAATCTTGCCCTCGGATCTGTGATAGAAGGTGTACCCAATAGTCTCTTTTGGGTATCCTATGAAGACACATTTTTCCGATTTGGGTTCGAGCTTATCTGGTTGAAGTTTCTTCACATAAGCATCGCAGCCCCAAACTTTGAGAAACGACAACTTTGGTTTCTTGCCAAACCACAGTTCATAAGGCGTCGTCTCAACGGATTTTGATGGTGCCCTATTTAACGTGAATGCGGCCGTCTCTAAAGCATAACCCCAAAACGATAGCGGTAAATCGGTAAGAGACATCATAGATCGCACCATATCAAGTAAAGTACGATTACGACGCTCGGACACACCATTTCTTTGTGGTGTTCCAGGTGGCGTGAGTTGCGAAACTATTCCACATTTTTTCAAATGTAAACCAAACTCGTAACTCAAATATTCTCCTCCACGATCAGATCATAGAAACTTTATTTTCTTGTTACGATGATTTTCTACTTCACTCTGAAATTCTTTGAACCTTTCAAATGTTTCAGACTTGTGCTTCATCAAGTAGATATACCCATATCTGCTCAAATCATCTGTGAAGGTGAGAAAATAACGATATCCGCCACGAGCCTCAACATTCATCGGGCCACATACATCTGTATGTATGATTTCCAACAAATCTGTTGCTCTCTCCATAGATCCGGAGAACGGTGTTTTGGTCATCTTGCCCATGAGGCACGGTTCGCAAGTACCAAGTGATTCATAATCAAGTGATTCCAAAAGTCCATCGGTATGGAGTTTCTTCATGCGCTTTACACCGATATGACCTAAGCGGCGATGCCACAAATATGTTGCACTATCATTATCAACTCTGCATCTTTTGGCTTCAACATTATGAATATGTGTATCACTACTATCGAGATTCAATAAAATAGACCACTCTTCAAGGGTGCATGACCATAAAAGATATTACTCATATAAATAGAACAACCATTATTCTCTGATTTAAATGAATAACCGTCTCGCATCAAACAAGATCCAGATATAATGTTCATGCTCAACGCAGCACCAAATAACAATTATTCAGGTCTAAAACTAATCCCGATGGTAGATGTAGAGGTAGCGTGCCGACCGCGATCACATCGACTTTGGAACCATTTCCCACGCGCGCCGTCACCTCGTCCTTAGCTAATCTTCGCTAATCCGTAGTCCTTGTTTTGAGTTGCAAATGTTAGCAATGAACCAAGATCAAATACCCAAAAGGTGCTCTGCGAGCATTAGTAAGGTACACATCAATAACATGTATATCACATATACCTTTGTTCACTTTGCCATCCTTCTTATCCGCCAAATACTTGGGGCAGTTCCGCTTCGATGTCGATCGCTTGCGGAGAAGCACTCGATTTCAGGCTTAGGTCCGGACTTGGGTTTCTTCTCTTGAGCAGCAACTTGTTTGTTGTTCTTTTGAAGTTCCCTTCTTCTTCCCTTTGCCCTTCTTCTTGAAACTAGTGGTCTTGTTGACCATCAACACTTGATGCTCCTTCTTGATTTCTACCTCCATGCTTTCAAAGCATCGCGAAGAGCTCGGGAATAGTCTTGTTCATCCCTTGCATATTATAGTTCATCACAAAGCTCTTGTAGCTTGGTGGCGTGATTGGAGAATTCATCAATGACGCTATCATCCGGAAGATTAACTCCCGTTGAATCAAGTGATTATTATACCCGGACATTTTGAGTATATGCTCACCGACAGCTGTTCTCCTCCATCTTGCAGCTGTAGAACTTATTGGAGACTTCATATCTCTCAATCCGGGCATTTGCTTGAAATATTAACTTCAACTCTTGGAACATCTCATATGCTCCATGACGTTCAAAACGTCGTTGAAGACCGGTTCTAAGCCGTAAAGCATGGCACATGAACTATAGAATAGTCATCGACTTTGCTCGCCAGACGTTCTTAACGTCGTCGGTTGCATCAGCGGCAGGCACTGGCACCTAGCGGTGCTTCGGGGCGTAACTCTTACAGGCAGCAATGAGGATAATCCTCGAGTTCGGACCCGATCCGTGTAATTGCTACCATCATCTTTCAACTTTGCTTTCTCAAGGAACGCATTAAAATTCAACGGAACAACAGCAAGAGCCATCTATCTACAAACAAACATAGACAAGCAAAATACTATCGGTACTAAGTTCATGATAAATTTAAGTTCAATTAATCATATTACTAAAGAACTCCCACTTAGAGACATCTCTCTAGTCATCTAAGTGATCACGTGATCCAAATCAACTAAACCATGTCCGATCATCACGTGAGATGGAGTAGTTTCAATGGTGAACATCTCTATGTTGATCATATCTACTATATGATTCACGCTCGACCTTTCGGTCTCCGTGTTCGAGGCCATATCTGTATATGCTAGGCTCGTCAAGTATAACTGAGTATTCGCGTGTGCAACTGTTTTGCACCGTTGTATTTGAGCGTAGAGCCTATCACACCCGATCATCACGTGGTGTCTCAAACGAAGAACTTTCGCAATGGTGCATACTCAGGGAGAACACTTCTTGATAATTAGTAAGAGATCATCTTAAAATGCTACCGTCAATCAAAGCAAGATAAGATGCATAAAGGATAAACATCACATGCAATCAATATATAAGTGATATGATATGGCCATCATCATCTTGTGCTTGTGATCTCCATCTTCAAAGCACCGTCGTGATCACCATCGTCACCGGCGCGACACCTTGATCTCCATCGTAGCATCATTGTCGTTTACGCCATCTATTGCTACTACGACTATCGCTACCGCTGCGTGATAAAGTAAAGCAATTACAGGGCGTTTGCATTTCATACAATAAAGCGACAACCATATGGCTCCTGCCAGTTGCCGATAACTTCGGTTACAAAACATGATCATCTCATACAATAAAATATAGCATCACGTCTTGACCATATCACATCACAACATGCCCTGCAAAAACAAGTTAGGCGTCCTCTACTTTGTTGTTGCAAATTTTACGTGGCTGCTACGGGCTTAGCAAGAACCGTTCTTACCTACGCATCAAAACCACAGCGATAGTTTGTCAAATAGACTCGTTTAACCTTCACAAGGACCGGGCGTAGCCATACTCGGTTCAACTAAAGTGAGAGAGACAGACACCCGCCAGCCACCTTTAAGCACGAGTGCTCGTAACGGTGAAACCAGTCTCGCGTAAGCGTCTGGCGTAATGTCGGTCCGGCCGCTTCATCTCACAATACCGCTGAACCAAAGTATGACATGCTGGTAGGCAGTATGACTTATATCGTCCACAACTCACTTGTGTTCTACTCGTGCATATAACATCAACTCATAAAACCTAGGCTCGGATGCCACTGTTGGGAAACGTAGTAATTTCAAAAAAATTCTTACGCACACACAAGATCATGGTGATGTATAGCAACGAGAAGGGGAGTGTATCTTCATACCCATGAAGACCGCTAAGCGGAAGCGTTTATCAACGCGGTTGATGTAGTCGTACGTCTTCACGATCCGACCGATCCAAGTACCGAACGCACGGCACCTCCGAGTTCTGCACACGTTCAGCTCGATGACGTCCTCGCCTTCTCGATCCAGCAAGACGGGCGAGGTAGTAGATGAGTTCCGGCAGCACGACGGCGTGGTGACGGTGTTGGTGAAGAACAATCTCCGCAGGGCTTCGCCTAAGCACTACGGAAACTATGACGGAGGCTAAACTAGAGGGGACGGGGTTGCCGGCACATGGCTTGGTGTTTCTTGATGTGTCTTTGGTGCTAGCCCTGCCCCTCTATTTATATGTTGAGCCACAGGGTCGAAACTTGGAGTAAAAGCCTCCTCAAAGTCGGTTTTGCCCGAAAGGCAAGAGTCCTACGGACTCGGGGCTAGACGCCAGGTTCCCGGCGTCTACCCCTAGACGCCGAGGTTCTGGCGTCTAGCCTCTGGTCTCCGCAAAACTTCCTTTTGCACTTTCCATAAGCCTCGTGGGCTTTCCCCTTTGGCCCAAATAACGTGTTCTCGTACCCAAACATTTCGGGAAACATCCGGAACCCCTTCCGGTGAATTCCGGAACCCTTCCGGAGATCAAACACTATTATTCCATATATCAAACTTTATCTCCGGACCATTCCGGAGTTCCTCATCATGTCCATGATCTCATCCGGGACTCCGAACAACATTCGGTTACCAACATGCATAACTCATATAATACTATATCGTCAACAAAACGTTAAGCGTGCGGACCCTACGGGTTCGAGAACTATGTAGACATGACCTAAAACCATTCTCGGTCAATACCCAATAGCGGGACCTGGATGCCCATATTGGTTCCTACATATTCTACGAAGATCTTTATCGGTCAAACCGCATAACAACATACTTTGTTCCCTTTGTCATCGGTATGTTACTTGCCCGAGATTTGATCGTCGGTATCAATACCTAGTTCAATCTCGTTATCGGCAAGTCTCTTTACTCGTTCCGTGTCGTCATCTCATAACTAACTCATTAGTTACATGCTTGCAAGGCTTAGGTGATGAGTATTACCGAGAGGGCCCAGAGATACCTCTCCGACAATCGGAGTGACAAAACCTAATCTCGAATTATGCTAAGTCAACATGTACCTTGGGAAACACCTGTAGTACTCCTTTATAATCACCTAGTTACGTTGTGACGTTTGGTAGTACCCAAAGTGTTCTTCCGGTAAACGGGAGTTACACAATTCTCATAGTTACAGGAACATGTATAAGTCATGAAGGAAGCAATAGCAGAATACTAAACGATCAAGTGCTAAGCTAAAGGATGGGTCATGTCAATCACATCATTCTCCTAATGATGTGATCCCATTAATCAAATGACAACACATGTCTATGGTTAGGAAACATAACCATCTTTGATTAATGAGCTAGTCAAGTAGAGGCATACTAGTGACTATATGTTTGTCTATGTATTCACACATGTATCATGTTTCTGGTTAATACAATTCTAGCATGAATAATAAACATTTATCATGATATGAGGAAATAAATAATAACTTTATTATTGCCTCGAGGGCATATTTCCTTCAATTGCACCCGCTGAAATAGACGATATTGATGTTACCATTAAGCTTGCCAATAGGGACACCATTAAACCAGTTGGGATTGTTAGAGATGTCGAAGTCTTGTGTGGGAAGGTTAAATATCCTGCTGATTTTCTTGTTCTTTGTTCCCCACAAGATGAATTTTGTCCCATTATATTTGGTAGACCCTTCTTGAATACTGTTAATGCTAGGATTGATTGTGAAAAGGATATTGTTGAAATTGGCTTAGGGGATATGTCTCATAAGTTTAATTTTGCTAAGTTTCGTAGACAACCCCGTGATAAAGAACCACCTAGTAAGGATGAGATTATTGGTCTTGCTTCTATTGCCGTGACTCCTACTGATCCGTTAGAACAATATTTGTTAGACCATGAAAATGATATGTTTATGAATGAAAGAAGGGAAATAGATGAAGTGTTCCTTCAACAGGGTCCTATTCTGAAACACAACTTACCTGTTGAAATCCTAGGGGATCCTCCTCCACCCAAGGGTGATCCCGTGTTTGAACTCAAACCATTACCAGATAATCTTAAGTATGCTTATCTTGATGAAAAGAAAATGTATCCTGTTATTATTAGTGCTAACCATTCAGAGAAAGAAGAAGAAAGATTATTAAAAACTCTGAAGAAGCACCGTGCTGCTATTGGATATACTCTGGATGATCTTAAGGGCATTAGTCCCACTCTATGCCAACACAAAATTAAAGTGGAGGAAGATGCCAAACCAGTTAGAGATCCTCAACGATGATTAAATCCTAATATGAAGGAAGTGGTAAGAAAGGAGATACTAAACCTCCTCGAGGGAGGTATAATTTATCCCTTTGCTGATAGTGAATGGGTAAGTCATGTCCATTGTGTTCCTAAGAAGGGGGGTATTACTGTCGTTCCTAATGATAAAGATGAATTGATCCCGCAAAGAATTATTACAGGTTATAGGATGGTAATTGATTTTTGTAAATTAAATAAGGCTACTAAGAAAGATCATTACCCTTTACCTTTTATTGATCAAATGCTAGAAAGACTATCCAAACACACACATTTCTGCTTTCTAGATGGTTACTCTGGTTTCTCTCAAATACCTGTGTCAGCGAAGGATCAATCAAAAACTACTTTTACTTGCCCTTTCGGTACTTTTGCTTACAGACGTATGCCTTTTGGTTTATGTAATGCACCTGCTACCTTTCAAAGATGTATGATGGCTATATTCTCTGACTTCTGTGAAAAGATTTGTGAGGTATTCATGGATGATTTCTCCATTTATGGATCCTCTTTTGATGATTGCTTGAGCAACCTTGATCGAGTTTTGCAGAGATGTGAAGACACTAGTCTAGTCTTGAATTGGAAAAAGTGACACTTTATGGTTAATGAAGGCATTGTCTTGGGGCATAAGATTTCCGAGAGAGGTATTGAAGTTGATAAAGCTAAAGTTGATGCTATTGAAAAGATGCCATGTCCCAAGGACATAAAAGGTATAAGAAGTTTCCTTGGTCATGTCGGTTTTTATAGGAGGTTCATTAAGGACTTTTCTAAAATCTCTAGGCCCCTGACTAATTTATTACAAAAAGATATTCCTTTTGTCTTTGATGATGATTGTGTAGAAGCATTTGAAATACTTAAGAAAGCTTTGATCACTGCACCTATCGTTCAGCCACCTGATTGGAATTTACCCTTTGAAATTATGTGTGATGCTAGTGATTATGATGTAGGTGTTGTTCTAGGGCAAAGAGTTGATAAGAAATTGAATGTTATCCAGTATGCTAGTAAAACTCTTGATGCTGCCCAGAGAAATTATGCTACTACTGAAAAAGAGTTCTTAGCAGTTGTGTTTGCATGTGATAAGTCTTGACCTTATATTGTTGATTCCAAAGTTACTATTCACACCGATCATGCTGCTATTAAATATTTTATGGAAAAGAACGATGCTAAGCCTACACTCATTAGATGGGTTCTCTTGCTCCTAGAATTTGATTTGCATATTATTGATAGAAAGGGAGCTGAGAACCCTGTTGCTGACAACTTGTCTAGGTTAGAGAATGTTCTTGATGACCCACTACCTATTGATGATAGCTTTCTAGATGAACAATTAGCGGTCATTAATGCTTCTCGTACTGCTCCTTGGTATGCTGATTATGCTAATTACATTGTTGCTAAATTTATACCACCTAGTTTCACATACCAGCAAAAGAAAAAGTTCTTTTATGATTTAAGACATTACTTCTGGGATGACCCACACCTTTATAAAGAAGGACTAGATGGTGTTATTAGACGTTGTGTACCTGAGCGTGAACAGGAACAGATCCTACGCAAGTGTCACTCTGAATTGTATGGAGGACACCACGCTGGAGGTAGAACTGCACATAAGGTATTGCAATCCGGGTTTTGTTGGCCTACTCTCTTCAAAGATGCTCGTAAGTTTGTCTTATCTTGTGATGAATGTCAAAGAATAGGTAATATTAGTAGATGTCAAGAAATGCCTATGAATTATTCTCTTGTTATTGAACCATTTGATGTTTGGGGCTTTGATTATATGGGACCTTTTCCTTCCTCTAATGGTTACACACATATTTTAGTTGCTGTTGATTACGTTACTAAGTGGGTAGAAGCTATTCCAACTAGTAGTGCTGATCATAACACCTCTTTTAAGATGCTTAAAGAAGTTATTTTTTCGAGGTTGGAGTCCCTAGATATATAATGACTGACGGTGGTTCACATTTTATTCATAGTGATTTCCGTAAGATGCTTGCTAAGTATGATGTGAATCATAGAATCGCATCTCCTTATCACCCGCAGTCTAGTGGCCAAGTAGAGTTGAGCAATAGAGAGCTCAAATTAATTTGCAAAAGGCTGTGAATAGATCTAGAAAGAATTGGTCCAAGAAACTTGACGATGCATTATGGGCCTATAGAACTGCATATAAAAATCCTATGGGTATGTCTCCGTATATGGTGGTTTATGGAAAAGCATGTCACTTACCTCTTGAACTTGAACATAAAGCATATTGGGCTATTAAAGAGCTCAACTATGACTTCAAACTTGCCGGTGAGAAGAGGTTGTTTTATATTAGCTCACTTGATGAATGGAGAACCCAAGCCTATGAGAATGCCAAGCTATTTAAAGAAAAAGTTAAACGATGGCATGACAAAAGGATACCAAAGCGTGAGTTTAACGTAGGTGATTATGTGTTATTATTCAACTCTCGCTTAAGATTTTTTGTAGGAAAACTTCTCTCTAAATGGGAAGGTCCTTACGTTAACGAGGAGGTCTATCGTTCCAGTGCCATAAAAATCAACAACTTCGAAGGCACAACTCCGAGGGTTGTGAACGGACAAAGAATCAAACGTTATATCTCAGGTAACCCAATCAATGTTGAAACTAATATTATTGAGACTGTAACCTTGGAGGAATACATAAGGAACACTTTCCAGAACGTTTCAGACTCCGAAAAGGAATAGGTATGTGGTACGATAAGTAAACCGACTCCAAAACAATTCTAATGGCAATTTTCCTCTGTTTTGGAATATTTAAGAATTTCAGGAATAAAGAAGTAATCCGGGAAGGACACGAGGCCTCCACGAGGGTGGAGGGCGCGCCCCCCTATCTCGTGACAACCTCGTGTGCCTCCCGGACTCCATTTTCTTGCATGTTACGTATTTTGGTCGGTAAAAATTCATTATATAATCTCCCGAAGGTTTTGACCACGTATCACGCAATTATCCTATGTTTTTGTTTCGAACTATTTCTGTCGCAGATTTAGAGCAATATGTCGTCTCAGGATTCGGAAGGGGAGAGCTATGTGGCTGATTACCTTGCATACCCTAAGGTCTACGGGACTTGGAGCATGGTGGCTGGACCATTGAAGAAGAGTAAGACTACGAGCCTAAGGGAAAGGAGGAGACGAGTTCAGACAAAGACGAAGCCCCATTACCTCAACCTGGGGACATGCATGTGGAGTTTAAAAAGTCAAGCCTCCCTGACAGAGCAAAGAAGCCAAAGATCGAGTTTATCCCTTTTTGTCTCTTGCAGGAAAATAAGCAGGAACTATGCAAAAGAATATTAAGTCTTGAGCAAGAGATTGATGACCTGAAGGAGCAAAATATTATCCTCAAGAGTAAATTGAGGAACAAGCCATCATCATCACCACCTCTGTCGGTGTCAAAACCGGCGGATCTCGGGTAGGGGGTCCCGAACTGTGCGTCTAGGCGGATGGTAACAGGAGACGAGGGACACGATGTTTTTACCCAGGTTCGGGCCCTCTCGATGGAGGTAAAACCCTACGTCCTGCTTGATTAATATTAATGATATGGGTAGTACAAGAGTGGATCTACCACGAGATCAAGGAGGCTAAACCCTAGAAGCTAGCCTATGGTATGATTGTTGTAATGTATGTTGTGTCCTATGGACTAAAGCCCTCCGGTTTATATAGACACCGAGGAGGCTAGGGTTACACAGTCGGTTACAATAGTAGGAGATCTACATATCCGTGACGCCAAGTTTCCTTCCACGCCAAGGAAAGTCCCATCCGGACACGGGACGGAGTCTTCAATCTTGTATCTTCATAGTCTTGGAGTCCGTGGACGATGATAGTCCGGCTGTCCGGACACCCCTAGTCCAGACTCCTCGGTAGCCCTGAACCAGGCTTCAATGACGATAAGTCCGGCGCATAATGTTCGGCATTGCAAGGCGGGTTCCTCCTTGAATAATCCGAGAAGATCATGAACACCAGGATAGTGTCCGGCTCTGCAAAATAAATTCCACATTCCACCGTAGAGAGAATAAAATGTACACTAGTTCAATCTGCTGACGTATTATGCGGCGTGACATCACACCGCTACCAAGCCACTGTTTGAATCATTTTTTACTATACCGCCTCAGCACGTTTAGCGAAGCGGTTTCCTTGGCACGTCTTGTCGAAGCAGAGATCGTGTTCCCCTTATTCCGAGATTCTCATCAATACGTGCGTGGGTAACCCAACCGTTCCCGTCGCCACGCCTCCTCTATCGAAGGTGAATCCCAAACGGTCACGGAGACGACTCTTGGTATTTTTCCCCTTTATAAGAGGACCAAGGCTCGTTCTTGTTCTTCAATCTCGCATCGAATCTCCTCCTCGCTCCCCGTCCCAACACCCGAGCCTCGAGTCGGCGCCGGATCCTCAACCATGTCCGGCTCCGACCTCGGGGCGGTGGATGCCCTCCTCCGTCACGGAGGAGGACATATTGAAGTTACGTGAGGCCAAGTGCACGGCCTCACGAGGTTTCGCCTGAGGTTGCTGCCCAAGGGCAGGCCTTGCCCTCCCTCGAGCCCGGTGAATCGCTGCTTCAGATCCCACCTCCGTCGGGGTTTAGGCTTCCCGACGGACCCCTTCGTGAGAGGGCTCATGTTCTACTATGGGCTGGACTTTCACGACTTGGCTCGAGTCCATCCTCCACATCTCCGCATTCATTATCGCTGCAAGCCTTCCTCCGCGTCCTCCCCACTTCGCCTGTGGCTGAAGACCTTCAAGGTGGAGCCAAGATGATCGGGGCGTCAAGCGGAGTCTTGGGGCGACCATAAGCAAAAAGGCCGATGCCCCGTGGCCCGAGGGTTCCTTCCAAGAGGAACTTGGACTGTGGCAGCAGGAGTGGTTCTATATCACCACTCCGAAGGGCAGCAGGCAAAAGTCGCCGCCTTCATTCCGCCCGGGACCTCCACGCCAACTGATGTCGTGGGTCAACCAAGGGCTCAATTGGGGGCTGTCCGAAGACGTGCCCTCACTGCAGGGCCGGATTCGAGACCTCCAAGCGAGGGAGATCGACCTGATCGTGGTGATGTAGGTTATGCTAATCAGGCATCTTCTTCCCTGCAAACGCCGTCCTCTCCGTCTATGGGAGTTCAACCCGGAGGGACCTCGGATTCTCCAACACTTTATGGGTGCGACACCCGTGGAGATGTACAAATTGTTCTTCGGACCGCAGGTGGCGTGTCCGGAATTAGCCGAAGACGCAGGCCTAAGCCGCAATCGCCCGGATACTCAGGTAAATAGCTCAGAGTCCGGACATTCTATTTATATGCCTTTCTAGAGTTCGCCTCCTGACCCATTACTCTTCATAGGAATGGGTTGCGCGATCAAGGCTGATAAGGTGTCTGGCCCCCCTCCCAGAGACCGCACTGGAGCCCGTGTTGGTCAGAATGTTGGAGGCCGCGCCCACAGAAGGGGGCGAAGGGGAAAATAGAGGAGCTAATATTTCGCCCAAAGGGGCGTATGAAGAGGGGGGAATCAAGAATCCCACCCTTCAGGGGGAGAAGAGGACCGCCTCCGAAGATCCGGAGGCCAAAGCCCCTAAGCGTGGGAAAAGATCTTCACCGGGGGGTCCGGCGTCCGGAGAGAATCCGGACGCACAATCATCAACAAAGGATCAGCCCTCCAGCGAGCCGTGAGCATGAAAAAGGGGATTTCATCAGTAAGAAAATACCTCCATTTATGCTTCTGTGGGTGACCGAAATTTTCATTTTGCAGTTCGGATTTGCAGCCTTCGCAGATGAGTTCGTCTTCAGGGGACCTTCTTCTGGAGATGATGGAGAGCGAAACGCCCCCGTCTGCTGTGCCATCAGATAAGGCAGACGAGCCTGAAGTATCGTGACGGAGGGTATCCCCGAGTCCGGAGGGGCCGGAGAGTTCGGCGCCCGCTAGTATCCGGCCAGGAGAACTGAAAAATCTGCTTGAGAGGGCGTCCATCTCAGAAGATCATCGTGCGTTGATGCACATGGTGATTGGAAGGATTTCGTCCGCCGAGAGTGGATTGCGTAACGCCGCTATGAGTTTGCTGGCGGGATTTGAGGTACGCGAAAATGACGCACCTTCTATTTTTGACAGTTTTACACATAAAAGTGTGCTCTGTATAGATAGTAGCCCCTGAGACTCGGTAGGTTGTCGAAGACGACAGCGTGCCGAGGATCGAAATCTCAAGAAATGAATGTCGCCATTCCTATGTAGGTGGCAGATAGTCCGAGGGCTAGCCGGACTAGTGGGGTTGCCGAGTTAATGCGGCAACTTGACGCGGCGGATGCGGACATCGCATTTGTCAACCGGCGACTTGACGAGTCGCAAGGTAAATGAGTTCTCCACGGTCGCTTTGTTAATGGGGTCAAAGCCCTCCTCTTGATAAATTATATGCTGTTGTATAGACCTTCGGGCCGAACTTGCTCAAGCTAAGGAGCAAGCCCGAAGGAGTGACGCAGCTGCCTCGAGGGCGGCCGAGGAGTTGAAAGCCGAAAAGGCTGCTCACTGCCTAAGCAGGGAAGAAGTGGCCGAATTGGCCGTAAAAGTGAAGGATGCTGCCGGCCGCAATGAGGCTCTTGAAAAGGAGGGCTTGTCGGAGCGGGAAGACCTGAAGAAGGCCACCGCTGAGGACAAGGATGCCCGCTCTGCAATGCGGGCCATGAGGGAGGAGCTGCGCCAGGCCGGAGATGTCGTGGCTGGCAAGCCTTATCTGTTGCGTCGCCGGTTTATGGATCAAAAGTATGCTCAATTTGATCGGCTGTGGAGTCCGGAGGATCCGTATAAGGACTTAGCGGCAAGTGCGGCTGATGCCGTTGAGCACTTCCGGAGCCAGAAGGATCACAAGACGGAAGAGCTATTTTGGTCTCAATTCCATAGTCCGGATCGCTCACTTCCGTTGACCGATCGGTTGGCCGAATGGGCCGAGCTAAATAGGTTGTCCGGACTTGCCTTGACTGACATCGTGGCTCATGTCTGGCCAAAGAGGCCCAAGGCGACGAGCTACTTCGGCTTACTGCAGCAATTCCTTGGAGCAGTGCCGCATATGAAGGAGATGAAGTGGTCGGCCTGCATCGAGGGCGCGCGGATGGCTCTTGCCCGTGTGAAGGCGCACTGTCCGGAGATGGATGCCACCGATGTTGCCGCCCAGGGTTCGGATGAAAGCCGGCTCCCTGCCGAGCACTATTTCGGGGAAGTTATGCGTGGCGCTCATGTAATAGAGTCGCAGTGCTCGAAAAATATCACGTTCAAATGAACGTTTTAGCTTGTAAAACAATGATTATGCTATAACTGCTTTTTATACTTGTGCGTCCCAAGTAGTAAAACTTCTCCTGTGCGGCCGTTTACGTATACATTTGTATAACTTGAAAGATTGCAGTCTTCGGCTTCAGCCCCCACACACAAGCTGCGGGGGTGTTCGCAAAAATAGCGCGTTTTCACACTTAATCCGACGTCTCGGTCCTGTTTAAGGAGGTGGTAGCATAGCGAACGAGGCAATCCGGACTATAATGCTTTATCACTTTCACTTAGCCAGTGGAGCTCGAGGGTGGGGCTACGATATAGCCCCTGGTGGCACCGCACTTCTCCAAATTTCGGGGCGCGTGTGTGCCTGACCGGGAAACGGTCCTTCGTCAAAGCGGGGAATTCTAAACATTCCGGTAGTCGATCGAGTGGTTGACCAGTCTCTCGCAGTATCATGACAATCGGTTTTGCTTTCTCTCTTGAGGTGCTCGCCCAAATTAACGGGGCACAATCACAAGAGTTCTCCGGTCGCGTTAGCGATGATACGGAACGTAAGGTGGCAAAACACAGGAGCCGGGCAAACCCAACATTTGACCAAAGACATGATTCGGAGCTGATGCATATAATGCCTAACTCGAGACGCCGAACACTCCCTAAGGTGTTCGGTCTTTATAATAATGGGCGGAACAATGCCCTAAGCCCCTAGTGTCCAGGTACGGGCATGGTCTTCTGACGCTGCCGATGCCAAAGCGTCAGCCTCCGCTTTGGCTATAGGAAGAAACCAAGGGAGAATAACAACAAGAGACAGTAAAAAAGGTTTACGCAGGGTCTTAATCTGAAAAGAATCCTCACAACGGGTCCCTACTGCACGTCTGCGCCTGTGTCTCCGTTGTGCCGTTATCCTGGACGGGTATGCACGTTGTTCATCTGTAAAAGGAGAGGAACGTTTAGTTTGAAAACAATTCGTGCGAAAAATATGTGTGAAAGAAGAAATATAAATGATTAAAGCGGGGTTTGTATGAACCCGCGGTTGTTTGTGCGTGCAGCCCCCTGTGAAGAGGTATGCGGCTAGGGAGCCCCTAGCCTGCTGAAGCCGGATTCGGCTATCCGAGTCCGGGGTCATTAAGTGACCCTCGCACTGAAATGACGCCATGCGGACCGGGCATCTTGAGTGCAAGAGACGCGTAATGCGGTATGGCGTTGAAGCGGACAAAAGCCTTTCGCCCCAAGAGTGCGTGATATTCACTTTCAAATGGGACGATGTGAAAAATTAATTTTTCGCGTCGAAAATTGTTCGGCGATCCGAACACGACTTCTAGTAATATGGAGCCTGTGCACTTGGCGTAAGGGCCTGGCGTCACTCCTTTGAAGGAAGTGCGGCTCTGTCGAATTTTGGTAGGGTCTATCCCCATCTTACGGATTGTGTTTGAATACAGCAGGTTTAAGTCGCTGCCTCCGTCCATTAGGACGTTAGTGAATTGTAATCCGTCTATTATGGGATTCAATATCAGGGGAGTCCGTCCCGCGTTTCGAACGCTTCTGGAATAGTCCAGGTGGTCGAAAGTGATTGGTTTTGATATCCAATCTCTATGGTCTGCTGGGTTGGACCGCGCGAAGCTCTTTTTAGAAAGTGCCGCACTATTTTTCCATATTATCACATGAAGTGAGTTTACTGCTTTGACCTCTTGTGGGAAAGTCTTTTGTTTTCCGGTGCTCTGCTGGTGGGGTTTATCTTCTTCGCTTGACGCGTCGAGCCCCTTGTGTTCGGCATTTAGACGGCCGGACTATTTAAAAACCCAACAATCCCTGTGGGTGTGATTTGCAGGCCTTCCGGGGGTACTGTGGATTTGACATATCCGACCCAGAATCTTATTTAAGCTGGACAGATCGTCACTGCCATCCTTAAGAGGCGTTGTTTTGTTGTTTGGCCGCGAGCGTTTGAATCCGGCGTTAACTGCCGTGCTCTTTGGGCTTTTCTCTTTATTTCGGCGTTGTTCTTTTCTGCGCCGTGATTTTCCGTTTCCATCCCTTATCTCGGATGTACTTGGGTTGCTGGTGCTGCATCTTGCTAGCCAGCTGTCCTCTCCCGCGCAAAAGCGGGTCATGAGGCTTGTTAGTGCGGACATTGTCCTCGGTTTCTCTTGATCGAGGTGCCTGGCAAGCCATTCGTCTCGGACATTGTGCTTGAAAGCTGCTAAGGCTTCGCGTCCGGACAATCGACTATTTGGTTCTTTTGGTAAGAAACCTGTTCCGAATTTCCGCCGACTCTCCGGGCTGTTGAGTTATATGACTTAGATCATCTCGCATCCGAGGGCGAACATAAGTCCCTTGAAAATTTGCTCTAAACGCGTCCTCGAGCTCTTCCCAACTTCCAACAAGTTTTTCGGGAGGCTTTTAAGCCAATGACGGGCTGGCCCTTTGAGCTTGAGGGTAGGTATTTTATGGCATGGAGATCGCCTCCTCCGCCATGTGTATATGCAGATATAATCTTCTATCCGCTCCTGTGGTCTGTTGTTCCATCGTAGGCCTCTATGTTTATGGGTTTAAATCCTGCTGGGAACTCATGGTCCAGTACCTCATCGGTGAAACATAGTGGGTGTGCGGCGCCTCTGTATTGAGCAATATCGCGACGTAGCTCGAGGGAGCGCTGTCTGCTGTGCTCGGCCCGGCCGGGGTTATTGTATCCGGCGCGACGGTACTCGTCGTGGGTCGTGGGGCGCCCACGTGATCCCGTAGATGGATCTGGATTGTCTTGCTTTGTCCTCCAATATATCTCGCAAGTCCGGCGCGTTCCCTCTTGGCTTCGTACTTTTGGAGCGATGTCGGGGTATGGTCTTGGCTGGGGCCCTGGATGCCTCTCTGTCACGACCACGGGGTGGTCGGTCAGCCATATCGTGCGCTGGTGATGGAGGTATGTATGCTTCCTCCTCTAATCGGGGGAGCAGCTTGCGTCTTGGGTAACTTTTGAGGCGTTCGAGTTTATACTCGCCGCGAGGACCTCGGTCCATCGATCGGCCAGCAGGTCCTGATTAGCTTGAAGTTGTTGCTGCTTTTTCTTTAGGCTGTTTGCTGTGGCAATAAGCCTGCGCTTGAAACGCTCTTGTTCGACGGGATCTCGTGCACGAATTAATTCGTCGTTGAGGCTTGATTCGTCTTCGGAGGGAGGCATATAGTTATGATCCTCAACCTCTTCATCTGCCGCCCTCTCGTGAGGGCTTGCTTCTGCATCCTCCTGCGCTGAGTCTTGCTGGAGGGGATTGTCTTCGGCACTCTCTGGGTATTATTATCTCCTGTGCCGGAATCTCCATTCTTGCTATGGCGGGATTTAGAGCGGCGCCGCTGACGCCGGCGTTTGGGCTGCTTCTTTAAAGAGTCTGCCTCCGCTGTTTCTTCGTCGTCCCCATCTTTTGGGGTATCCACCATGTATATGTCATATGACAAGGTGGTTTTCCAGTGCCCTGTGGGCGCTGGTTCCAGTTCGTCTCCGGCATCATCGTCCATAGCGTCGATGTCTTCGGAGTCGTAGTCTAGCATGTCGGTTAGATCGTCGACAGTGGCTACAAAGTGGGCGGTGGGTGGGATCTGAATTTCTTTGTCGTCCGTACCCCAACCATCCTGGCCATAGTCCGGCCAGGGCTCTCCTAATAACGAGAGATGCTTTAGTGAATTCAGGATATCGCCAAAGGGCGAGTATTGGAAGATGTCCGCGGTGGTGAATTCCACAACCGGCGCCCAATTCGATTTGATTGGTAGGGGCACGGGAGGTTCGGAGTCCGGCGAGGAGTCCGGCACCTCGGAATCACAAATTTCACGGGGGACGAGATTATTGTTCGGCTTCATCACCGTGGAAGTTGAAGCCCCCGAGGCGGTGTCTATCCACCGATCCTCTATCCAGGCGATCGGCTCCGGACTAATGGCCGGAGCGGATTCGTGTGCAGCCACCAAGGCACTGTTCGGCGGCAGAGCTAGATCATGCCCATCGCAACAGTGCGGCGCGCTTGGCTGTGGCTCGGGTCCGTCGAAGATCAAGTCTCCGTGGACATCGGTCGTGAAGTTTAGGCTTCCGAATCTGACCTGACGGCCAGGGGCGTAGCTTTCGATCTGCTCCAGATGGCCAAGCGAATTAGCCCGCAGTGCGAAGCCGCCGAATACGAAGATCTGTCCGGGGAGAAAAGTCTCACCCTGGACAGTGTTGTTGGTTGAAGATGCCATCAAGCCTATCGGTGACGACATAGAGGAACTCTCAATGAAAGCACCAATGTCGGTGTCAAAACCGGCGGATCTCGGGTAGGGGGTCCCGAACTGTGCGTCTAGGCGGATGGTAACAGGAGACGAGGGACATGATGTTTTTACCTGTGTTCGGCCCTCTCGATGGAGGTAAAACCCTACGTCCTGCTTGATTAATATTGATGATATGGGTAGTACAAGAGTGGATCTACCACGAGATCAAGGAGGCTAAACCCTAGAAGCTAGCCTATGGTATGATTGTTGTAATGTATGTTGTGTCCTACGGACTAAAGCCCTCCGGTTTATATAGACACCAGAGGAGGCTAGGGTTACACAGAGTCGGTTACAATAGTAGGAGATCTACATATCCGTATCGCCAAGCTTGCCTTCCACGCCAAGGAAAGTCCCATCCGGACACGGGACGGAGTCTTCAATCTTGTATCTTCGTAGTCTTGGAGTCCGGCGGACGATGATAGTCCGGCTGTCCGGACACCCCCTAGTCCAGGACTCCCTCAACCTCCATCACCTTCGAGGACATAATCACATGGTATGGGCACTCCCCTTGGCAACTGCCAAGCTTGGGGGAGGTGCCCCGGTATCGTATCACCATCACACTCCTATCTTTACCATTTTACTTAGTTCGATCCTTTTAGTAATATCTTGATCTAGTAGATTGAAGTTTTGGTATCAAGTAGTTTTGAGTTTTGCTTTTTGATCTCTTTTTGTAATCGAGTCCGTGAGCTATCTATAATAAAGTTTAGTGTTGAGTCAAGGGCTTTGCTATCTTGCTATGATCATGAGAAAGTAGAAGGAATAAAAAGAATAAAGAGTTCATATTGATCGTATGGATAGTAATGACTTCACACATAAAAAGTATGAGGCATAAAAGTTGTTGAGAGTTGACAAACATAGTTTTGGTCATCGTTGCAATTAATAGGAAGCAATAAGGAAAGAGAGGTTTTCACATACAAATATACTATCTTGGACATCTTTTATGATTGTGAGAACTCATTAAGTACGACATGCTAAAAGAGTTGATGTTGGACAAGGAAGACAACGTAATGGTTTATGTTTTCTCACATCTCAGTTAAAGTATATTGTCATTGATCTTCCCAACATGTTGAGCTTGCCTTTCCCCCTCATTCTAGCCAAATTCCTTGCACCAAGTAGAGATACTACTTGTGCTTCCAACTATCCTTAAACCCAGTTTTGCCATGAGAGTCCACCATACCTACCTATGGATTGAGTACGATCCTTCAAGTAAATTGTCATGCTGCGAGCAATAAAAAATGCTCTCTAAATATGTATGACTTATTAGTGCAGAGAAAATAAGCTTTATACGATCTTGTTATGGAAGCAATAAAAGCGACGGACTGCATAATAAAGGTCCATATACAAGTGGAAATACAAAGTGACGTTCTTTTGCATTAAGATTTTGTGCATCCAACCCTAAAAGCACATGACAACCTCTGCTTCCCTCTACGAAGGGCCTATCTTTTACTTTATGTTTTTACTTTATGCTTGAGTCAAGGTGATCTTCACCTTTCCTTTTTCATTTTATCCTTTGGCAAGCTCCTCGTGTTTGAAAGATCTCGATATATATATCCAATTGGATGTAAGTTAGCATGAATTATTATTGTTGACATCACCCAAAGGTGAATACTTTCGGAGGCAACACAATAGGCCCCTATCTTTCTCAGTGTCCGGTTGAAACTCCATAACCACAAGTATTGCGTGAGTGTTAGCAATTGTAGAAGACTACATGATAGTTGAGTAGGTGGACTTGCTGAAAAGCTCTATTTTTGACTCTTTTTGATGTTATGATAAATTGCAATTGCTTCAATGACCGAGATTATAGTTTGTTAGTTCCCCATCAAGTTTATGAACCATACTTGATATTGTGAATTGATCGTTACTTGAGCATAAGAAATCATATGACAAAATCCTTATATGTTGCTGTTATAAGAATGATCATGATGCCTTCATGTCCGTATTTTATTTTTATCGACACCTCTATCTCTAAACATGTGGACATATTTATCGATTTCGGCTTCCGCTTGAGGACAAGCGAGGTCTAAGCTTGGGGGAGTTGACGTCCATTTTGCATCATGCTTTTATATCAATATTTGTTGCATTATGGGTTATTATTACACATTATATCTCAATACTTATGGCTATTCTCTCTTATTTTACAAGGTTTACCATGAAGAGGGGGAATGCCGGCAGCTGGAATTCTGGCTGGAAAAGGAGCAAATATTGGAAACCTATTCTGCACAGCTCCAAAAATCCTGAAACTCCACGGAAGTTATTTTGGAATTAATAAGAATTATTGAGCGAAGAAAACACCAGAGGGGGCCCACACCCTGGCCAGGAGGGTGGGGGCGCGCCCACCCCTACTGGGCGCGCCCCTGTCTCCTGGGCCCCCTGGTGGCCCTCCGGTGCCCATCTTCTGCTATATGAAGGCTTTTACCGTGGAAAAAATCATATGCAAGATTACGGGACGAAGCTCCGCCGCCACGAGGCGGAACCTTGGCAGAACCAATCTAGGGTTCCGGTGGAGCTGTTGTGCCAGGGAAACTTCCCTCTGGGAGGGGGAAATCATCACCATCGTCATCACCAACGATCCTCTCATCGGGAGGGGGTCAATCTCCATCAACATATTCACCAACACCATCTCCTCTCAAAACCCTAGTTCATCTCTTGTATCCAATCTTGTATCAAAACCACAAATTGGTACCTGTGGGCTGCTAGTAGTGTTGATTACTCCTTGTAGTTGATGCTAATTGGTTTACTTGGTGGAAGATCATATGTTCAGATCGTTAATGCATATTAATACTCCTCTGATTATGAACATGAATATGCTTTGTGAGTAGTTACTTTTGTTCCCGAGGACATGAGAGAAGTCTTGCTATTAGAAGTCATGTGAATTTGGTATTCGTTCGATATTTTGATGAGATGTGTGTTGTCTCTCCTCTAGTGGTGTTATGTGAACGTCGACTACATGACACTTCACCATTATTTGGGCCTAGAGGAAGGCATTGGGAAGTAATAAGTAGATGATGGGTTGCTAGAGTGATAGAAGCTTAAACCCTAGTTTATGCGTTGCTTCGTAAGGGGCTGATTTGGATCCATATGTCTAATGTTGTGGTTAGGTTTACCTTAATACTTCTTTTGTAGTTGCGGATGCTTGCAATAGGGGTTAATCATAAGTGGGATGCTTGTCCAAGTAAGGGCAGCACCCAAGCACCGGTCCACCCACATATCAAATTATCAAAGTACCGAACGTGAATCATATGAGCGTGATGAAAACTAGCTTGACGATAATTCCCATATGTCCTCGGGAGCGCTTTTCTCATTATAAGAAATTGTCCAGGCTTGTCCTTTGCTACAAAAGGATTGGGCCACCTTGCTGCACTTTATTTACTTTCATTGCTTGTTACCCGTTACAAATTATCTTATCACAAAACTATCTGTTACCTACAATTTCAGTGCTTGCAGAGAATACCTTACTGAAAACCGCTTGTCATTTCCTTCTGCTCCTCGTTGGGTTCTACACTCTTACTTATCGAAAGGACTACGATAGATCCCCTATACTTGTGGGTCATCAGAATCTAATATTCCCTTCCTTCATATCAGTAATTGCACCAGTCGTTCCAAGGAAAGGTCTACCAAGAATAATAGGACATGAAAGATTGTAATCTATGTTAAGAACGATAAAATCTACGTGCACATAGTTTCTATTTGCAAAAATAAGATCATCATTGATCCTTCCCATAGGCTTTTTAATGGTGGAATCCGCAAGGTGCAAATTTAAAGAGCAATCATCAAGATCATGGAAACCTAGAATATCACATAAAGTTTTCGGAATTGTGGAAACACTAGCATCCAAATCACAAAAAGCATAACACTCGTGATCTTTAATTTTAATTTTTATAGTAGGTTCCCACCCATCATTAAGTTTTCTAGGTATAGAAACTTCCAAATTAAGTTTTTCATCATAAGATTGCATCAAGGCATCAACAATATGTTTGGTAACGGCTTTATTTTGATAATAAGCATGAGGAGAATTCAAAATGGATTGCAAATGGGAAATACAATCTACTAAAGAACAATTACCATAATTAAATTCCTTGAAATCCAAGATAGTGGGTTCAATGTTATTTAAAGTCTTGACCTCTCCAATCCCACTTTTACCAAATTTAGCATCAAGATCTAAAAACTCCGAATCATTGGGACGTCTTTTAACTAAAGTTGACTCATCTCCAGTCCCATCATTAATAAGATTCATATTGCTAAATAAAGATATAATAGGGGACACATCAATAACTTTTAGATCTTCATCGTTATTTTCATGAAAATTAGAAGAACACGCTTTTACAAAGCAATCTTTCTTAGCACGCAATCTAGCGGTTCTTTCTTTGCACTCATCAATGGAAATTCTCATAGCTTTGAGAGACTCATTGATATCATGCTTAGGAGGAGTAGATCTAAGTTTCAAATAATCAACGTCAAGCGAAAGTCTATCAACGCTCCTAGCCAAATCATCAGCTTTAAGCAATTTTTCTTCAAGCAAAGCATTGAAATTCTTTTGAGAGATCATAACTTCTTTAACGCTATTCTCAAAATCAGAGGGCATCTTACTATAATTACCATAAGAATTGTTGTAGGAATTTCCATTATTATTTGAGGAATTACTAGGGAACGGTCTAGGATTAAAGTTTCCTCTATAAGCATTGTTACCAAAATTATTCCTACCAAGAAAATTCACATCCATAGATTCATTATTATTCTCAATCAAAGTATACAAAGGCATATAATTGGGATCAATAGGAGCACTCTTAGTAGCAAACAATTTCATAAGTTCATCCATCTTTCCACTCAAAACATTAATTTCTTCTATAGCATGCACTTTTTTACTAGTAGATCTTTCAGTGTGCCATTGAGAATAATTAGCCATAATGTTATAAAGGAGTTTAGTAGCTTCTCCTAAGGTAATTTCCATAAACGTGCCTCCCGCGGCCAAATCTAAAAGATTTCTAGAAGCAAAATTCAATCCGGCATAAAAAATTTGTATGATCATCCATAAATTCAAACCATGAGTAGGGCAATTGCGAATCATGAATTTCATTCTTTCCCAAGATTGGGCAATATGCTCATGATCAAGTTGTTTAAAATTCATAATATCGTTTCTAAGAGAGATGATCCTAGCGGGAGGAAAATACTTGGAGATAAAAGCGTATTTGCACTTATTCCACGAATCAATACTATTCTTAGGCAAAGACGAAAACCAAACTTTAGCATGATCTCTAAGTGAAAACGGAAATGACTTCAATTTAACAATATCATTATCCATATCTTTCTTCTTATGCATCTCACACAAATCAACAAAGTTGTTTAGATGGGTAGCGGCATCTTCACTAGGAAGGCCGGAGAATTGATCTTTCATAACAAGGTTCAACAAAGCAGCATTGATTTCATAAGACTCAACATCATTAAGAGGAGGAATCGGAGTACTAAGGAAATCATTATTATTGGTATTGGAAAAGTCACACAATTTGGTATTATCCTGCGCCATAGCGACAAGCAATCCAACACACAAGCAAACAAAAAGTCAAGCGAAAGAGAGAGGAGATTGGGAAAGAGAGGGCGAATAAAACAGCAAGGGTGAAGTGGGGGAGAGGAAAACGAGAGGCAAATAGCAAATAATGTAATGCGAGGGAGATGAGTTTGTGATGGGTACTTGGTATGTCTTGACTTGAGCGAAGACCTCCCCACAACGGCGCCAGAAATCCTTCTTGCTACGTCTTGATCTTGCGTTGGTTTTCCTTGAAGAGGAAAGGGTGATGCAACAATAGTAGCGTAAGTATTTCCCTCAGTTTTTGAGAACCAAGGTATCAATCCAATAGGAGGCTCCTCAGAAGTCCCACGCACCTACACAAACAAACAAGAACTCGCAACCAACGTAATAAAGGGGTTGTCAATCCCTTCATGACCACTTGCGAAAGTGAGATCTGATAGAGATAATATGATAAGATAAATATATTTTTGGTATTTTGTGATATAGATTGGAAAAGTAAAGATGCAAATAAAAGTAGATTGAAAGCTTATATGATAAGAGATAGACCTGAGGGCCATAGGTTTCACTAGTGGCTTCTCTCAAGATAGCATAAGTATTACAGTGGGTGAACAAATTACTGTCGAGCAATTGATTGAAAAGCGAATAATTATGAGATAATCTAGGTATGATCATGTATATAGGCATCACGTCCGTGACAAGTAGACCGACTCCTGCCTGCATCTACTACTATTACTCCACACATCGACCGCTATCCAGCATGCATCTAGAGTATTAAGTTCATAAAGAAGAGAGTAACGCATTAAGAAAGATGACATGATGTAGAGGGATAAACTCATGCAACATGATATAAACCCTATCTTTTTATCCTCGATGGCAACAATACAATACGTGCCTTGCTGCCCCTGCTGTCACCGGGAAAGGACACCACAAGCTTGAACCCAAAGCTAAGCACTTCTCCTATTGTATGAAAGATCAATCTAGTAGGCCAAACCAAACTGATAATTCGAATAGACCTGCAAAGATAACTTAATCACACATAAAAGAATTCAGAGGAGATTCAAATATTTCTCATAGATAAACTTGATCATAAACCCACAATTCATCGGATCTCGACAAACACAGCGCAAAAAGAGTTACATCGAATAGATCTCCAAGAAGATCGAGGAGAACTTTGTATTGAGATTCAAAGAGAGAGAAGAAGCCATCTAGCTAATAAATATGGACCCGAAGGTCTGTGGTAAACTACTCACAACTCATCGGAGGGGCCTTGGAGATGATGTAGAGGCCCTCCATGGTCGATTCCCCCTCCGGCGGAGCGCCAGCGAAGGCTCCAAGATGGTATCTCGCGGATACAGAAGGTTACGGCGGTGGAAATAGTTTTTCGTTGTCGCTTCTGATGTTTTTGGGGTACATGGGTATATGTAGGAGGAAGAAGTAGGTCGGTGGATGCTCGAGGGGCCCACGAGGGTGGGGGACGCGCCCACCTATAGGGGGCACGCCGGGCACCCTCGGGGTCGCCTCGCTTGTTTCTTGACTTCCACTCCAAGTCCTCTGGATCACGTTTGTTCCAAAAAGATCGCTCCCGATGGTTTCATTCCATTTGGACTCCGTTTGATATTCCTTTTCTTCGAAACACTGAAATAGGCAAAAAAAACAACAACAATTCGGGATGGGCCTCCGGTTAGTAGGTTAGTCCCAAAAATAATATAAAAGTGTAAAGTAAAGCCCATAAACATCCAAAACGGGTAATATTATAGCATGGAACAATAAAAAATTATAGATATGTTGGAGACATATCACCACCTCAAAGTTATCATTTCTGATCGATCTATTCAAGACTCCGTAGTAAAATAGCACGAAGCTATTCTTTCCGTTTGATCTATCATAGAGTTCGTACTAGAATAACACCTTAAGACACAAATCAACCAAAACCCTAATGTCACCTAGATACTCCAATGTCACCTCAAGTATCCGTGGGCATGATTATACGATATGCATCACACAATCTCAGATTCATTTATTCAACCAACACAAAGTACTTCAAAGAGTGCCCCAAAGTTTCTATCGGAGAGTCAAGACGAAAACGTGTGCCAACCCCTATGCATAAGTTCACAAGGTGAACCCGCAAGTTGATCACCAAAGCATACATCAAATAGATCATGTGAATATCCCATTGTCACCACAGATAAGCATGGCAAGACATACATCAAGTGTTCTCAAATCCTTAAAGACTCAATCCGATAAGATAACTTCAAAGGAAAAACTCAATCCATTACAAGAGAGTAGAGGGGGGAGAAACATCATAAGATCCAACTATAATAGCAAAGCTCGCGATACATCAAGATCGTGCCAAATCAAGAACATGAGAGAGAGAGAGAGATCAAACACATAGCTACTGGTACATACCCTCAGCCCCGAGGGTGAACTTCTCCCTCCTCGTCATGGAGAGCGCCGGGATGACGAATATGGCCACCGGTGATGGATTCCCCCTCCGGCAGGGTGCCGGAACGGGCTCCCGAGAGGTTTTTGGTGGCTACAGAGCTTGTGGCAGCGGAACTCCCGATCTATTGTACTTTTGGAGGTTTCAGTATTTATAGGAATTTTTCGCGTAGGTCTCATGTGAGGGGGTTTCTGGGCTGTCCACGAGGCAGGGGGCGCGCCCAGGCGGAGTGGGCGCGCGGCCCACCTCGTGGGCAGCCCGGGACTCTCCTGGCCCAACTCTTTCACTCCAGGGGCTTCTTTTGGTCCAAAAAATCGTCAAAAATTAGCACGTCAATTGTACTCCGTTTGGTATTCCTTTTCTGTAAAACTCAAAAACAAGGAAACAAAACAGAAACTGGCACTGGGCTCTAGGTTAATAGGTTAGTCCCAAAAATGATATAAAAGTGTATAGTAAAGCCCATAAACATCCAAAATAGGTAATATAATAGCACGGAACAATCAAAAAATATTGATACGTTGGAGACGTATCAAGCATCCCCAAGCTTAATTCATGCTCGTCCTTGATTAGGTAAATGATAAAAACAGAATTTTTGATGTGGAATGCTACCTAGCATATTTCTCAATGTAATTTTCTTTATTGTGGCATGAATGTTCAGATCCAAATGATTCAAGATAAAAGTTCATATTGACATGAAAACAATAATACTTCAAGAATACTAACAAAGCAATCATGTCTTCTCAAAATAACATGGCTAAAGAAAGCTATCCCTACAAAATCATATAGTCTGGCTATGCTCTATTTTCATCACACAAAGTATTTAATCACGCACAACCCCGATGACAAGCCAAGCAATTGTTTCATACTTTAGTATTCTCAAACTTTTTCAATTTTCACGCAAAACATGAGCGCGAGCCATAGACATAGCACTATATGTGGAATAGAATGGTTGTTGTGGAGAAGAAAAAAAGGGAGAAGATAGTTACGCATCAACTAGGCGTATCAACGGGCTATGGAGATGCCCATTAATAGATATCGATGTTAGTGAGTAGGGATTGCCATGCAACGGATGCACTAGAGCTATAAGCGTATGAAAGCTCAAAAAGAAACTAAGTGGGTGTGCATCCAACTTGCTTGCTCACGAAGACCTAGGGCATTTCGAGGAAGCCCATCATTGGAATATACAAGCCAAGTTCTATAATGAAAAATTCCCACTAGTATATGAAAGTAACAACATAGGAGACTCTCTATCATGAAGATCATGGTGCTACTTTGAAGCACAAGTGTGGTAAAAGGATAGTACCATTGTCCCTTCTCTCTTTTTCTCTCATTTTTTTTGGGCCTTTCTCTTTTTTTATGGCCTTTCTCTTTTTTTTGTTTTTTTCATGAAGTCCGGAGTCTCGACTTGTGGGGGAATCATAGTCTCCATCATCCTTTCCTCACTTGGGACAATGCTCTAATAATGAAGATCATCACACTTTTATTTACATATTACAACTCAAGATTACAACTCGATACTTAGAACAAAATATGACTCTATATGAATGCCTCCGGCAGTGTACCGGGATATGCAATGAATCAAGAGTGACATGTATGGAAGAATTATGAAAGTGGCTTTGCCACAAATACGATGTCAACTACATGATCATGCAAAGAGCAATATGACAAGGATGATGCCTTTCATAATAAATGAAACAGTGGAAAGTTGCATGGCAATATATCTCGGAATGGCTATGGAAATGCCATAATAGGTAGGTCTGGTGGCTGTTTTGAGGAAGATATAGGGTGGGTGTATGGTACCGGCGAAAGTTGCGCGGCACAAGAGAGGCTAGCAATGGTGGAAGGGTGAGAGTGCGTATAATCCATGGACTCAACATTAGTCATGAAGAACTCATATACGTATTGCAAAAATATACAAGCCATTGAAAACAAAGTATTACGAGCATGCTCCTAGGGGATTAGATTGGTAGGAAAAGACCATCACTCATTCCCGACCGCCACTCATAAGGAAGACAATCAATAAATAAATTATGCTCCAACTTCATCACAAAGCGGTTCACCATACATGCATGCTACGGGAATCACAAACTTCAACACAAGTATTCCTCAAATTCATAATTACCCCTCTAGCATGACTCTAATATCACCATCCTCATATCTCAAAACAATTATCAAGCATCAAATTGATCATAGCATCCAATTCACTTTCTATGAAAGTTTTTATTATACCCAACTTGGATGGCCATCATTCTGGGACCAATTTTATAACCATAGCAAATACCATGTTGTTCTAAAAGACTCTCAAAATAATATGAGTGAAGCATGATAGATTAACAATTTCTACAAAATAAAGCCACCCCCCTGCTCTAAACGATATAAGTGAAGCACTAGAGCAAACGACAAACTACTCCGAAAGATATAAGTGAAGATCAATGAGTAGTCAAATAATTGTGCAACTATGTAAAGACTCTCTAACATTTAAGAATTTCAGATCTTGGTACTTTATTCAAACAGCAAGCAAAACAAAATAAAATGACATGACGCTCCAAGCAAAACATATATCATGTGGTGAATAAAAATATAGCTCCAAGTAAAGTTACCGATGAACGAAGACGAAAGAGGGGATGCCATCCGGGGCATCCCCAAGCTTAGGCTCTTGGTTGTCCTTTAATATTACCTTGGGGTGCCTTGTACATCCCCAAGCTTAGGCTCTTGCCACTCTTTATTCCATAGTCCATCTAATCTTTACCCAAAACTTGAAAACTTCACAACACAAAACTCAACAGAAAACTCGTAAGCTCCGTTAGTATAAGAAAATAAATCACCACTTAGGTACTGTTATGAACTCATTCTAAATTCATATTGGTGTAACATCTACTGTATTCCAACTTCTCTATGGTTCATACCCTCCGATACTACTCACAGATTCATCAAAATAAGCAAAACAACACATAGAAAACAGAATCTGTCAAAAACAGAACAGTCTGTAGTAATCTGTATCAAACGTATACTTCTGTAACTCCAAACATCCTACCAAATTAGGAAAACCTGAGCAATTTATGTAACAATCCAGAGCAAAAAGAATCAGATCAAAATCACGATTGTGTGAATTATCAGAACTAATTCCTAAGTGCAAAAGTTTCTGATTTTCAGCAGGATCAACACAACTATCACCGTAAGCTATCCTAAAGGTCTTACTTGGCACTTCATCGAAACAAAAGCAATAAAACATGCTTACTAGAGTAGCATAATCATGTGAACACACAAAAACAGTAGGGGTAAATATTGGGTTGTCTCCCAACAAGCATTTTTCTTTAATGCCTTTTTAGCTAGGCATGATGATTTCAATGATGCTCACATAAAAAATAAGAATTGAAACATAAAGAGAGCATAATGAAGAATATGACTAGTACATTTAAGGCTAACCCACTTCCTATGCATAGGGATTTTGTGAGCAAACAACTTATGGAAACAATAATCAACTAGCATAGGAAGGCAAAAGAAGCATAACTTCAAGATTTTAAGCACATAGAGAGGAGACTTGATATTATTGCAATTCCTACAAGCATATGTTCCTCCCTCATAATAGTTTTCAGTAGCATCATGAATGAATTCAACAATATAACAAGCACCTAAAGCATTCTTTTCATGATCTACTTGCATAGAAAAGTTACTACTCTCCACATAAGCAAGTTTATTCTCATCAATAGTAGTGGGAGCAAACTCGACAAAATAATTATCATGTGAAGCATAATCCAATTGAAAATTAAAATCATGATGACAAGTTTCATGGTTATCTTTATTCTTTAGAGCATACGTGTCATCACAATAATCATCATAGATAGGAGGCATGCTTTCATCATAATAAATTTGCTCATCAAAACTTGGGGGACAAAAAATATCATCTTTATCAAACATAGCTTCCCCAAGATTGTGGCTTTGCATATTATTAGCATCTTGGATATTCAAGGAATTCATACTAACAACATTGCAATCATGCTCATCATACAAAGATCTAGTACCAAACATTTTAATGCATTCTTCTTCTAGCAATTGAGCACAATTTTCCTTTCCATCATTTTCACAAAAGATATTAAAAAGATTAACTGTATGAGGCATCAACAATATGTTTGGTAACAGCTTTATTTTGATAATAAGCTTGAGGAGAATTCAAAATGGATTGCAAATGGGAAATACAATCTACTAAAGAACAATTATCATAATTAAATTCCTTGAAATCCAAGATAGTGGGTTCAATGTTATTTAAAGTCTTGACCTCTCCAATCCCACTTTTACCAAATTTAGCATCAAGATCTAAAAACTCTGTCGCGGCGGGGGGCGCGGTGCTGCCCGCCGCGGACACCTATGGGGCCGGGGCCCCTTCGTGAGTGCGGTACGAGGGCGGAGGAGGCACAGAGAGCAGATCGAGGCGAGCACGCGGGCGGCTTTTTTACCCAGCTTCGGAGCTCTCCGGAGAGATAAAACCCCTACTGCTGCTTGTGTTGTATTTGGTCTCGCTCGAGAGAGCGAGCGTATGGCGGTGTTGTTGTGTCGAATGAGTAGCGCGAGAGTCGCCCAGGTTCCGAACCTCTCGAACCCCCTCTACGTTGTGCATGGGCCTCCTTTTATAGTGCAAGGGGTCACCGACAGGTGTCAACGTAGGAGAAAGGGGTAAAAAGGTAAAAGAGGGGGTAGTTGGAACAAGCAAGGGAACAAAGGAAGCTACAAAGGCATGAACAGTGGTTTCTACCTACTTTGACAGAGGGGACAAAGGCATTTAATGCCCGTCGCCGTCGACCCCAAAAGCTCCCGCCTGTGTCTCCGCTCGCCACGGCGATGGATCCACCACCGTGAAATGCCACCGTGTCCCCAGTTGCACAGCCATCCGCCACGCGCCCTCGAAAGGCCCTGTATGCGCGCTGGGCCGATGAGCTGGAGCGCAGTACACACACAACAGAGCTCTTCCGGCAAGCGCCTTGCCGGGGTCTTGATCTTGCCGGGCTCGGGAGCTTGCCGGGTTCTGTGGCTTGTCGCTTCCCGGGCCCTCGCCGGGGCGTGTATGGCGCCGAGGCGTGTCTTGCATGTTGTAGTCTTCTAGTCTTCCCGACGAGCTCCTCTCGCCGGGGTCGTGAGTGATGTAGTCTTGAGCCTGAATGGCCTTCCCGGCAAGCTCCGCTTGCCGGGGTCTTGATCTTTCGTCTTGTATATTTGGTTCTTGGATGGCTTAACATGGAGCAGGGAGGTCTCCGGCGTTCACGTGACAAGCCCTTGCCGTGGGAAGCTGTAACTGCCCGTGCACAAGTTGGGGTACTAAGGTACCCATATTTTAGTACACCGACAGGAGCCCCCGGGCCTGGGCCACACACGGTGCCGAGCGCTGTTGGGCCAGGCCCATAACAGTGCACGGGCGCACGCGGCCCACGGTACGTCGAACCCACTTCCGCATCGGCCACATCCCTCCACAACGGCACACGTCGATTGCGGCGTCGTGGGAGAAGAGGGCGGCGCATGCGGTCTTTAAGGCATCCACGCCCGTGATCGTGGCGCAGGGCGAGGTCACTTCACCCGTCGCTCCGGCCCCGCCCTTTTCGCCACGCGGCCCGCATGCATAGGGGTCGTGGGCGGCGATGGTGGGAAACCGAGCCGTCACGGGCGAAGACGACGAGCCAGCCCCGCTCCTCTGTCCTCCGCGCCTCGATTGGCGAAGGGCGGTTGAGTTTCACCGCCTTTTAAAAAGGGCGGAAGGGGAGCACATTGGCCTCACACTTCTCTCCTCCCTCCATCTTCGCCGTTCTTCTTGCCGCCATGGAAGGAGGAAACCTGGTTCTTCAACGGTGGCGCGAGGGTTGCCTCCAGTAGCGCACCTCTCCCTACTCAGGCCGCCGCGGCGGAGCCGGCCACGAGGGGGAGAGGGAGAGGGCGAGGCCGCGGACAAGGCCGAGGGCGTGGTCGAGGCGGGCGCAGGAGGGGCGGCCGCGGCGACGTGCCTCCCCAGTCTCCTCCGGCGAGCCCCGACCACGGGGCGGTCCACACCGGAGATGACCCCTGGGAGTTCTTCATCAGGCGCCGAAGCGCCGACGTCGCCTCCGCTGCCGCCCTGTCATGGACGCGATGGGACCGGATCCACCCGACGTGATGGAGTTGCGCATGAGGGGCTGCGGGATCAGCGGCACTCGGGTGAGTGTCGTGTCCCCAGCCCCCGGCGTGATGTTCTTCGACCGAGGGTGGAAGACATTCGCCCGGATCCACAGCTTGATGGCGGGGTTTACCCTCCATTTCAAGTTGATGGAGGGCGACCTTCTCGCCGTCAAGGTCTTCGGCGAGTTCGGGACCCGGGCGAGGTGCTGTGTGGATAGCTCCTCCGATAGCGAAGGCTCCTCCTCGAGCGAGAGTGACGAGGAGGGGAGCGACAGCGGCGACGAGGGGGATGGCGGGTCCGACTAGGCGTCGGACACCGCTGCTCACAAGGCCATCGGCGACCCGTATCCGGTCGCTGCCTCCTGAACTCCCCGGGCCGCCTTCTTGGCGGTGGCGTGAGGAGGCTGCGAAGAGGAAGAGGGTGGCGGCAAGGCCGTCAAATCGAGTACGAGGGCGAGGAGCCTCGACAGCGGTTGACGCCCCGCCACCCCGCCTTCAACCTCTCCTCCCGCGCCTGCCTCCGCCAAGCTCCCGGCCGCCCCGGAAGTTCTCTTGGTGTCTTCGCGCCTGTAGCTCTCCCGGCCTTCAGGGACTTGTCGCTGGCGCCGTCGACGGTTCCCCATGCCCGTCACCTTGCGCAGCTCCTGGGGGCACGCCACTTTCTCCTTGGCGCCCCTTTTGCCCTTCCCGGCAAGCTTCTCTTGCCGGGGACTCCTTGACCTACCTCCTGAACTCCTGAACAGAGAAACAGGAGAGGGATCACGGGCACCTTATCTTTCAATTTGTAAGCCCTCGGGCCTTAGTTGCTTTTTAGAATATGTAATCCTCTCTATCATGTTTTTCATCCTCTTATGGACTTGTACTAAACTAGGATGTTTTTAATGAAAAGAGGAGAATGCTTGTCGGACCGCGTCTTTGACTTCGTGCCTTGTATGTTCCTTACGCTCGGGAGCTCGCCGGTGCGTAACACGCTTGCCGAAAAGGGACATCAAGCAGTTCACTGGCGGTGTTGCTTCCGCAAGCAACCTTGCCGCCGGCCATGACTTAACTTGCTGAGCAGGCTCGAAAACGAAACAAGGGCGTGAAGCTTGTCGCAGCTCACTTTAATCGCTGGTCGTGCTCGAAAGCAGGATAAGGGTGCAGCAGCACACTTGTGTTCGCCGAGCGGACTCGGGAACGAAACAAGGGCGCAACTGGGCCACGACTTGGCTCCTCCGCGCATGGGTTTCACAAGACACGCTTGTTCGAAGACGCATCCCCGCTTTCCCCGGTCCATGAGAGGATGCATGACGAGGGATGAAATACTTATCTGATTTCGCAGCCCCCGGCGACCCTAGCTTGCCGGGGAGGGACCTTGGCACTCGCAGCCCCCGGCGACTCTGGCTCCGCCAAAATCCAGGTGCTGGTGTGCTCTTCTGGTTTCTCTTTGTTGCTGCAATTTCATCCATGGAAACAGCTGAGCTAGTTCTGCAACAGCTTCATTATTTGCATGTATACGTATATAAATCCTTCCTACGCAACTTGCGACGCGATGCCGTGCCTTGCCCTTCGTATGTTTACACTCTACGCTCTCGGGAAGCTTGCCGGCGCGAACACGCTTGCTGAGTGCGGAACATCAGCAGCCCACCGGGCGGTGTTGCTTCCGCAAGCAACCTTGCCGGGCCAGTTGCAACGCTTGTGTTTGTTGAGCGGACTCGAAACAAACCAAGGGCGAATCGGGCCACGACCTGGTTCCTCCGCGCACAAGTTTCCCATACAAAGAGCATTTCACGGCAGGCTGGTTACGCTACCCCTCTCAGGCGCTTTTACCCTATGCTTTAGGAAACTTGTCGCGAAAGGGGCCCTTGTCGCGAAGCGCTGAGTGCTGAACTCAAGCAGCCTGCCGCCAAGGTCTTACCGCAAGTAACCTAGCCGCTGCTAGTCGCGACGCCTTAGCTTGCTGAGCGGACTCGAACGAGGCAAGGGCGCGATGCTTCTCGCTCACTTGAATCGCTGAAAGCAAGATAAGGGTGCGGCTATCCGCGGTAGGTTCCTCCGCACACGTATCGCGCACAAAGGACTAACGCGAGAGGAATATAAAAAGCATGGAACTAAGTAGTGCTTTGCACAAAAGCTCGGATGACTTAGCTTTTCTACTCTTCGCGATCCGCAAGGCCGCTTCTCCTTGATTTCACCTCGTATGTTTTCACCCTCACGCCAGGGACCTGCCGGCAAGAAACACACTTGCTGAGTGCGGAACATCAGCAGCCACTGGCGGTGTTGCCTCCGGCAGGAAGAACTTGTCGGGCTAGTTGCAGCGCGCCTTCATCGTTGAGCGGACTCGAAACAGATCAGGGGCGCAAGTTAGCCACGACTCGATCCCCATGCGCACAGGTTCTCCATACAAGGTACGAAATTTCAGGGAATACAACTCAAAAGTTTGAAACTGGCTGGCAGAGCTCGACGGCATGTCCTCGACGGTGGCACTTCGGAGAAGTGCGCTTGCCGGAGCGGGCGCCGGAGCTGTTCTTGCTGCTTTCTTTGCCCTACTGGCAGGAGGAGCTCGATGGCACGTTCTCGACGGCGGCGCAGCACTCCGGAGAGGTGCGCTTGCCGGAGTAGCACCAGAGCTATCCTCGCCGGGCTGGGCACCAAATTCGCCCTTGCCGGGCTTCGCTTGCCGGTGGAGCTCGATGGCGCGTCCTCGACGGCAGTGCGGCACTCCGGAGAGGAGCGCTTGCCGGAGCAGGCGCCAGAGCACTCGCCGGAATTGGCCCTCGTTTTCTTCACAGGACTTCCGTGGCCTTCTGGAACTCCTGCTCACTATCATCCTCATCTTCCATGTCCTCATCGTCATCTTCTTCATCTTTGTCGCGGCCCCGGGGAGGTCGATCACCTTGCCGCTGCTTAGCCTTATCGTGACGTCCTCCCCGGCCATTGAACGGCCGCTTCTTGCTTGGTTCTCCCCCGCCACCTTGGGCATTCTCCTTGTCGCGCCTCTCGATTCAGCTTTTTGCTGCTCGACGAGGTACTCGACGCCGCTTGCGCTTGGTGAGATCGTGGCCCTTGGTGCGGTGGATCTTGCAAGATTGCTTGTCGGAGCCGCTTCGCTTGTCGGCTGCCGCCATAGGTAGGTTCCTTGCCGGAGAAGCAACCCGTGTTTTCTTGGCGGAGCTTCTTGCCGGGCTTCTCGCGGCAAGCACCTCTTTCTTGTTCTTCCTTCGTTGTTCCGCCGCCGCTCTTGTTTGCCGGGCGTTGTCGTCGCTATCGCTTGCTCCTCGCCAAGATCCTCCCCGGGAGTTTCTCCTCCTCCGTGCGTGCACACTTGTCGCCCGAGCATAGAGCTCGCCGACGCCTCAATCTTGGTCATCGCCATTTCTTCACGCATGCGCGGTTACGCGACGCTCGTGGAACGCGCTGATCACCGCGGCGAGGTGGACATCGAGGATGTTGTGTTGCACACGGCTAAAGCATTGGATATACTTGCGCAGGATTCTCCTTCCTTCGGGCCAAAATGTGGAGATCGCTTCTTGGTCGTGGGGTTTGTGGCCGCCAAAGGAAGGCGCCAACAAACCGATGGCAAAGGTCGCCCAAGAAGAAATGGAGCCTTCCGCAAGTGCATAAGCCAAGAACGAACGCTCGCCTAAGCACGAGCGGAAGTAGTTCGCCAGATCTTGTCGTCGCGCCCGCAGCCTGCACCGCGATGGTGTAGACACCGAGGAACTCCGAGGGTGCGCCTTGCCGCCGTGATTTCTCCGCACGCCGGGCTTGAAGTTCTTCATGCTGGGCCACCGATGCGCCGCAGCTCGCGGGTGAACGCAGGCAGCTCGCCGCAGACGGCAAGTCGCTCGTTCACCGGGCGCGCACACGCCGACAGCGCTTCACTCTGGTTCGATTGTCGCCGAAGTTTTCGGCGGCGCCGATCGTGGTCCGAAGCGTTTTCTTGTCGCCGGTCGCCGAGGACTGGCGTTGATCCCGACGAGCCCGCGGATCCGACGACGCTGTGGAGCCGCTGCTGGCGTGGTTCCGCGGGACGGCGCTTTTGCTTCGCGGCGGAGAGTGCATCGAGGTTGCACCCCAGCCGCCTTTGTCGCCGTTAGCCTTCGCTTTCTCAGCTTGCCGCGCCGCGAGGCCGCCGCCTCTCGAAGGGTCGTTGTTGGCGGCGCGACCAGGCCCTTGATGGTGGCCCTCCGCTTGCCTTGTCCGCCGCCGAGGGAAGTCGAGGAGCAGCTTGCGCCTTACGAGTGCTTCGCCGGAGTGGAGGGGAGCGGAGCGAAGCGGCGCGAGGAGCGGGTAGGCTCGGACTCCTAACAGTGTTAGAAGGAGCAGGTCCTCCCCGGTGCCTTCGCTTTGCCGTGTCCGGACGTTGGTCCGAGCGCCCCGCGAGCCTCCGGCGTGTCCTTGTCCCAAAGAAAGCGGATACCACCTCCCGTGGTATGGCGCTGCTGGTCGCCGGCGCTGAGATGGACGTGGATCCGCGGAGACCGCGCGCGTCACCCGCCCTGCCCTCGATCTGGTGGCGCCACAGTGTCTTCGGGGCGGCCACCTTCCGCCGCGCGTTTCTCCGCCCACCGCCGCCCGTGGCGGCGAAAAGGTGCAGACGGGAGCCTGCAGCCCCGGCCTTCTTCTTCGGGCCATGGCGAAGTTGTTGACGGTTGCTGATGAAATTGAGAGGTTGATGGCGAACGCGCGCCCAGCAGACGCCGGATCAGTCCGCGACAACCTCGACGCACTTACCTGGCGCGCTGAAAGATGTCGCGGCGGGGCGCGGTGCTGCCGGCCATGGACACCTATGGGGCCGGGGCCCCTTCGTGAGTGCGGTACGAGGGCGGAGGAGGCACAGAGAGCAGATCGAGGTGAGCACGCGGGCGGCTTTTTTACCCAGCTTCGGAGCTCTCCGGAGAGATAAAACCCCTACTGCTGCTTGTGTTGTATTTGGTCTCGCTCGAGAGAGCGAGCGTATGGCGGTGTTGTTGTGTCGAATGAGTAGCGCGAGAGTCGCCCAGGTTCCGAACCTCTCGAACCCCCCACGCTGTGCATGGGCCTCCTTTATAGTGCAAGGGTCACCGACAGTGTCAACGAGGAGAAAGGGGTAAAAGGTAAAAGAGGGGTAGTTGGAACAGTCAGGGAACAGTGAAGCTACAAAGGCATGAACAAGTGGTTTCTACCTACTTTGACAGAGGGGGACAAAGGCATTTAATGCCCGCCGCCGACCCCAAAAGCTCCCGCCTGTGTGTCTCCGCTCGCCACGGGCGATGGATCCACCACCGTGAAATGCCACCGTGTCCCCAGTTGCACAGCCATCCGCCACGCTGCCCCGAAAGGCCCTGTATGCGACGCGTGGCCGATGAGCTGGAGCGCAAGCACACAGCAGCTCTTCCGCAAGCGCCTTGCCGGGTCTTGATCTTGCCGGCTCGGAGCTTGCCGGTTCGTGGCTTGTCGCTTCCGGGCCTCGCCGGGCGTAATGGCGCCGAGGCGTGTCTTGCATGTTGTAGTCTTCTAGTCTTCCCGACGAGCTCCTCTCGCCGGGTCGTGAGTGATGTAGTCTTGAGCCTGATGGCCTTTTCAAGAAGCTCCGCTTGCCGGGTCTTGATCTTTCGCCTTGTATATTTGGTTCTTGGATGGCTTAACATGGAGCAGGAGGTCTCCGGCGTTCACGTGACAAGCCCTTGCCGCTGAAGTCAGAATCGCCTGCACAAGTTGGGGTACTAAGGTACCCATATTTTAGTACACCGACAAACTCCGAATCATTGGGACGTCTTTTAACTAAAGTTGACTCATCTCCAGTCCCATCATTAATAAGATTCATATTGCTAAATAAAGATATAATAGGGGACACATCAATAACTTTTAGATCTTCATCATTATTTTCATGAAAATTAGAAGAACATGCTTTTACAAAGCAATCTTTCTTAGCACGCAATCTAGCGGTTCTTTCTTTGCACTCATCAATGGAAATTCTCATAGCTTTGAGAGACTCATTGATATCATGCTTAGGAGGAGTAGATCTAAGTTTCAAATAATCAACGTCAAGCGAAAGTCTATCAACGCTCCTAGCCAAATCATTAGCTTTAAGCAATTTTTCTTCAAGCAAAGCATTGAAATTCTTTTGAGAGATCATAAATTCTTTAACGCTATTCTCAAAATCAGAGGGCATCTTACTATAATTACCATAAGAACTGTTGTAGGAATTTCCATAATTATTAGAGGAATTACTAGGGAACGGTCTAGGATTAAAGTTACCTCTATAAGCATTGTTACCAAAATTATTCCTACCAAGAAAATTCACATCCATAGATTCATTATTATTCTCAATCAAAGTATACAAAGGCATATCATTGGGATCAATAGGAGCACTCTTAGTAGCAAACAATTTCATAAGTTCATCCATCTTTTCACTCAAAACATTAATTTCTTCTATAGCATGCACTTTTTTACTAGTAGATCTTTCAGTGTGCCATTGAGAATAATTAGCCATAATGTTATAAAGGAGTTTAGTAGCTTCTCCTAAGGTAATTTCCATAAACGTGCCTCCCGCGGCCAAATCTAAAAGATTTCTAGAAGCAAAATTCAATCCGGCATAAAAAATTTGTATGATCATCCATAAATTCAAACCATGAGTAGGGCAATTGCGAATCATGAATTTCATTCTTTCCCAAGATTGGGCAACATGCATATGATCAAGTTGTTTAAAATTCATAATATTGTTTCTAAGAGAGATGATCCTAGCGGGAGGAAAATACTTGGAGATAAAAGCATATTTGCACTTATTCCACGAATCAATACTATTCTTAGGCAAAGACGAAAACCAAACTTTAGCATGATCTCTAAGTGAAAACGGAAATGACTTCAATTTAACAATATCATTATCCATATCTTTCTTCTTATGCATCTCACAAAAATCAACAAAGTTGTTTAGATGGGTAGCGGCATCTTCACTAGGAAGGCCGGAGAATTGATCTTTCATAACAAGGTTCAACAAAGCAGCATTGATTTCATAAGACTCAACATCATTAAGAGGAGGAATCGGAGTACTAAGGAAATCATTATTATTGGTATTGGAAAAGTCACACAATTTGGTATTATCCTGCGCCATAGCGACAAGCAATCCAACACACAAGCAAACAAAAGTCAAGCTTAAAGAGAGAGGAGATTGGGAAAGAGAGGGCGAATAAAACAGCAAGGGTGAAGTGGGGGAGAGGAAAACGAGAGGCAAATGGCAAATAATGTAATGCGAGGGAGATGAGTTTGTGATGGGTACTTGGTATGTCTTGACTTGAGCGAAGACCTCCCCAACAATGGCGCCAGAAATCCTTCTTGCTACGTCTTGAGCTTGCGTTGGTTTTCCTTGAAGAGGAAAGGGTGATGCAGAAATAGTAGCGTAAGTATTTCCCTCAGTTTTTGAGAACCAAGGTATCAATCCAGTAGGAGGCTCCTCAGAAGTCCCACGCACCTACACAAACAAACAAGAACTCGCAACCAACATAATAAAGGGGTTGTCAATCCCTTCACGACCACTTGCGAAAGTGAGATCTGATAGAGATAATATGATAAGATAAATATATTTTTGGTATTTTGTGATATAGATTGGAAAAGTAAAGATGCAAATAAAAGTAGATTGAAAGCTTATATGATAAGAGATAGACCTGAGGGCCATAGGTTTCACTAGTGGCTTCTCTCAAGATAGCATAAGTATTACGGTGGGTGAACAAATTACTGTCGAGAAATTGATAGAAAAGCTAATAATTATGAGATTATCTAGGTATGATCATGTATATAGGCATCACGTCCGTGACAAGTAGACCGACTCCTGCCTGCATCTACTACTATTACTCCACACATCGACCGCTATCCAGCATGCATCTAGAGTATTAAGTTCATAAAGAACAGAGTAACGCATTAAGAAAGATGACATGATGTAGAGGGATAAACTCATGCAATATGATATAAACCCCATCTTTTTATCCTCGATGGCAACAATACAATACGTGCCTTGCTGCCCCTGCTGTCACCGGGAAAGGACACCACAAGCTTGAACCCAAAGCTAAGCACTTCTCCTATTGTAAGAAAGATCAATCTAGTAGGCCAAACCAAACTGATAATTCGAAGAGACCTGCAAAGATAACTTAATCACACATAAAAGAATTCAGAGGAGATTCAAATATTTCTCATAGATAAACTTGATCATAAACCCACAATTCATCGGATCTCGACAAACACACCGCAAAAAGAGTTACATCGAATAGATCTCCAAGAAGATCGAGGAGAACTTTGTATTGAGATTCAAAGAGAGAGAAGAAGCTATCTAGCTAATAAATATGGACCCAAAGGTCTGTGGTAAACTACTCACAACTCATCGGAGGGGCCTTGGAGATGATGTAGAGGCCCTCCATGGTCGATTCCTCCCATGGAGCGCCAATGAGGCTCCAAGATGGGATCTCGCGGATACAGAAGGTTACGACGGTGGAAATAGTTTTTCGTGGTCGCTTCTGATGTTTTCGGGGTACATGGGTATATGTAGGAGGAAGAAGTAGGTCGGTGGATGCTCGAGGGGCCCACGAGGGTGGGGGACGCGCCCACCTATAGGGGGCACGCCGGGCACCCTCGTGGTCGCCTCGCTTGTTTCTTGACTTCCACTCCAAGTCCTCTGGATCACGTTTGTTCCAAAAAGATCGCTCCCGATGGTTTCATTCCGCTTGGACTCCGCTTGATATTCCTTTTCTTCAAACATCAAATAGGCAAAAAACAACAACAATTCGGGATGGGCCTCCGGTTAGTAGGTTAGTCCCAAAAATGATATAAAAGTGTAAAGTAAAGCCCATAAACATCCAAAACGGGAAATATTATAGCATGGAACAATAAAAAATTATAGATATGTTGGAGACATATCACCACCTCAAAGTTATCATTTCTGATCGATCTATTCAAGACTCCGTAGTAAAATAGCACGAAGCTATTCTTTCCGTTTGATCTATCATAGAGTTCGTACTAGAACAACACCTTAAGACACAAATCAACCAAAACCCTAATGTCACCTAGATACTCCAATGTTACCTCAAGTATCCGTGGGCATGATTATACGATATGCATCACACAATCTCAGATTCATCTATTCAACCAACACAAAGTACTTCAAAGAGTGCCCCAATGTTTCTTTCGGAGAGTCAAGACGAAAACGTGTGCCAACCCCTATGCATAAGTTCACAAGGTGAACCCGCAACCAAAGCATACATCAAATAGATCATGTCAATATCCCATTGTCACCACAGATAAGCATGGCAAGACATACATCAAGTGTTCTCAAATCCTTAAAGACTCAATCCGATAAGATAACTTCAAAGGGAAAACTCAATCCATTACAAAAGAGTAGAGGGGGGAGAAACATCATAAGATCCAACTATAATAGCAAAGCTCGCGATACATCAAGATCGTGCCAAATCAAGAACACGAGAGAGAGAGAGAGAGAGATCAAACACATAGCTACTGGTACATACCCTCATCCCCGAGGGTGAACTTCTCCCTCCTCGTCATGGAGAGCGCCGGATGAT